>LPNX010567492.1:517183-568899 GCA_001517045.1 Pseudotsuga menziesii
TTTTCTGCATATCATTTTTACTCTGTAGAAGTTTTATTTATTCACCCACCTATCTTTGTGACAGACCACCATCTCTGTCACAAAGATTGTTGTGAGGTTAGTGTATTCTTTATTTCTGTTCATTGTTATTTATTCACCCACCTATCTCTGTTACAGACCACCATCTCTGTAACAGAGATTGTTGTGCGGTTAAGTATTGTTCAGATTAGTTCAGTTATTTTATTTATTGTCTAAAGGGGATTAATCATACAACTCACCCGCCTTGTGTATCCTCTATCCACTTGTCATCTCCCTTTAGGGAATTCAAGCTGGATATGAAAAGCAGGGGAAGTGGGGGCTTAGGTAATTAGAATAATTTTCCTTTTCTTGTACTACAATCTACAATCTTCAACACATTACTTTCAGTCCAAGATCGAATACCAGCACCTCCCATAAGGGACATCGCTTGGTGATCTTGTCGATACCTTAAAATTTACATTTGCATCTTAACCATCAAGATTAAAATTTATTTTAAAATTTACCAACAAAGCTTCTCTATCTCCTGCTCCTCTACTCGGTTATCACCCTCCGGGGTACTCCGAGATACGACAAGGGGAAAAGGAAGTCGTAGTCTAATATGCATCCATTTAGTAATTTTTAAGCTGATTAAAAACGGTGACTCGGAAGCTGCAAGGGGTAGCAGGCTGGGGACAGTCTCTAGGCGCATCGACGTCCTCCTTGTGAGCACCGGGCCATTGGGGATTGACCTGTGAGCTAGGGGTGGGCTTTGCTCCCACCTGTTGAGCGCAACAGCAATCTTTCTTCGGTTTGAGAAGAACTAGATCAGGGTAGTCACACCACCGATTCTAAAACATAAGCCAAGAAGAACAACTCTAATAAAATTTACTAAAATTTACCAAGAGACACTGCAAAACGTTCTACAAACATTGGTCACTATTATTTTGCCTTGCTGTTCAAGGTTTTACTACAATACAATACTACAAGCACTTTCATTTTTATTTTACCGCAAGCACTCCAACACTTTACTTTCAGTATCATTTATTTTCCTGTTTCATTTACTTTCAGTTCTGCAGTTGTTATGTGGTGAATGCTTAACATTGTTTGACTGTTTCAAGCAATACAACCTAAAGTCCTTTCTTTTTTCATTTACTGAATTTCTTTTTAGGCATTTTCCTTGTGCTATCTCTTGTAAATCTAAACTGTAACTATTTTATTTGTTCATATTGTTAATATTGTAAATCTTGCTTGGCATAGGCAACTGTGGATAATCATTCTTATTCTTTGTAAGTTTGTAACTTGTATTATTTTGACTCCATTTAATCTAGGCACTGGTCTTATCATTTCATAATCTTAGTAAAAGATCCCTTTAACTAATAGTTAATAAATCTGGAACTTATTTTCCTGTAGGGACTACCCCCCTTGGCTTTGTTGGGATCTAGCCTAAACGGAAGAGTTGTGGACTGTGGTGACAGTGGTCCCCAGCTCTAACTTGCCCCCAAGGACACACAAAGCGGGTTGGAGACTTTCCTGTGTCATAAAGTGTGTATTAGGCGACAACATCTTTGGCGCCGTTGCCGGGGACAAGTCTTTTGTCCTTGGTCTTGACATTAATTAAATTTTTTTTTTTTTTTATTCTTCAATTTAATTCTTTAAGTGTTAATAATTTTTTTTTTTTTTTATAACCTTAATATTTTATTTATTTATTTTTTACCCATATTAGAAGTTTACTTGTTCTTCAAGTGGCGACTCCACTTCAAAAAAATATAGTAAGGTATTCTACCTGTAGCCCTTTGGTTTGCCTAGCTCCCTCTTAAATCCTGAAAAGGTTTTAGAGGAAGTTAAACAAACTTGCTCCCTGTAGAATCTTTACAAGTCTTGGAGAAGAAGCAAACTTTTAATATGCCTTTGTGGTTTATCTAAGTAAACCAGCCTGAACAATGAGTGATTATTATGGACCATGTGATTTCTTTAATATTGTTGGTTACCCTCATGAAGTTCCAGAGAAAGCTGTTGATAAGTTGCCTTCTTTTCAAGGAGACAATGTTGCAAGTGCTAAAGCCCACATCAGAAACTTCAATTTGTGTATTGCAAGATGGTGTATGGCACATAACCATGAGGATCTCTTAAGTCGATGTTGAGAGCATCTTTCAGTTAAGTCATGACAAGTCGAGTTGTCTTCCCATGCTTTAGTCTCGTGGAGTTTTGAGTTAGTTAACTAAAGATCTAAATTAATTTACAATTAATTATTTTAAGTTAACTAAAGTTTTTGAGTTAGTTAACTAAAGATCTAAATTAATTTACAATTAATTATTTTAAGTTAACTAAAGTTTTTAAGTTAGTTAACTAAAGAAAATTCCAGATCTAATTTAACTTTCAGTTATCTATTTGAGTTAACTAAAGTATCTTTTCAGTTAACTGCCTAATCTATTTTTAGAACTCAAAGACTCTTTCAGTTGAGAACTGAAGTAACTTTCAGTTAGCTTTCCGTGTACTTCTCTGTCAGTTACAAACTCAAAGTTTCTGCCAGTTGTAAAATCGAGTATCTAATTTTAGATTTAGTTTGATCTCATGTGTCTTTCCATGCACCCAAGTTATCTGTGTCAATCTAAAAGAATAATTAAAGTTTTATTTTTAAGTCTCAAGTTAAGTCAAAGTTGCATAACAAGTCCTCTTGGAATTGGTGCCTATAAATTAATCTCACCTGCTGTCTATTAAGTAATAATCATTCTCACAGTTTTGAGAGTAAGAGGGCAGCGTAGTAAAACTTTTCTATTGCTGAATTTACACAACAAAGAGAGGGCAGCAGTTTGTCTTGCTGGTTTGTTTTACACAGTTTACGGGGCAGCGAAGTATTTTATTGACTTGCTGATTTATAACAGCAGTAAGAGGGCAGCGAAGTATCTTGGTGTCTGGTTGGTCTTACAGTCACTCTCTCAAACATATTTCATGGTGGAAAGTTTGTATTTCGATCTTACATATTATTTGCAATAAAGGAAGATTGTTTGCTGGAGTTTTTATCCCATATTGGGTTTCTCCAGGGTAAATTTTTGTGCATGTGTGAGATCTTATTTATGTACTTCTTCTACTGCTGGTTATCATTTCAAGTGTTCATCTATCTGTTGGTTTAAAGATCTAAGTTTTGTTTAAAGAGGAAGAAAAGTAAAAGAACAGTAAACACTTTGCTCGAATATATATATGCTTGAAAAACTAACAGGTCCAAGGACATCCCGTGGGGCCACTGCAAGTCCAAGTTGGCATCAATGACAATTTCATCAACAATATCGACAAACATTGGCAATAAATCGACAAACTTAAAAAAATACAAAAATATTCAATTTCACCTTAAGAAAAAATCAGGAAAAAATCAGCAATATCTCGGGATAAATCGGGAAAAAATCGGCAAAATCACTGGAAAAAATCGGCAATATCTCGGGATAAATCGGAAAAAAATCGGGAAAATCTCGGGAGAAAATCGACTCGATTTTTTCGGCGATTTTTTGAGAAAAAATCGCCGAGCTGAAAAACTCGCGATTTCTCGGACATCGGTGATTTCTCAGCCGATGTTGGTAACACTGTTCTCTAGTAACTGAAACTAAATATTTACTATCTTTAGAAAATGAACCATAATCCCTACAGATTAGGTTTCCAACATCCCCTCCTTACTCCAAAGGGGTGTTTGTGAGTCCAAGCATCTTTCTTAACTTTAAAAGCTTCTCTCTTCCAAGTGCTTCGGTGAAGATGACTGCAATTTGCTCACTTGTGGAACAATGTCTCAAATTAATAGTCTTGGCCTCTACATGGTATGGAATCAAGTGGTACTTTGTGTTGATGTGCTTAGTTTGATCATGGAATCCATAACTTTTACCCAACTTGATTGCATAAGTATTGTCAACCATTAGAAGAGTAGAATTCACCTGTTTCTTCTGTAAATCTTCAAGTATCTACCTAAGACTCCCAATCTCCTTTGTTTCTTATGCAACAATCACATATTCTACCTCTATTGTGGAATATGTTGGAACAGACTTTTTGCGTGATCTCCTGGAGACAGCTGGTGATCAAGAATCATGAGGTTGTCTAAAGTAGACACTCAATTTTCTTTGCTGCCACGAAAGTCTGAATCAGAATTTCCAATCAGGTTGAAGTCATCGGCCTTGGAATATTTGAGTCCAAATTCTTGAGTCCCCTTCAAGTATCTTAGAACTCTTTTTACAACAAACCAATGTCCTTCATAGGGTTTTTGCATAAATCTGGAAAGGATCCCAACAACAAATGGCATATCTGGTATTAATGACGATTTCCACATGAATTTGTGTCTAACTTGTGGAAATCGTCATTAATACCTCTCAGAACTTTGGATATTCACTTTAATAATTTAATTATTAAAGTGAATGTCATTTTAGAATTAATTGAGGTTGATTTATTAAATTGCCTAAGTATTTGGCATTAGTGATGTAAGTTAATTAAGAGAGTCTCCCATTGATCTCAAGTGAGGGACATCTAATCTCAACCATTTAGGAGATTAGGGTTTTGGTTCATCTCAAGATTATGAAAGGAAACCAAGGTGAGAGGAGAAGACACACAATACAATCTAGTTTGAGGAGAGTGAAGGACTTCACTTTTGATATTAGGCAAAGAGAAAAAGACAACGGACATAGAGATTTTCTAATGGCTGTACCAACTGATCAAATTTGTAGGAGGGGCCTTATAGTTCAACAAAGTAGTTGTACAACTCGGTAGAGAGATCGTACAATAGAGAAGGGCCATACAACAATCGTACAACACCGTACGAACTACACACGCCAGCAAATAGTAGAACGCAGGTCATACATGTCAATTTGTAGGCTGCACAGATTATACAGTAGACTGTATGAATTTGTACAGGGTCATATAGGTCGTACATGAGTAACTGGTGCAGAGAGGGGTTCTTTGGGGCAGATTGCAGTTAGAGGGATTTTTCCCGAGGAGGGTAAGATTTCTAGGTTTTTGTGGATGCATTTTTCTCATTAGGCCATTTTTCCAGTAAGGGAGCTCTTGTATGCTTGGTATTATCTTATTGAAAAGCAGATTTGAAGGGCATAAATTTTCTATGCATGTGTTATTGATCTGTTTCCATTTTGCTATTGCTATTTAAATTTTGTTAATAATTCCAGGAGCATAAATTATTCAGGGAGCTGCACTTTAATTTTTTAGCACGAAAAATCCCTAGGAAATATTTATCGACATCTAGAATTGGTAAAATTAACATGGTATTAGAGCATTTACTCTGAGAATGAGGCAGATCTGAAGTCTACAGAAGCAAATCTATTAGATTTGATAGATTTGAGAGACCAACAGATAGATCTAATGCAAACTTGGGCTTTACAATAGTAGATCTTGGTACGTGATTGAGGGAATAAGAACACAACAATTATTTTTGGTAAGATCTAAGAAATGGTAGCAACTAGTCTTAAATTTGAAGACCGATTAGATGGGGCATCTAACTTCTCACCCTAGAAGGTGATGGTAACCTTGCTTTTGAAGGAACATGACCTTTGGGAGATTGCTGAGAAGGTTGTTCCTGCATCCTATATCATAGGGTTCGACAAACTTGAACCATCAGGTTTGAAGTTTGCCAAACTTAAAAAAAAATTTCAAATGCGATTAGGTTTGTTGAACCTCATAACAACCGAAATTTGGAGGATTTTAACTATGGATTAAAATTGTTTTGGGTCGTTGATTTGGTTGCCTTTGGGAGGTCGTGGAGAAGGTTGTTCCTGCACCCTATGTCACAGGGTTCAACGAACTTGAACGATTAGGTTCGAAGTTTCCCGAACCTCAAAAAAATTTCAAATGCGATTAGGTTTGTCGAACCTCATAACAACTGAAACATGGTGGATTTTAACTATAGATTAAAACCGTTTTGGGTTGTTGATTTTGTGGTTTTTAGATTTTTTTTCCTTATGTCGTTTTCTTTTGCGATTTGTCTTTGACTCTTCACCCTTGCCCTTTGGGTCTCCAATTGTGATCTCTTTCCACTCTCACCCTGCAAGTAAAGTTCAACGCAAAATTTGAAGCTGAACCTCATTTGCAGGTGGCGTCTGCATACTGCTCGACCAATCAACCCTTGACCTGTAAATTTCCTTAAAACCCAATCTTGAGTTACCCAGTATATAATTTTTTTTTAATTACTGATAACCACAAATGAGTTTCTTCACAAATATTGCAGCGGAAAATAAATACTGAGAAAAATAGAACAACAATCACATCATTCGAGACACCAATATTTTTGGGTATGAAACCCTCGGAAAAACCCAAGATGGGAAAACCGGTGCAGCAGTTTGAGAAGATATGAACAATACAATCTAGAAATCGATTTTAATCAACCTCGCAAAATCGTACAACCGAAACTCACTGAAAAACCCTAGCAAGATCGTATGGTTCCTGCGTCAGCCTGTACGACCCTGCGCCAACATTTACGACCCTTTGCGTCAGCGTATGGCCTCTTTGCGTCAATGTATGACCCCCGCATCAGCGTGTACGACCATTGCATAAGATAGATGGCCTCCTGCGTCAGCTTGTTTGGCCCCTAAGCGATTTGCCTGAGCTGCTCTTGTTATCACGAATCTTGTAGTCGTCGCATGAGGTGATCTTATTCAGAACGACAGAGGAAAGGCAACCAAACTCGTGACCTACGATATCCAAGACTTCCAAGAGAACTCAGATGTCAGACTAGTCAAGGATACCGACAGTTTAGACCAATGAAAACACAAAGCCAAGGGGGCGTCCCTATGACCAAGAAACCCTAAAACAAGGAAAATGAACAGATAGCTGAGGGAAACTTAGTAGAATCTCTTAGTGGGATAGTTAACTAGAGTTTAGAACGATCACCAAGAGATTTCAAGCATCCAAATGAAAATCCCCAATTTTACCCCAGGGTTTTAAGCAAAAAAATGGGATCCAAGGCAAAATGGTAAAATTTAATAAAATTGGATACTCAAAGTGATTGTGGGATGTAAGATTGAACAAATAAAACTGAAACCAACAATACCTAGTTTGCGGTTTCTGAAATACCCACTTTCCCTAGGGGGGCGTTTTCCCCTAAGTAGCAGGCCAGTGCTTTGGATGGGAAAATGGAGTCCAATTGTGATGAAAATTTAAACTTAGGGGTTTTATGTTTATTCCAAAGTGGGTTTTAATTTTTATAGCTCGCCGCAAGCTAGAACTTATAGATCTACAAAATGAGGGTTTTAATATAAAACAAAATGATGAGTAATGCATATATAGAAAATAAAGGAAGAAGAACTTACCTACGAGACATACCTGGATCTTGCTAATGAATTGATGATTGATGAAGAATGACACTTTCCCGTCGAAATGAACTTTTTCGAAGAAGATCTCGTTGTTATTGTGCCAGATCCAGTCACCCTAGCGCCTACCTCAACCTGCCAGATCAGAGAAAAATCAAATGATCAGACAAACAAACGAGATTTGAAGAATACGAAAAAGAAAGGGAATACAAAATCATAAAGAACAAGATACTCCCTGATCCGAACACCTAGGAGCTGTGACGAAGGTGAGTTGCCCCACAAAAACGCCCTTTCTCTCCTAACGCGCTTCCTTTTCCTGCAGATGGGATGGGTAAAGAAAAAATGCAAGATGTATCCCGAGTAAAGCTCAGTATACAAGAGAAGCAATAACAATCATCAGATCATCAAATCATCCACAAGATACATAGAAGAATAATCCTAGGCAAAAATCTCTTTTTTACTAAATTCCAGTGCCAAAGCTCCTGAATACAATGGGGGGGGGGTCACCTCTCTTAAATAGTTTGAGAGAGATATAAACCCTGACTCACTTTTACATCCAATGGTTGAGATTAAAACATCATCAACGGTGGAGATCAACAATACATAGATCAATACATGGATCAAGTGACTAAGTCAAAGAGGGGGTGCACTTTGCTCAAGGACGCCTCTCTAAAGTGAAAGTCACAATATAGCATAAGATGTGACATGATAATACATAGGAGGGGGTCACTAGGGGCTTAATTCACCCTAGGCCCCTTTACAACTTCATAATGCAGGATATAACAATGAAATACATCAATGGCCAAGTTGAGGGGGTGCCCCTTGGGGGGCTTTCCTCACTGGCTGAGCCAATATAAAATAATCCGAACATCTGCTGACTGGAAACTGCTGGAGGATTGTCCAGGGTGCTGAAACACATCATCTTTCAAAATTCCAAGCCATTTCCTTGACCCAAGGGGCCAAATCGTTTTTTTCAGTGATTTTTCTAGTTCAGTTTTGCTGGTACAATCTTTGGATAATGATAAATCCACTATAACTCTGTCTAGGGTGCAAACTGGGGCAAACTGACTGCTCTAGATGATCTGGAGACATAGAAGAATGGTATAAGTGACTACTCATACCCCCTGGAACACTGCACTGCTCTAGGAGAACCAATCATACTGCCATCTAGAATAAAATTTGATCATTTGGTCAATACTTAAGTGATAATAAGCACTTATCTAGAGAATCAGGGCCAAAATCTCAAAACTGAAACCGCAGTATTGGTCCTGGGCATGTCTGGAACAAATATAGACCATGTTTCTTTTTGAGTCACTGCCTTGGGAACCGTGATTGACTCGGTCAACTGGGTTGACTAGGTCAAAGTACCCAAAATCAGGGTGAGATACTGCATCAATATGATCCTGCAACCATCCAAGGCAAGAAATGCTCCATTGGTGTATATCAAAACCAAACTTGAATCAGTTATTCATAATCATGGTGACAAATAATAATAATAATAATAATAATAATAATAATAGTAAGATGTACCTGTGCTTCTGAAGAATCTTGGAACTTTCTGGAAGTCTGCTTGTTCATGCCATACTTACAAAGGGTAAACAGCGTGCTATAGATGAGTAAGGATGGAAGAACAAGGTTAAGGAAAAGGGGAATGACTTTTGACTGACTTTGACTAAGTGTTATATCCGAATGATAAACAATACACACTACCAAGGTGATATATGTATGACATATAGCAATAGGGGATGGAGGTGTCTCACAGATGGATAAAGTACTTGGATATGCTTCCCTTAGACTCAAACAAGTTTTCCTTTGCACTTTATTTGCAAAGTAAGTCAACCGTCAAAGGCAGGTTCCCTGGAAGCCTTCTGGGCTCTAGCACTGACAAAGACCCAACCTTTGCAAGCTAGTCTCACCCTGATGCCCTATAGGGGCACATGAGCCGAACACTATACAAGGAGTGAGTGCTCATCCTTTGACCATTAACTTTTTCAAATCACTTTACATTTCACAAGATAGTAGCCAGCCTACAAGAGCAGCTACCCTGGAAAGCCTTCTGGGCTCTAGTAAATGACTAAGGCCTAGACCCGCTGCGAGTGAGGAGTCAATAGCCTCGACGGGTTTGCCTCTCCTTGCTACCTCTGTGGAGGACAGATTGGATCTTATGTTATACAAGGAATGAGTGCTCAACCCCTTGGCCACTGACTACCTTTTAAACATTTATAACTTTTGCATCCTTTAGATATAGCTTTTATGCGTTTCGATGCTTTAGTGTTTAGCAACACTGTTATGGTGGAGAACTTGTTTTGAGAACTAAAGGAGAACTACCCTGTGAACCCAACCACACTGTCCAAGCCACATACTTCATAGCCAGAGACATAGCAACATGGAGTCTTTCATACATAGGGGTCACAATGGGGAAATGATCTTCAATTTCACAAGTCTCAATCAGTCTAAGTCATGGGATAAAATCGAAGGTGGATGAACTGGATGGACGATGACATATGACATGGAACCATCCTAGCACCAAGGTTTACGATTTGTACAAGCATGGCATGAGCAACAGTCTTCACATCAAATTCCTTAATTAATCATCACAGAGGTTAAAGCACAATAGATATAAGCATAGGTCACCATAATCATCCGAACCTGATAAGCATAGGTGTCTGACATACATCATAGAGCAAAATCAAACCATGAAAGTGTATACCTAATCTCACCAAATATACCCGTCTCCAACTGATAAGCCCCTCTATAACTGTGTGTACCAACTTTGATCTGTTGCTCTGCTATAATGAACTAGATCATCACCAAAAGCATCTCAATGGACCTCTGAATCTCAGTCCTGGCATGGAAAATCTGATGAACAAGGCTCTGGAATAACTGAAGTTGTAAAGATCCATGCTAATACCCCATGTGAAAAATAGCTCGAAACAGGAAAAGTGACAAGTCTGTATGTTGCATCATTGTAGCCCAGCTGCAAAATGTATATGTTATAACAACTCTATTGATCTCTGGAAAACATCCTTTCGTCTCACTCTTTGCAAAATTCTCCTACAAACTTTCTCTCTCTCTCTGGCTGAAAAGCTGAGTAAGAAATCTCTCTCTGATAATGAGTGTGTCAAAGCAACTATGTTGTGTATCCTCTCCACCAAGTCAATCTCCTTTTAACTCAATGGCTAAGCGAAAACCCTAACTCGCACTATGGATCAATGGATGAGATCCTCCGGTGAGATCAATGGCCAAGATTAGATTAGCCATCACTTAATATATTTTTCACTTGGACTTTATAAAAGTGCCTCCATTAAGTCAAATTAAAATTAGATCACATTATGCACTTTTCCTAAGTATAAACTTTAGATAAAGGCAACGATTAATCTGACTTCCTGTTTTATGTCTTCTATCAAGCAAGGACACATGCAAATGATCGAAGACCTTCCTTGTTGCCACTTTTTAACACTCCCTTTCAACGAGGTAGGGATTTGGTAGCAACCCCAACTTGTCTCTGGACTTCACAAAATTGTGCCTGCAAAGTGCCTTGGTGAATATGTCCGGCACCTACTCATTTGTTTGAATGTACTCCAACCGAATGGTCCTTTTCTGTACACAGTCTCTCAGGAAGTGATAGCGGATGTCTATGTGCTTGCTTCAGTCATGAAACACTGGATTCTCAGAGAGCCTGATACCACTTTGATTGTCACAGTGAACCACCGTAGCCTCTTGTTGAAATATTAGCAAGGAAAGATGCAAAAGAGTAATTTTGTATAAAAGTGAAATTAGGCTTTTGGAACCCTAATTAGGGTTTTGGCAACCTAATTTCTCAATAAAAGGAAGTCTGAGTGTTTAGTTTACTATGCTTCTGAGCAAAGAGGGAGAGAGTTCATCTTCACAGGATTATGGATCAGGGCTACATGATCAAGGAAAGGGCACATATTGCTGGAACAACTGGGAGTGCATTCCTGAGGAAGTAGAGAGGACAGATCTTTAGAGATTGAAGTGTCCTTTCTCCTATACAGTGTCGGAATAAATTTATTGAGTAGATTCTCTGTCTGAAGAGCAACAATAGAGTGAGTAGCTGGAGGAAGACGTGAGCAGCAACACGTCACATGTATGGGGCGTGAGGGAGATGCTGCACATGTGCTGAGGGAGAAGAGAGGGCTTAGAGAGTTGTGGGTTTTCTTTAGTGACTGAGGAAAGACTTTAAGTGATCAGTTAGAGTCAGACTGCTAACAGATCGGCTGAGTTGTGCCTGAGAGGAGTGAGGACGCAACTATACAACTAGGGTACGTTTTCAGTGCTTGAGGACGTATTTCCACTTTCATATCTGAGCAGAGCAGAGTAGATAGCTGAGGGAGCATTCTTCGGGGAGTTAGACAGAGAGTATAGTGTTCAGTGATGTATAGAGAGTGAGTTGAGAAATACAGCGTGAGGGTGCACCTTCCAAGGGTAGCAGTTGCAATTGCTGCAGATCTAGGGCCTTGGCCTTTCAGGTCAATCCTCTTGTATCTAAACTCATTCTGTACCTCTTCTATATTTATTTGTTTTCTCTGGGCTCGAGAAAGTAGAAAGCCCCACAGTTTGCTGGTTTTCCCTATTGGGGTTTCTAGGGTAATTTTTCGTGTCATTTGTGATTGCCTGATTGAGTAGAGATTTTCATGTGTTGCAAGTTCTAAATAGATTTGAAGTATCGTTCATATTGATTTAGTGAATTTTGTTGTCAGATTGATTATCTTGACTTCTTAGAGCGAGTGGAGACCTTTGAGAAAAACTAATACCTCCAACTCACACTCGAATAACCCTGAAAGCAACTTTCTCAGCCCCATCCTTTCACATGCCGCCAAACTAGCTGCCATGTACTCGGCCTTGGCTGAGCTTAATGCAACTGATGCTTCCTGTTGAACCAAGAGACAACCCCTGACCCAATGCTGAAGCAACAACCTAAAGTGCCCTTACGGTCTTCTACATATTTTGCCCAGTCAACATCTGTGAAGCCTGCTAACTGTATACTCCCACTGCGCTCATAAACCAATCCATACTCTACTATGCCTCTGATGTAGCGAAGCACATGCTTCGCAGCTATCCATTCTACTCTTCGAGGGTCCACCATGAATTGACTCAAAAAGTTGACTGCCAAGCTAATGGCTGGTCGTGTGTTGACCAGATACATGAGCGAACCGATAATCTGGCGATACATACTAGGATCGAACTCCTCTGAACTCGATGCATCAATCTTTCTCCAGTTGGTAACTAGAGGCGTAGACATGGGTCTACAATCCTCCATCCTGAATCTCCTCAAGATCTCTACTGCATACTTCCCTTGACCAATGAAGAAGCACCCATCTCTCTACCAAGCCTCCAGATCTAGGAAGTAATGCATCAACCCAAGGTCTTTTATCTCAAACTCCACTGCAAGGTTGGACTTGCAATCCTTGATCAACCTCTCATCTCCTGTAAGAAAGAGATCATCTACTTACAAAACAAGTATTAGAGGCATCTCACCTGACAAGAAGCACAGGTTGTTGTTAGCCTCACTCTGTTGGAATCCCATCTCCTGTAGATAGCTGTCAATCCTCAAGTACCATGCTCGAGTTGCTTGCTTGAGCCCATAACGAGCTCTCTGCAACCTGCATACATTCGACTCCCTGTTCTCCACCTCGAACCCCTTGGGATGCTCAATGAATACCTCCTCCTTGATAACTCCGTTGAGGAAGGAAGTCTTCACGTTCATCTTATGAATGCGCCAACCCATCTCTGCTGCTAATGAGAGAATAGTCCAAATAGAAGGATACCTGGCGACAGGGGTGAAGGTTTCCTCATAAACAATACCTTCTTTCTGTGAATATCCCTTTGCCACAAAGCACGCCTTGTACATCTCCACGCTTCGTTTTGCTGCATGCTTTATCTTATAGATCCACCTGGATGCAACCACCCATTTTCGTTCTGGCCTCGACACAACCTCCCTGAAACAATGAAAATATGTTTCTTACAGGAAGACCTAGTGTAAATAAGATAGATATTCCATGAATGAAATATCATATAAAATGATAAAAGATATAAGATGTGATGATTTACAATTACATTGGTATGGATTTATATAAGCCTTATCGTGCCTTTTCAAATGAAAGGGCACATCTCTTTACATTTTCTAATTGATTAATTAATCATTAATTTCTATTTATTAATTATTAATATTTTTTTTTTCCAAAAGAAAAAAAGTTGATTATATTAATAAAAAAGCTACATACAAAAGTATGTATTGTTCCTGCTTATCGCAGAGTTACATCGTGAGATCACATCATTTCTGATGTATTTCTTTTGTGCATATCAACAAAAGAAAAACATGGTGAGTCAAAAAACTGTCTGCAATAATTTCTCCCATGGGGAGCTTCTTGCCGGAAAAGACTGAATGTACTGTATTTCCTTCTTTTGTGCATATCACAGAGCATACACTGAGACAAAAACTGTCTACAACAATTTCTCCCATTGGGAGCTTCCTGCCAAGAAAAAGCTGTAGGAAAAAGTTCTGTAACCTCCTGTTTGAGCCAAAATTGTCCGAGTTTATAATTGAAATACAAAAAGCTTTCTATTGTGGCAGATCCAGAAATGCCTATGATAGTACTCATTGGCCTCTGTCTCCTTTTTCTTTGTGATTTTCCATGTTCCCCACTCCAAGTTTATTCCTGCCTTTGAAAGTCTGTCCGCTTCCATGTTCGGCTCCCTATAGACATGTTTGAGCGAAAGAGATTCAAAATTTGCAAGAAGTCTGCTAACTTCTTCAAAAAGTGCATCTAGTGAGGTGTTTCTGCATCTTTGAATCTTATTAATCCAATTTATTACAACCAAAGAGTCACCAAATACTTGTAGTTTTTTGCAATTTCTTTCAATTGCAAAACATAGGAGAAGCTTCAAGGCCATGCGTTCAGCATAATTGTTTGATCCAGATCCCAACCCCATTGAGATTTGAAAGTGATGGGTTGGATTTAGGAAGAGGGCGACTCCTCCCCCACATTTCAAATCTTGAGAAGCACCATCAAAGAAAGCCCAAGGGGTGTTGTTGTCCAGCTGTTCAGGAATGATGATTCTTGGATTGGGGCTGTTTTTTGTTTGGGGGAAGTAAGAAAGGATATCTAGTCCTTGCCTTGCTACTTCTTCTGGAGAGCTAGCTTTTTCAAGGAAGATGGCTTTGTTTTGGCTAACTAGATTCCCCACATGTGGAGAAGCAAAAGGGCTCTTATCTGAGTAGTTTGGGGAGAAGATGACCAATCTTTCCGAGCATCTTCCAATGTGGGTCCTTCCCAGTTAGATTTGGAAGAGGTGAGAGATTGTGAATGCTCCATTACAGCTTAGGAAAAGGTGGTTTGTGTTTTCCTCATTGTCTTTGCAGAGACTACACCATCCGTGTCCTGCAAATTGTCTTTTCTGGAGATGGTCCCAGGTAGGGATTTTATTTGCAAGAGTGCACCATATGACGATTTTTGCCTTCATTGGACATTTGAGCTTTTAGATACCCGCCTGCCACCACTTCTGATTTTCTTGAAAGTGATGTAAGCAGAGTTGTTGATAACCAATTTTAGGTGTGTAATGCCCATGTTGGGCATGCTCCCAGATCAGCTCATCTACTTTGTCAGTTATCCGAATGTGTGAAGATTGCAGGGGAAAAATGTATTGGTCCCACAGCTTAGACCATTGATCTGGCAGTTCTAGATCCTGACTTTTCTTCCATACTTAATGCCAGAGGTTTGTTGAATTAGGATCCGCTATTTGATTCAGGGGAAAAAACCCTTTCTGATGAATCAATTGTACTAGTTGGAATGGAAGTAAGTGATTTTGTGAGCATCCTGGCCATGGATCCGCTCCAATTCTTGCTTTTGTACCATCCCCTATTTTCTAGACAAGCCCTTCTAAGATGAGTGGAAAAACTTTGCATAAAGCTTTCCAAATGATTGAGCCATTTGGTAGACTTGTGTTGCCCATGTCTCTGATCCAATCCAGAAGAGGAGTTGGTGTTATGTATTTTTGGATGATGACTTTTTTCCACAAGCTTTGGGTTGAAATGAGCCACCACCTTGCTTTTGCAGCCAAGGCCTTTGCAAAGAAAAAGATATTTTTTATACCCCAACCTCCTAGTGATTTTGGTCTGGCTATTTGGTCCCATTTTACCCAAGGGAGTTCTTTTTTCTCTTTCTTCCCCGTCCATAGAAAAGTTGTGCAAATTCTCTTTATCTTTTCAGAATTGACTTGGGGATCCATGCCAGTGCCAACCAATAAACTAGAATTGCTTCGAGGACTGATTTAGATTTAATCAACACTAGCCTTCTAGCCCTTGAGAGCCATTTGTTACACCAATTGTTCACTCTGGATTCCAGTTTGGCTAACAGCCAGTTCCAATCTTCTTTCTTGTAGCAGTTTGGTTTGAGTCTAAAGCCCAGGTATTTAATTCCATCATCCAAATAAAACTGCTGATAGGGGAATAGCTCATGAAAAATCCTCAAGGCTTCCTCTTCCAGATTGAGTGTTGTGATTGAGGACTTATGGAGGTTTATTTGCATACCTGTAGCTCTACAAAACAAGATTAAAATTTCTGAGTCTTTCAGTTTCCCTAATTGATCCATTACAGAAGATGAGAATATCATCTACGAACAGAAGGTGTGTGATGTTCAGATTTGTGGCAATCTTGATTCCCTTGAAAAGGCCTCTCCTTTTTGCATCTAGAAGGGCTCTACTTAGACCTTCCGCAACTAGTAAGAAAAGCGGAGGGGAAAGAGGACATCCCTGTCTTAAGCCTCTTTTAGAGTAGAAGAAGTGAGATGCTGCTCCATTGATGAGGACTGTGAAGGAGGCAGTTGAGATACATGCAAAAATCCATTTAATAAAAGAGTAATTGAAGCCCAGCTTACTCTGTCAAAGGCCTTGGAGAGAACAATTTTAAGAATAGCCCCATTTGCTTTTTTAATCTTTGCACTATGAAGGCCCTCCTGAGCAACCCCAATAGCTCCGTGTATTTGTCTATCTTCCAGAAAGCCAAACTGTTCCTTTGATATGAGTTTTGAGAGTACCTTCTTGAATCTTTGTGCAATTATCTTGGTGACCACCTTATAAGTAATGTTGCACAGGGAGATAGGCCTGTAGTCTTCCAAGCTTTATGGATTATCCTTTTTTGGGATTAGAGCTAGGAAAGTTGAGTTCAGGGGAAGATGGAGGATACCATTTACCCTTGTTTCCTCTACTAACTGCAGAAGGTCTGGACCAATAGTATCATACCCAGCTAGGAAGAATTCCATTCCCCACCCATCAGGTCCTGGGCTTTTGTCCTTTTGAAAGCTGTTTAGGGTTGCTTTCAGCTCCTCCTCTGTAACCTCTTCCATTAACTCCATATTATCTTCCTCACTAATGTTCTCTGGAAAAAATTGTGATATTCAGATTACTTCAGCGATAGTTGCTTGTTGATTTTCTTTGAAGATGTTATTAATTATTAATATTAATATTGATACATGTTTATATATAATTATATGTCTTATTATGATATATATATTGTTATATATAACTTCGGGTACAGACAGACCACCAGATTGATAGATTAGACAGGATTTGCCAGCTATGTCATCTACAGAAAGTGGAAACCGAGTCGCATTTTATCTTCAGATGTCCCATATACTACGAGATTAGAGGACATTTCCACTACTTGTTTAGAGGCCTTCAAACTCTAGCCGCCTTTTTCTGATACACCGATCATAGATGTTTAGCACTTTATATTCAAGAGGCTCTCAGGTTTCGAGCACAGGCTCTTCAACCCCCCACCAGACCTGATACCACACAGAGGATCGTGACATTCTTCAGTGTGCTACCACCTTCCAGGGGCACCAAGAGACCTATCGACTTAGATAGCAATCCAGTCCCCAGATCAATAAAGATTTGTGGATCTCGACCCACAAGATCCCAGCGGCAGCTTCGTACCAGACCTCCCTCCGAGAGGCGTACAAGGTCCTCCAGACCTCATCGATGACACTTCAGAGGATGCCCCATGCCCACCAGCTCCGATTCAGGCCAACATACATTATTGCACTTCCCTCAGTTTTCCTCTTTCAGCCTCGGATGTTAGGAGTAGTAGACCTTCCTCGGTTGATTTGGCTCCGGGATCCTGTCCACTTGAGCTTCTTCGTCCTAATGCAGGGTTATGGTGTTGAGACTGGGGCGGGAACTCTCCCATACTTAAGCCCAACTCGCATTGTACACTTTTAATTCTATTTTACTTCTTACATTGTATTTCTTTTAAAGGGGGATCATTTGGTCCTTTCGCATGCACGAACATCATTGTAATCGACAATCCCGTTGACCTACTTTGTGGTCATTAGTGGACATAAATAATAAAAAAATTATTATATAACATTGCCTTCCTCTTAAGGGAAGCTTTTCCTCAAAGCTTATTGAAGACACAACTTACATCTGATTTCTTGCTTGTAATGCCATCTCTCGATCTTTTGTGTTAATAATTGCGACACTTGACGAAGCATGACAATTCGAGTTATGAATAGCCAAGAAAAAATGTCGCATTATTCGTGAAGTGGTCCATCCGAGATCTATCTTCATTGGAATTGTTTGTTGATTGCTTTGTTGGATGGAACTTCTCGTTTTCAGCTTAGCTTGTTCATTTTGTGTTTTTTCTCTTATGAAATCATAACTCCTCTGTTTATATTCATTTTGACCCTCTTGTTGCTCAAAATGCTTTTTGTAATTTGGGTGTCGATAAGGAGTTCGTGTTGTTTGTTTTTCTGCCAGATTGACTTCCTTTTGAACTGTGATAGAGACCAAATTTGTATTTCTTTCCTCTTTCTCAACTTGAATTTGTTTTCCGGAGAGTCTCGATGCTTCCTTTTGGATTTGAACTAATTTGTTCCCTAATAGATTATTATTATTCTGAATCTTTTTGAACCTTTCGTCTTGCGACTATTTGTCATGCTTTAACTTCTTGATTTGCTCATCTAGTTCTTGATTAAGATTTCTTAGATGATGGTTTTCTTCTTCTTGTTTTAGTATTCTTCCTTCGAGGTTTTAGCTTTGATACCATGAAACCATAAAAATATTTTTCTTATGGGAAGACTTAGTGTAAATAAGATAAATATTCCATGAATGAATTATAATATAAAATGATAAAAGATATAAGTTGTGATGATTTGCAATTACATTGGTATGGATTTACATAAGCCTTATCATGCCTGTGCCTTTTCAAATGAAAGGGCACATCTCTTTACGTTTTCTAATTAATTAATTAATCATTTCTATTTATTAATTATTAATTTTAATACTAATATTAATATTAATATTAATAATTAATATTGATACTTAATGTTTATATAGTTATATGTCTTATTATGTTATATATATTTTTATATAACATTCCCACTCCTGTTTTTTCATGGTGGAGTCATACTCAACCATAGCCTCTTGCCACACATTAAGTTGTGCAACCTCCTCGAAACTGGAAGGCTCAGAGTTAATCAATTCTGTCATTAGTGCCATATAGCTAAGTCTATTTGGTGGTTTGCTCTGCCTCATGGAGTTCTGTGGAAGAGTCACCTGCCTGGAATCCTAAATTGTGGACTTAAACCACTTAGGTTGTGGCCTAGTATCTACCTGCTGCGGCTGCTAGATATCCTTCTCCTGCTACGGCTCATCCTCTAAGTCAATGACCAAAGGATCTTGTCCACCTGACTCCCTCTGATTATCAGAACCTGTGCCTTGTGTCTGTACCTGTGGCTCCTCCAATTTTACTCCCGAGTCCTGTGCCGGTAAGTCCATAGATCTTCGTAAGGTTCTGTCCTCATCAAAATGGACATCCCTGCTCACAATATTTCTTGCAAGCCAGAATATATACTCTGTATGCCTTAGAAGTTTCCCTGTAACCAACCAGTAGCCCCTTGTTACGAAAGTGTCCAGCTTCTTCCTAGTGTTAGCATGGATGTGACAATAGCAAACACTCCCAAATATGCGTATATGACTCACATCTGGTCTAGTGTTTGTGAAGACCACCTCGGGTGTCTTCCTCCCCAAAGCTGTGTGGGGACACCTATTCTAAATGTAGACTGCGGTCCTGTATGCCTCGACCCATAGAAATAGTGCCAATCCTTGATCAAATAGCATGGCCTTGGCTGCTTCTACCAATGTGTTGTTCTTCCTCTCTTCCACTTCATTCTGCTGTGGGGTATGAGGAACTGTGAGCTCCTTCATGATCCCATGCGATGAACAAAACTCCAAGATCTCTTTGGAGGTGTACTCACCCTCGTTGTCCGTCCTCAATACTCGAATCTTCCTCCTTGTCTTGTTTTCCACGAGAGTCTTGAACTCCTAAAACCTCTCGAAGACCTCTAACTTGGCCTTCAGGAAATAGATCCAGGTCATCCTGGAATAGTCATCAATGAAAGTGACACAATAACTGTAGCCACTGAAAGATTGGACACTCGTGAGTCTGCAAACATCCTAATGCACCAAGTCCAAGGTCCCCTTAGGCTTGTGCTCACTCTATGGGAAAGGATTCGTGATATTCTTCCCCAACGCACAACTCTTGCAGTGATTATGCTTCTCCTCTTGTACCTGAGGAACTCTAGTAATTGCCTGTCTCAAATGCCTCAGTACTCCATGGTGTAAGTGTGCCATACTCCTATGCTACAACCAACCTTGACTGCTGTTGCTGCAGACAAGAGCCTTTGCAGACTGGAAGTGTCGTTTGTACACCTTCTTGCTCCAGATCCCAATCACCTAATGAAAGCTCTTATCTGACCCCTTGGGCTTGATATACACTTTCCTATCACAAAACTTCACCTAAAATCCCTTGTCCTCCAAGGTGGAAACATATATAAGGTTTTTCATTAGACTTGGAACATATAATACGTCAACAAAACTGAGGGGTTTTCCATACTTCCTCTGAAACGAAATGGTACCAACTCCCTGCCCTTAATACCACACATCATCTCCCAACTCAATGTGGAGATTTACTCCACCCTCCTGCAAGCTTCTGAAGGATCTTTTCTGTCTGTCATGTGATAAGATGCTTTGCTGTCAATGTACCAGATGTTGTTGCTTGTGGTGCTTGCCATGCAAGCTATCAAACAAAAACCCTCGTTGAAGCTTTTGCAGAACTCTTCCACCTCTACAGAACTTGCCATCTATGTCATGTTCTTCTTCTTCTTGTCTGGGCACTGGGAGGCAAAGTGTCTTGGCTTGTGGTAGATGAAACATTTGACCTTTGACATGTCAATGTTCTTACCACCCTTCTTTTTCTTTGCCTTTCTCATGCCCTTGCTTGCTAAGGCTAGAGCCTCTTCACCACGAACTGTGGGGCTTTGCTAGATGAACCTAAACCTTGACCCATACAAATCTCTTCTTGCACAAAGTCATCCTACAATCTCTGCCAATCAGGGAGCTTCTCCTTAGGCACCATGCCTTTGGCAAAACGTCGCATGGCTTAGAAAGGCCATTGAGGACTATTCGAACTAGCTCCTCATCCTCTGTCTTAGAGCCCACTGCTCCAAGTTCATCCCTGATTTGTGTGAGCCTTGTGAGATAAGGCACCACTCCTTCACCCTTGGCCATCTTGGTGCTTTGTAGTCTCTCCTGTAGCACCATCATCCGGTTCTCGTTTTTACTTTGGTAAAGGTTTCCTAGAGTCGTCCACATGTCTAATGCAATGTTGCACAACTCGGACTCGGTAAAGACTCGGCGAGCATGTGACTCGCCGACTCGGGAAATACTCGACAAATTGGAAAAAGCTTAAAGTATGGTAAGTTTTGGGCGCAAAAAAAGGTTAATGGCATTTGAAATTCTATTCGAGTTCAAATTTCTTATTGAAATTCGTTGTTAAATTAAGTTAGTGTATATATGTCATTAATTTAATTAATATCTAAATAAATTAAATACAAAATCTAATATAATATTAATATATTATATTTATAATATATATATATAAGAAAGTTAATATGGGTAAAATTAATAAATAAAAAGTTAATATATTATAATTAGAATATATTTTTAAAATATAAACATAAAGTTAAGTTACATTTGCCATTTGTATAATGTTTACATATAATTATAATTATAATGTAATTAATAGTGTAAAGAGTGCCATGCTTGTTGTTTAAGATACCTCCCGCCAATTATCGACCCTACCCAGGAATCAAGACAATACTTTGAAATCACAATGTACATGCATGGTTTAATAGCTACTCGCAATCTCCAGTGTACCCGCACCGAGCATCACAGCTACCCACGACGAGCATGGAAACCCTCCGTTGATGTTCAATGCTGAATTTGTTGGAGGCACATCCGCTCTTGCATTGTTACTCTTCAATTGCTGTCGGAGGCGTGCACACTGGAGGACTCTACTTTGCGAGATATTTGATGTGCTTGTCGAGTCACTGCCGATTTCACACTGAGTATATGCGAGTTTGTCAAGTCGTTGCCAGTTTGACGAGTCAGCAACGAGTATTACACGACTTCAGGTTGACTTGCCTAGACTCACGAGTGGCACTTCATTGGTCTAATGCGGTCTACTTCCCGGAAAGGTGAGGGACTATGTGATCCTTCACCCCATCTAAGATAATCAACATGGCCCTAGAATCCACCTTCTTCCACCTAGCCAACTTTGCTGGATATGTGGGTGCAAGCTTCTTGGAGTCAATGTGCTCCTTTTCATCACTTACATCTAGGATCCTCATGATCCTCTCTTTCCATGTAGGAGAGTTCCGAGCCCCTTGGAGTCTATCCTTGACTCTCAATTGTACGACCATAATGAAGTATACCTGTCAAACTCTAGATCTTAAACCCTAGGTTTGTGTCTTCAATAAATCTGCCCTTGATCTATCACTATTGCTGGTTTCTCTCAGATCTGCTTAGAAGAGGTCTTATACTATTTAAATTTCCTTAAAACCCAAGCTTGAGTTACCCATTATATAATTTTTTTTTATTACTGATAACCACAAATGAGTTTCTTCACAAATATTGCTGCGGAAAATAAATACCGAGAAAAGTAGAACAACAATCACATCAATAGAGACACCAATATTTTTGGGTACGAAAACCCTCGAAAAAACCTAAGATGGGAAAACCGGTGCAGTAGTCTGAGAAGATATTGTTATTAGCAAGATATAGAACAATACAATCGAGAAATTGATTTTACCCAACTTGGCAAAATCGTATAGCTGAAACTCACTAAAAAACCCCAACAAGATCGTATGACCTGTGCGTGAGCCCTATGTCAACATGTACGACCCTGCGTGAACATGTACGACCCTCTACGTCAACGTATGACCTCTTTGTGTCAGCATGTACGACCACTTGCGTGAGCGATGTACGACCCCTGTGTAAGATCATATGACCTCCTGTCTCAGCTTGTTCGACCCCTTAGCGATTTGTCTGAACTGCTTTATTGATCTTCGGAAAATGTCCTTCAGTCTCACTCTCTGCAAAATTGAAAATTCTCCTTCAAACTTTCTCTCTCTCTTCGGTTTAAAAGCTATGAGCAAGAAATCTCTCTCTGACAATGAGTGTGTCAAAGCAACATTGTTGTGTATCCTCTCCACCAAATCAATCTCCTTTTAACTCAATGGCCAAGCGAAAACCCTAAACTCTCACCATGGATCAATGGATGAGATCCTTCGTGAGATCAATGGCTAAGATTAGATTAGCCATCACTTAAATTATTTTTCTTAAGTATAAACTTTGGATAAAGGCAATGATTAATCTGGCTTCCTGTTTTATGTCTTCTATCAAGCAAGGACACATGCAAATGATAGAAGACCTTCCTTGTTCCCACTTTTAAACATGACCGTCGGTCTATCACATAGTTCAAAGTTTTTAGCTGGGAAGATGGAGGGGTGAGTAGTAGGATCACCGAGCTTCGTACAATTGGGCCGTATACTCACACAAGAGGGTGTTGAGGTTTTGCTGGGATTTGCCCAGCGATTCTGCTGGGTACTGCATTCACCAGGTTTGGGTGAATTTGCAGTGATTGTAAAAGTTCCAAATTTTCTCATAATAAAATCTATATCTCACTGCTGCACCGGTTTTCCCATAGTGGTTTTTTTCAGGGGTTTCCATACCCAAAATAATAGTGTCAATATTGTGATTTATTTCTCAGTTTTATTTTCCACTGCATACTGTAAAAGATATTCATGTGTGGTTATCAGTAGAGATTTTGCATGCACTATTAGCCCTAGTTTGAATATTAAAGGAAAATTTACATGTAGTACCTCTTTGCTGATTCTATTGTGTATGCTGTCGCTGCCCGTTCCTTCCACTTTCTTTCAATATATCAGCAACCTTTGTATTGGGGCCTAGAGAGGGAAACTTTCATCCAATTCAATTGCTAATTGGTCTAATCTGTTTTGTGCTCAGTTTTTTTTCAAAACTAGAGTGGTTATTTTCTTCTTCTATTGTTTATAATGGCTAGTTGGGAGGGAAACTCTAAACTTAATTGATACCACTATCATGAATAGGTCGCCTTGTCACCTTATAACCATGGTTGAACCTCACATTGTGAACGTCGTTTGATGTTTATTACCATTCTTCATGCAGCCAAAACTGCCATTTTAAATCTATCAATTGTAGGACAACACACATGCTAACGATTTGTTTGACACCGGTTTATATCGGTTACTTGTATGGAACAATTCATTTTAAGAACTTGTACATTGCCATTTATATTTTTACATTTTCACAGAAGTATAGCTGCAAAGCCAAGGGAAGCATAATTATGATCACCGATTTTTAAGCCAGAACTAATGCATTTTGTTACAAGCATCTATCTTCTAAATAAGAAAGTGCAGCATGATCATAGCCTACCGTAAGGGTAAATTTTTGTGTATCTTGAAAGAGATCTGCAGTGCATATGTTGGTCTGTCAGTGATACAATTGAATTCTCCTTAAACTGTGGTGGTTCACTCTGAATGATGGACGATACAGTTATTTAAGGCCCAAAACCAAGTCGCTGCATTGTAGGTATGATAATCTGGTTTATTTTTATGTACCTAAAAGTCTAAATCTTAATGATAGATTTTTTTGTAGGAATTGTGGCTGAAATAACTGAAGTTCAGAGGAATTGCACACTAAAATAATAGAGACAAGTACAACCATTGAATATTAAATGGAAAATGACATCCGGATTTCCTATTTATATAGGTCAATGTGTATTAACTTATTAAATCAAAATGCTCGGTCAGTCTTGTAATAAATGTAGGGAAGCTGTCATAAATGCATCTAGGCTGCTATAAAATGTTTATATTGGCCACCCATTAACATGTAGGGTGGTCTGCCATGAGTGAGATTCTGGTTGCCGTTAATGACTGACCTTTTTCCCATGTTTGATGATTGATCTTTGTTCTTTCTTCTAGGGCCTTTTTGATGCAAATATTTGTTCTTTATTTAAAGTTTTAAACTGTCTAATGCTTTGAATATGCATTTTCTTGTATCGATTTCATCTTTCTGCTTCAATTTCTTATAAGGGATGTAACATGTCAATGTCAATCCTCAGATGTTTTGCTCCTCATTCATAGTTCAGAGTTTGAAATTTGTGTCCCTTAACAATTACAACAAAGCTCGGCTTACTGCATGTCATTTTTTGCAATTTTATCACATTTATCTGAATTTTTGCATGAAGAATAACATATTTGATGTAGAAAGCATTTCAATTCAATCATAGTGCAATGGTCCATGAACTGTTAGTTACCACAGTTGTACATGTCTGAGCACTTCAAACTTTAAAGTATAGGGAAGGATTAAATCGTTCTTTTATAAGTGATATGCACGCGATTGAGGAATTGCTGATAGTGGCGTTTCATTTTAAATTTTATGATGCAGAATGCATAAATATGGTCTTATAGAGCCATGTCTGGTAGTATTTTATACCATATACTAAGACTTTCTAATTTTCTGATGTTTTTCCTTAATCTTATGAAGATGTGAAGGGATTACCGATAATACATAGCTACGAGAATATCCAAACATTGAATCGTGATGTTACCAAAAGTGAGCGTGAGCATGACCTTGTGATTGCTGTAAGTGTTTTATAATGAATTTATTTCAGTGTTTGGCCCTGGAGGATGGATCTTACAGTTATTGGCTATTGCTATGTTTTGTAACTAGGATATAGAATAATTTTGAGGAGTAATTAAGCTTATTTCCCTTTGAAGCTTATTAAAGCACCACCTATTAGAATTGAAGGACATTTTTAAGGATCTCTGTTATTTTTAGTTGTGCATGCATATAAGCTTCTGCCCAAGACCTTATCCCTGGAACTGAATGCTAATTTAGAGTACTTAATCTGAAGTTACCTCTATCAAAATAACATTTAGGTCAAGTGGCTATGTTAAGTATAGTGTTTTCAATTTTATGCCATTGAACATCAACTTCAAGAATAATTCTTATTGTGATTCCCTCTTTTATATGATATTTTTTGTGAGCCAATGTTACTTTCTGGGATGTGAGCTTTTGTTGTAACAGTATTGGATGCGTTACCCTTGTTATCACACAACTTGTAGTTGCCCCACAAAGTTATCCTATCTAGGATGGTAGAGGTGGTAGGCAATTCAAGAGGTGACCCTAGATGATCTTGATCCCTAGATATGGATCAGTTGTCACGTCGATCAGGATTCTCTTCACTTCAAGCCAAATGAATCAAATGGCCGAAAGACTGAAGACAAGATACCTAGACAAGTAAGACAAATAGAAGGAAGAGATATCTTGACTATGAAATCCTAGATCTAGTAGGTAGCTAGAGAGAGAGGCTTAGGGATTTGCATGATTGCTTAATGATGTAAAGATCTAATCCAAATGGTTAATTCTCAATACCTAAATTGATTACAGTGATCTAGGTTCAAAGTGCTAGGTAAGGATACCCAAATCGCTACCCTAGGGGGCACTTGATTTGATAAATTGAATAAGCCCGGAATAGGTTTCAGATTTGCAATTAGAGGATTCCTAACACTTAATTGAATTCTCTTGGATGACAGATACAACAATAGATAAAGATCACAAGCAAGAAAAATCACAAAACCCAGAAAAACAACCTTCACACCAATGGGGCGAATTGTCTAGTATGCCAGTGCCTTCTTATGATGGGTAAATGGAGTCCAACCAAGACTCCCTAGAGGTTCTTGGGGTTTTGAGGGATGGCTAAAAATACCCAAGTGCTAGAATTTTGAAATTCCAAGTGATGTGACCTAGAAATTTGACTAGTTACTAACAAATTGAGGGTTTTATCAATTTTATTTAGTGGAAAATGGAATAAAGGCAAGAGAAAAAGGATGTTGAACTCACCTGGATCTTGAGAGATGCTGTCATATCCCCACACTTTGATCACCTTGCCTAGCACCAAGGGGGTCAAAAGATGCATTAAATAAATTAACCTAGGATATTTTATTTAAATGTTAGTTAGGCGGCATGTACTTGGTATATTAATTGTCATTAAATATTATTATGCAATTAATTATTTGGAAAATAAGTTTCCATTAATAGGAGGGCCACTTGGGCAAGCCAACTTGCCAAGGAGGAAAATTAAAAACTGTATGACAAAAGCAATTAGACAGGAAAAGGGAAAGTGCCAAAAGCTATGAAAAAACAGTCAGATACAAAAGAGGCAACAATTGACAAAGGAGGGTGCAATTTCCTTTTTGGAGTTCTGTCATAAAAGCAAGGAAGCCAATAAATGTTGCCATAAGGACAAATAGCAACTATGGGTTAAGGAAAGCAAAGTTTCGAAATTGGATGAAGGTGGATGAAAGGGAAACATCTTTATTGTCTCACACATGCTAATTTTCTTAAGGTAGGCGAATTTGTGGCTAGGGTTAGGGTTTAGCAAGTGGTAACTTGCTTAACAAGTGATTGACTTGCTCAACAAGTCACCCAGGTTTATTTAAAGACAATTCGAGCTCCATTTCTTAGTTTTGGATGTTTATTATGTTGATGTTTATGAAGCTAAGTTTTCCTTGATGAGTGTTGTGCCTCAAGTTCTTGGGAGATGCGCCCCAAGGTTCTCCTTCCCTCTCTCATCTTCCCCTCTTCTTCCCTTCTCATTGCAGGTTACACTGGAGCTATGGAGTAGCCTACCTGAGTTGATTCAGGATTTGTTAGCAGCCTACAACCATCCGTTACTGTATATCATATGTCATTAACATGTCCAAGAGTTTTCAATATCAAAGGGTTCAAACCTCCATGTCCTTCCTTGTATTATGTCATTAAAATGCACTGTAATGATGCACAATGTTGAAGAGAGTGTTATTGTTCATTGATGAGAGTAATTTCTAGTTTATTGGCTGTAATATGATATCATAAACATTCTTTGCAAGTTTTATTCCAATCTGATTCGAAATGGCTGAGATTTACTCATTTTAAGTCAACCTAGTCTAGATTTGCATTGGAAAGTGACTAGTTTTGCTGTAACTTTCATATTTCGACTTGTATGACTCCAAATAACATCATTCTTTTTCTGATGAGTCATTAGCAGACATATCTAAGTCCCTCAAGTCCAAAACACAAAATTCGAATCACCCTTACCCTGTTTGGAAAGGCCTGAAGATAGAGCTAGTGAGCTGCCCGGTGAGCTAGTCTCACCTTTCCAACTTGCAGAATCATTCATTTTGCCTTTGATCTATTATAAACCTTTATGAACCTCTCATTACTGTCTCATAACCTTATAACATAACCTTATTCAGTTTATACAAGCCTCTGGTTGTTGGATTTGACCAAGTCTTCCTAGTTTCACGGTTAAGTGACCCAGAAGCGTTGGAGTAGGTTTCAATGGATGTTGATTCCGAAGCCTAAATGGTCCCTGATCTAAATGTGTTAGGGAAAATACTTTATCAATCCTAAAAGTGTCCTCATTTTCTCTCCACAACCCGCTGCCCAGTTTGCAAAAGTGCCAACCAATTTCCCATATTTTCCTAGTCTCAAGAGCTTTCTGATTCAATGCAATTTTCATGTAATATTTTGAACATAAATTATATCATAAATAATCTTCTAATCTGATTACAAATCAGGGACATTACAGTAATATTATAGCTCTGAGTTCATTTTGGAAAATCCTTTCAATTTGAGTCCTTCCAGTCAAAACTAGTATTTTCCTAGCACCTAGTTTGACAATTTTTCAACACCAAGTCTTTGTCTGGAGTTAGTATCTCTGAAATCTTATTCCAGGATATTACAGTGGTATCAGAGCTCTTTCCTTGGCTCATCCTATGGAAAGAAGGCTCTCTGTTGACTAACATTGTAGATCATTAAGTCAAGTTGCAGCCATGAGGCTCCTACCAGGCTCCTACCAATAAATGAAGAACACCTTGAATAGTCTGAGGAAGAAGGCTATGAAGAGCCCTCATGCAGTACCTCAAGTAGATGCAGTAGGAATGATATGGACGATTTCTGGCTCCCAGCTTATGATGAGTCCATTTGGCATAAATCTACAAGCATCAATGGCCAAATGTTCAATGGAAGGAACTCTAAGGAATCCTTCCAGTATTCCATGGAATACTATGCTTTGAAAAAAGAGATAAAGGAGGTCTTGTCTTTTCGAGAGTACTGCACTCTTGAGATACAAAAGATATTCAAAAATCCCTACTGTGGGACAAACATGAAAAAGATTGCACACATGGTTGATGAAGTGTGCAAGGAAGTGAAGACTAGAAGGTTGCCACCTGGATCCAAAAGAGGAGGAAAGAGGGAAGAATCTTCAAAGCCTTCTACATCTTCAAGCATTATGATATTTTTTGGGTTCTCTTCAAGAAGAGTTTCCAAGAGTTGAGTACCACTCAAGATGGAGAAACATCAAGCTGCTTGAAAGAAGATGAAGAGAATCCATGTGCAGATAAAGACCCAACAGTCAAAAATCTGGTTGTTGGTAGTGTGGAGAATGAATGCACTTCCAATTTCTTTGTGGGTGATCTCCAGATCACTGATAGAGATGTGGGTTCATGTATGGGTGGAGAAACACCTTTTGGATCAGATCTAAAGGGAGATAACAAATCAAAATTACAATCACCTTTGGAGCCACATATGGAAGAAGAAAACAAGGCCACACCACTTGGGTGTGAACCAGAAAATTTGGTGGAGCAGCCCACCTTAGTATCACTTCGGGAAGATGGTAATATGAAGAACATGGGTGATCAAGGCTCTGATTTTTGCAGTAGCCATGATAACTTCCAGCCATCTGATTCATGGGAGATTGAAAAGATTGCACTTATGTATGAGGACTGCAGAATGAAGGACAATGGTGAGGGAAAAGAATTCACTCCTAGTTTCTTTGTTGGTGAACCCAAAATCAGTGCAAAGGAGGGTGAGGTTGTCGATGATGATAAGGAATCTTTGGATCATATCCAAGAGTAAGAACGTATATCAGATCTGAAATCATCAATTGAACTTCCTAATGAAGTGGAAGACAAGCCCCCACAAGCTGTGTGTGAAATAGAAAATTCGAAGGAGAAAAATCCGATGCAAAGGGATGCACACAGTTCAGATTTTTGTACTTACTAGCAGCATGATGAAGATGAAATTCCAAAGTATGAGGTACTTTCTGATTTTTGCAGAGATTACACTTCATTGCAGCCCTGTGATATACCTTCCCCTTCATATAGTGCAAATGAATTGATAAGATCTTCTAATGTTGATGTGTATACTAAGAAAGAAATATATGTTGTAGATTTATGCCATAAGAAATCTGAGCATGTATGTCAACCATTGAATGAAGGACACTTGATGGAGGATCTTCTTTGTGAGCCACATCATTTGAGTGGATCACTAAAGGAGGACAGAGAGAAGCTTATGGCAACGATGAACAACTTTGTTAACATCAATGCCTTGGTGGCAAGATGTTGTTGGAAAGCTTCTGGATGAAAGATGGAAGGAGAATCCTTTCTGGAGGAGTGCATAGCACTGAAAGAAAGCATGGCCAAGATGAAGGAGAGCTATATGAACCTACTGTCTGATAGAGATCATCTTCTCATGGTGGCTGAAATGTACCATTGTGCAGTCAAGAAAGAAGAAGAAGAAGAATTAGAAAGGCTCACTAATAAGTTGGAGATCACCAGTAACTTTCTGAAGAGCACACAAAGATCCCTTCAAGAGTCAAAGTTGCAGATCTATCAACTTCAAAAGGAGTTGAAGGTGTCACACCTTTCATGCTGCATAGAAGGAAATGTTTTGGGTATAATGGAGGAACCTCATGTGGACAACCATGAAGAAGGAGCAGATTTGTAGGTGCTTGTGAAAAGCTATGAGGAAGAAAATATTGGCCAAGCACTCCTTAAGGTTGAGAGGAAGGATGAAGTGTTATTCTCTACCAGAAAGATGGCTGATCACATTCCATATGGATCAGCAAATAAAATTCCTTATTCATCCATTGATTGGGTGGATAGAGACACCTTGGGAATGAAGACTGTGGGAGGTAAAAGGTTTAATTTTTGGAATAAATTTTTTGTGATGACTGACATTATCCTGACATGTGGACAGCCACCAAGATTTAATTTGCAGCCATTGGATACCTTCCATACACATGCACATGAGGTGCATTCTATTTTTTTGTGCTTGAGGAATTTTGGGATGCAGATGATGACTTCCAAACACATGGACATTGCCCAAGAAAGGCTGATTTTTCTCATGGAAGGAGTCATCTTTTCAGTGAAGAGTCAGAAGAACTTCCTTGTGTTGGACCAACCCATGATGGGTTTGATGCAATCATACTTTTGGTGGACACATTTTGCAGAGAGTTGTTTCACTCTAAATTATTCCACACACCTATGGCATCCAGCACACATAGGGATGAAAATTGGGTGAGGGGATTTTTCCTATAGGTGCCACATGAGGAACAAGAGGCTCCCACATATTCCATTGATGACTTAATGGTTCAACCATGTATTATGAAAAGTACACCATTCCCTTTCTATGTGGACAAGAAACATCAAAGGCATCTATTTGATGTCTTCATCATGCATGGCTATGCATGGAAGTTCCACTTGAGCCAGTTTGGTGGAACAAGTAGCAGAGTGTTGAGTTTTTGCATCAGAACAAAGATAGCAGATGAGCTTCCAGTGTGGTGGTATGATTTTCACAACCTCATTTTCATCCTCAACAATGATAAAAATTTATTATGTTTACTGATGGTTGGAAGGAGGCAAATAAAATCATGGGATCCTGGCATTCTTGGGAATGACAGATTTCCAAAGGGGACAACAACAGTTGGGTCCTTATAGAGAAAACAGTGGGATCCATGAATTCTACTCAGTTACCTTAACTGGGTTGACAATTTTGTAAAAAGAAGTGGTCATCAAAGAAATGACTATGATAAGAGTGGTGCAGCGGAAACATGGTGAAAAAAATTTGCAACACTTAGTGGTGCTTCTGCTTGAGGATAAGAAGACTTGGGACTATCATATATCCACATTTTGACCACCTAAAGCGTTGACCATGATAAACACCTAGGGGTTCTAAATGATATTATTTAATTACCCTAGGGAAAATTGCTAAAATAATTATGTAAGAGGCTTATACTAAGTTTTATTTATTGTCAATTTTAATTATTATGCAATTAATTATGTGGAAAATAAGTTTCCATTAATAGGAGGGCCACTTGGGCAATCCAACTTGCCAAGGAGGGAATAGAATATGTCATAGGACTGACAAAAACCAAGAAAAGCTATCAAACACAAAAAAGGAAACTCTGGACAAGGTATGGCGCAGTTTGCATTTGGAGACTCAGTCACAAAAGCAGGCAGCTCAGAAAAAGTTGTCATAAGGAAAAGCAGCAACTCTAGGGCATAGTTTCCATTCTAGAGTTCAATGACAAAAGCAGGAAGTGTAGAAAAAGTTGTCGTAGGGAAAAGCGGCAACTTTGGGCCAAGGAGGGCGCAGTTTCCAAATTGGATGAAGGTGGATGATAGGGAAACAAATTTCTTGTCTCACACATGCTAATTTACTCATGGAGGGCGAATTCATGTCTAGGGTTAGCGTTTTGGCAAGGGAAACTTGCTCAGCAGGTGATTGACTTCCCCAACAAGTCACCAGAGGTTTATTTAACGACAGTAGGAGCTCCATTACTCAGTTTGCATGTTTATTATGTTGATGAAGCTAAGGCTACCTTGTTGAGTGTTGTGCCTCAGGTTCTTGGGAGATGCACCCCAAGGTTCTCATTCCCTCTCTCATCTTCCCCTCTTCTCCCCTTCTCATTCCAGGTTACACTGGAGCTATGGAGCAGCCTCTCTGAGTTGATTCAGGATTTGTTAGCAGCCTCCAGCCATCCACGACTGTATATCAGATGCCATTAACAGGTTGAAGAGTTTTCAATATCTAAGGGTTCAAACCTCCATGTCCTTCCTTCTATTATGTCTTTAAAATACACTGTAATGATGCACAATGTTGACGAGAGTGTTCTAGTTCATTGATCAGAGTAATTTCGAGTTTATTGGTTGTAATATGATATCGTAAACATTCTCTGCAAGTTTTATACCAATCTGATTCGAAATGGCTGAGATTTACTCATTTTAAGTCAACCTAGTCTACATTTTCATTGGAAAGTGACTAGTTTTGTTGTAACTTTCATATTTTGACTTGTATGACTCCAAATAACACGATTCTTTTTCTGATGAGTCATTAATAGACATATTTAAGTCCCCCAAGTCCAAAACAAAGAATTTGAATCACCCTTACCCTGTTTGGAAAGGCCTGAAGATGGAGCTAGTGAGCTGCTCAGTGAGCTAGTCTCACCTTTACAACTTGCATAATCATTTCCTTTGCCTCTGATATGTTATAAACCTTCTATTGCGGCTGCAACTATCATCCCAAAAAAAAAAATTGACTTTTTAGGGCCCCCCTACTCTTTTAGTTTTTCAGAAGGCTTTGAAAGTCTATCTTAATCTCACAAGATTTGTTTAATGACTTAAGTTTTTTGCAAAAGAAGCTTTCTTTTCTTTTACCCAATGAATCGGATGCATTCTTGAAGTTCATCCGACGTATCGAAAGCATAGTGCTCTAGCCACCCGATTCTCTGCGTCTTGCACTTTCGAAAAGTTTTGCAAAAGCCTCCTGATTCATCGTGTGTACTTTGGTCTATGGTATCGGAAAACACTTGCCGATGCTCCCAAATGCTTAGTCCGAAGCCTTTCCGACACAACAGGTCACCCGTGTCCTTTCCGTTTTCGATGTTCGCAAAAGATTTTGTTATGGTTCTATTCGTTGTTTCGGTTGTCTGTTTCCGAGTGTTCCGAGAGTCTAGCGATGTTTCTTGCCAATGCTTCGGATGCATACTCCGATGCATATCCAATGTCTTCCCGAAGTTTTTTTCTGACGCCAGAGCGGTGTTAGTGGTATGTCTTACCGAGTGATCTTTTAAAGACTTTTACCCATCTCGGCAGATTAGTTGTTCACCACCCGACCGACATCGGGCCTGTTCTTTTCTAGCCACCCGAGGCCTTCGTATCCACTAACAGGATCATTTCCGATATGTTTTGGTGCTAGTGGGGTTCCTGCCCGAGGCCTTTCTATTACGCTCACTCATGTTTAAGCCTATTTAAACCCGTAAGGGATCATTGTTTCACGGTCTTGTTAGCTATTTGGAGTATGCGGAGCTGTTAGTCGACTGAGCAATTTTAGCCAGCAAAAGATCACGCGTTTTCCACGTCAGATTAGCAGTCTAGGTAGGATCTCACTCCTTACTTGTCCTATTACTTGGAAAGTTTTTTGGAACAGCTTGGTAGGGTTAGGTTTGGTTTTCTTTTCCGCGGAGGGTATTTCAATGTTGCAGTCGATATTTTTTTTGTGAAGCGTTGCTTTTGTTTGGTTAGCCAGGGTCGTCGTTTCTTTTACCTACTCCAGCCGTTGTTGTCCAGATCCTACCATGGGTTTTTTCCTGACAGTCATTGGTAGAGGGCGAGCAGTGGGCAGACGAGTGTTTCGCCGTCTGCACCACTCCCTCGTTTCATTAATGAGAAGATGGCAGTATTTGCGGCCGTTGGCCGATCGAAAGAGGCTTTTTTTGCGAAATGTCGTGGGATGGATTTACATTTAGGGTGAAAACCCTGTTTACCCATGAGGATTTTCTCCCCATGGCGTCTCCGAGTTGCTCCTTTCTCGTCGACAATATTGACGTCAATGTGCTTAGAAATGTGTTACCGTGGGAACCTAAGCGCCGTTGCAGCAGAGTCAATGCCTGTGAACCTTGTCCTTTCCGCCCCTAGAAAACTTTAAGCCTGTTCTGTGTTTTCATTTCATGAGAGCACGTTCAGGGTAGACACAAAAATTCAATCATTATGCATCATGATGATTCGGTAAAGAAATTTCTGGTTAAAATCGGTTTTTGGTTTAGTGTAGAATTTATCAAATTGCAGTTATATGTTTGAAATAGATTGAATCTAACATGCTTTTGTATGATCAAAACAGTCTCGTCATTCATATAGCAACATGCCTCGGAAACAGAAGAAGAAGGTGCAAGCTGCGGACGAAGAACTAGAGATAGAGATCATAACCCGAGTGGAAGTTATATATGAAGATACCAAAGCGGTCACAGGCATCGAACCTGAATACAAGTGGGGGGAAATCTACCAAATGATCACCAATCGAAGTGTCCCAGATGCAAGATTGGAAGATTTACCCATATATGCCAATATAGAGAGATCAGCAATCATGAAAGTTGCCACGCGTCCAAAACTTTTTCCATGTTCAAAAGTAATAAGTTGGATTCTTCCCAGGGCTGATGTAACAAAAATGATTTTGTCTAATACTGAAGAACAAGGTTATGCTACTTATAGCCCAGCTTATGTAGCTCAGGCATATAAGCTACCCACGCCCCAGACTTATCTAAGTGAAAAATGGTTAAAGGACCTTAATCTAGATGTTTTGGACAATGTCAAAAGAATGATGGTTCCCAGAAAGAATTTTCGTACAAGGTCGCTCGGGGAGTATGAAACTACGAACCTTCACACTCCCTATAGATTGATAGCATTAATGTTGAACAGGATCTTTGGAAAAGCAAATGGAAAGAATTTCAAACTGAACTGGGTACCCGTAATCTTCTTTGTGGCCACTCAAGGCACAATTTTCAACTGGGCCAATATAGTGTCTAACAGTTTGTCTTCATGCATAAGTGCAACACTGGGAGGAGTCTCGCAAAAGAAATCAGAGTTCTATATGAGCTCATTTCTGATCAATTGTATTTTGTGCACACAATCATTCCCAGCTCTGAAGTGCAAATGGGATAAGGCCAAGTCTCCTGTCTATGCTGCATATCAGTTGTTGTGGGCACACATATTTCAATCACTATAAGAGTATTTGTGAAGACTGCATAATGCCACTATACATGTTAATCTTCCTCACTAAGTGTGACTGCATGTCGGAAGAAGCCTTGAAGATTGTACAGGAAAATGGGCATTATTACTTGACAGAGGAAGGCCTGTATTTGAGGATGTTTGGCAGATCAAGGGCCTCTTCTCTTTTGCCAAAATACGCTACAGATTATGTTATTCACCAGTAGTAAGGCAACTTTACATTGATGGGGTTGGTAATTTCCTGTTTGAACAGAAGAAGACTGTATAACCCCAGTCCCATTTTACATAGGAAGTTACAAGTCCTCCAAAGTAAAAAGTGCACCAAAGTTTGTAAAAGAGTTAGAGTACTTCCATTTTGGAGAGACAAGTTTTCATAGGAATGATTCTGAGGATAAAGTTGCTAATTATTGTGTTGCAGCAAGAGTACATTTTGAATACGCAAACCATTAAGACAAAGACGAAGAAATATTCCGAAACGCACGCAAGATTACAGCCTTGAGGAGGAGATTTAAGCAAAAGATAACGACCTTAGGTGGAAAGGGAAAAGCTATTGAGCAGCATAAGAAACAAGAAGAGGAAATTGCTAAGAAAAGGGAAGAGGAGGCACTCAGACTATCACAAGAAGCAAAACAATGGTTGGCAAAAGAAGAAGAAGAAAAAAAAAAAGCCAACGAAGAAGTCGAGAAAAGGTTAGCAGAAGAAGAAACTGTGAAAAAAAATCAAAAAGAAGAAGCTTAGAAAAGGCAGGAAGAGGATGAGAGGTTAAGACTGGAAGCAGCTGACAAAGAAAAAGAACATAAAGAGAAAGCAGCTGAAGAGCTTCAACAAAAGGAGCAGGAGGAACAAGATCATGCAAATCTAGAGCAAACTCAGTCTTATGATGATCTGATAAGATCCTCTATCCCATCTAGCAGCATAGCAGAAAGAAATCCAGCTCCGACATTAGGGATTGAACTAATCCCTTTTATCCCATCCCAAGAGGAGGTGGCCGATTTAAATACAATTTTTTATGACAAGCATAAGAAAAGAATTGTCATGAGAACTAAAAAGAGAGTGGACACCGGGGAAAAGCAGGGAGTCATGAGAGCTGAGAAAACAATCGTTCACGGGACTGACAAAGAGCCAAGACTTATGGCAAGGGAAGGTGTAGCCTCATCCCTTGCTAATGAAGATAATGTTGACAAAATAATGACTGATTTGGAACAATCTCAGAAGAAGATTGCTCAAATGAAGGAAACTCTAAAAAGGGAAAGAGATGAAGGTCAAAGTCTGAAGAAGAAGCATGAAGATATGCTTAGTAAGATTGAGAAGTCAAAAGAGGCATACCAAAATTTACAATCTGACAAGGATGCTCTAGTATTGTCAATGAACATCATTGAAGGAGAGAAGAGAGACCTCGAGAAGCATGTTGTGGAAGCAGTACAGAAAGGAGATACAGCGAGCAAAAGAGTTGAGGAGCTGGAAGCTCAAAATCTTTTACTTAAAGAAGAATTGCAAGTGGTGAAGGAGAAACAGATGGACATCACTCCCTTCCGGAATCTAGCCTCGATGCTGCAAAAAGAGATAAATCAGGTTTTGTTGAGCTTTAAAAGGTGAGTTTGAGTTTTTTAAAATTTAAAAAGTGACTTTATGAGAATTAAAAAGGTGGGTAAGTACTTAATGCCTCATTTCTTATTTAAATGTGAGTTAATATCACTTAATGAGAAAAGTGAGCATTAATGAGGACCTTTGATCTTATGTAGTTATAATTTAATCTGAGCCATTGATTTTGAGATGGTGGTTACTCAAACAAAAATGCTAGGGAGAGGCATTAGGAGTATCATTATTCACTTTCAAAAAGAGATTTTGGAGAGGAGCAAAAGAGGAGAAATAGCTTTTTTAGAGGAAGAGAGTTTTTCTTGAGAGAGAAGAAGAAAATGAGAAGTTTTCTATTGGGCACGATTCCTAAGGTAGCTAGTGCATTTAATGTAGGTTGTACAGTCATTAGTGGTGGGCACAAAAATCGAGAAGGATTGCTGATGTGACTGCTGCATTTAATGAGGTTGTACTGCTATTTTTGTTGGCAAGTGTGAGGCTGTACAGCTTCAGATTTGGCACAAATTCAAAGACCGTACTGACAGGCATTTATTGTTGTCCATACAACATCTGTACAGGCACGAATTTCGAGGTAATGGGCACAGATTTCAAGACTGAGATTTGGCACAAGTTTCCAGAAAAGGTACAGACTGTACAGCAGGGAAAATACAGTCCGTACAGCACACGTGTGGCACAGTTTTCAAAGAATCCGTACAGCACACGTGTGGCACAGTTTTCAAAGAATCCGTACAGATGTCTGTCAAAGATATTTTGGCACAAATTTCGAGATGAAATGTAGAGATAAGTAATGCTGTAAATATTGTTTCGTTTGCCTGAAGAAATAAAAATATCTTTCTGAAAACAGGTTTTCCCTTCGGGTTTTTATCGTGGACCGATTGGTCAAAAATACTGAGTCAAATTTCATGTGTGCGTTGGCTGTCATAATTTTCTGTGTGAAAAGTAGGCTGCCATAAAATTTTCTGAATTATTTGTGTTGAAAAAATTCCATGTGTTTCAAGCAAATAATGAAAATTTTAAATTATAAATGATTATGCATGCTAGGGTTTTGGCATTAAACTACATGCAAAGAAACTAAACTTGAAACCAGGTTGGCATTTCAAAATTTTCATCTCTCTCTGCAACTCCATATTGTGTATGTGCAAAATATAATACCTAGTATTAATTAACTGAGATGTAATTTCACTTCAAAAACACTTGCAACTAACTAACCAAACTTAAATATGTTGTTGGAATTGATTTTCAAAACATGGTCTTTCCAATTCAAATGGAAATCATGAGTGATGAACTAAAAGCAGTTCCACGTTTCTGATAAATACCTGGTGACATAAGAATGGTCAAACATATAATTAATGGGCTGAATAATTAATGCTCCATCAACAGCAGCATCTTCCATGCACTACAGAAAGGAAAGTGAAATTATATTTGCTTGTGCAGTGACCAAAACTATTAATGAGATAAGTGAAAATTAACTTATGATCATCCACATAGAAAAAGTATCTAAAATATCGAAAATTTAAATATAATCAATGTTTCTTTCACACATGAATAATCCCATCCAGGTTGAACATTAATCCGACTCGGACATTATGGAAGGAGAATTGTGAAAACAATTTAACAAGTGAGCTTGTTGGGCTTCTCATACAATGATCATATGTTATCAGCCAGGTAAGATAGGTTGGAATGAAGATTAAAAGGGAAAACCCTAGAATGGTGAATGAGGATCCTTGACAATATGAAAAGTGGACAAGAGGCAGTTATTGGAAATCCACTATAGGGATTGGATGAAGTTTCCAAAAGGCTTATTTAAAAAGGGTTATTCAGCCCTATCTCAACCTTGATTAGTAATATTAACATAATTTTTCAAACCAGGTTATCAAACATGCTCAATTTGACCTCATTTGTTATGATAATTACCTCAAAAATATGTAGATCTCATAAGTAGTCCTCTCCCCTGGCAAAAGATACCAGAAAAGAAAGAAACACTATTTTAAAACATTAAACACATCATCATGCAACAACTTTCAGAAATATGCTAGAATGGAAGATGTGTTGAATTTCAAAGCATATATGTGAGACCAAATTAATGACTATTTTAATCTCTTTTACATTGTGCAATTCTTTGAAGCTTTGGCAAATCTCATTTCTCAACACCTTTGTGAAAATATCTGCAAGTCAAGATTTCAGCACATCGTATTGGTTGCCCAAAAGGCAAGCCAAGATCCCAAGGAAAGCTTGCTTTCCTTGGTTATTTCTTTGCATTATTTTTATCTCTTTTTAACTTAGAATTTTTTTTAGATGTTCAAAGACACTCTTAAGTGTCTTTTAGTATCTTTTGGGTTTAGTAACTTGTTGGTTTTTAGCAGGTCCATCGAAAAGGAGAGGGAAACTCTGTCCGAAAATATACTTTTTGGCCATCCGGAGCTTCCCAGGGGTGCCCCCAACCTCTGGTTTTTCTTTTGTTAGCTTTTTGTAAGTCTTTGGATCCCAAATAACAAGGACCAAAGTGTATTTCTAATAAAGCTGTAACCGAGCATAATAAAAGATATCTCGAGTAGGCTCTTTCGAGCCCACTCCCCATCCCCCTAGGGGGGATCCGCATCGGTGTCCCTTTTTGCACTTTTTCTTTTTCTTTTATTTTTGCTTTAGTTTACTTTGTCTTATTCATCTGCAGCATAGTATACTTTCTTTAATATTGCAAATCTTATCATATCATTCCATATTCAAAGTAATACTACATCTTACCCCACGACTTCCCGAGTCACCCGAAAGGGAAAATATATGTGTGGTAGGACTAATTAGACAACTTGTTCTATCATTGTTGCTTTCTAGGTTTATTTTATGTTAAAATTTAATAAAATCTGCCCCTCCTTACTTTCCCGATAGAGGTTCACTAAAACAGAAAGAGATTCTTGGAGGTCACTTTCTCTTCTTTTAACAAACAAAACTATTCATAAAATATTTAAAAACCTTTATACTCCGTTGTGTATGCTCTGCAGTGCTACTATTCAACCGAACAGTTGGCCGCATCAAAAGCAACGTGGGTGACTAGCTTTAATTAGTTCTCATCTTTCAATTAACCTCCCAAGAGAAAATCCAATGCCTCGATGTAATCCGTTGTGGTGGAAAAATCCACAAAGGAAGCAGGAACAACTGGGTAGTGACCTCGAGACACCGTTAGGCTACACCCTTGTTGGTGTAGTGTTGAACACGTCTCCAAGACTCCAACCAGTCCACATATTCCTTGCGGGGAGCCGCATCGGATAATGGTTTTGGACATACTCCTCGTACCTTCGGGTATATTTGGAGTTCTCTTCTCCCCATAAGTTAAACAACTCATCTCCACATTAATTTAAAACTGACCAAGAGCACTTGCAACATATTTCTTTTTGGAAATACAACAACACTCTTTACTTTTTGGACTCCATTAGCACTGGTTTTACATTTTACAATCATCTGCTTCTGTGTGCTTTGCATATCACTTGTTAATCTATATGTTGTTGTGCTTTAATCATTTCTATTGCAATATCTTGTTCAATTGTTCATTTCTATTAAAACTCCTAAACAATTAAAATCATCATCAGTAAGCCTTAACAGCCTTAGCAACTAAATAGGGTCTACCCCCCTTGGCTTCGTTAGGAGTTGGCCTAAACAGAGGAGTCAAGAACAAGGTGACAGCTTTGACTCGAGACTTGCCCCAAATGACACAACAAGTGGCTTGAAGATTTCTACCACGTTCCCCCCAGGTGTGTGAAAGGCGACAACATTTTATGGCGTCGTTGCCGGGGATAAATCTTTTTATTCTCGAAGTACGACTTTTGTTTTCTTCTTTTTTGTTTTTTCTTTGTTTGATGAATGCTTAGAGTAGATCTTTAATGTTCATCTAGCGACTCCACTCATTTTTTTCAATTTTTATTTTTACAAAGAAAAGCAAAAAATCATTTTTGTGAAAGATTTATAAATGCATATATTTTCTTTTCACGTGGCAACTCCATTGAAGGGATAAAACCCTTGTATCCCATAAATTTGTTGAGACCTGTTGTGTGTAGATGAGCTCATGCGACACAGTAAATTTTAAAGCTCACTATTTGACAGCGTTCCTGATTCAGTACCAAATGTTCTCTATTGTTACTTCATTCTACTATGGGTAAAGAAGGGCTTTGCATGCTCTTGCTCGATGCATGCGCCTTAATAGACTTCTCAAATGTTTGTGGGTTTCCTAACGATTGTTATGACCATACTAAACTATTTAATGTTGCCTCGAAGTTTTTTGGAAATGATGGTGAATCAATCACCCATCATATTGCTTCTTTCTTCAAGTTGGTGGTTGATTTTAATATGGTGCATTTGGATGATCTAATGTTCATTTCCTCATTTTCCTTGAAAGGGGATGCAAAGAATTGGTTCAATGACCTTCCTGAAAAATCCATAGTTTCCATGGTTGATTTTTTTGAATGTTTCCTTTTGCGCTAGTATGAAGGAGAAGTGGGGGAGATTAAGCAACTTGTTAAAGAATATGATGCCCTCCTCCCTAGATCACAGCCTGAAGCTAAAGAAGAGATTCATAATGGCCCCTTTGAAGAGATTCATAAGAATCACTTGATTGAAGATATTATTGAGAATCCACTTCATGATGCCATTGAATATTCGAAGTGTCCTCAAGATTATTTTAGTGAAGAAGATAATCACATTGACACCACAAATCTACCTCAAGAAGAAACCATTTCATAAGCATATAGTGAAACTTATGATGAAATCTGTAATGAACATAATGATGATAGTTTGGAAGGTTTACTACCTTGTGACCTTTTTTCTGAAGAAGATGACTATGATCATGAGGATGGATATAGCCAGGGATGTGATACCAGTGAGGAAAAATCTCTCATATCTGACATAGATGGCAGTGATGACTTTGGAATTTCATAGATAATCTAACTTGTGAAAATCTTATTGAGAATCCCATCTATGCTATGTCCAGTGAGGGGAATGTCTATTCAAAAATTTGTGGAAGTCCAATCTACGATACGTCCATAGAGGGAAGCGTGGATCTGGAGACGTGGGAAAATCCTAGTATGAAAGTGGAGTATTCAAAACTTTTATATGATCATTCAGAGTCATATCATGCAGAGCCGCACAAAAGTATCAGTAATGAAGATATGGAGAAGCAGTATAGTGAAGAGTCAGATGTGATGCAATCAATGGAATACCAGTCTCGACCATCATCTTCATATGTAGTGTTTCCTTATGATTTGGAGCAGTTTGAGGCTTATGCAGCAAGTTATCATTCAGTAAGCTTTGATGATCAGTATGATGGTGTAGTAAATCTGCCTCATCATGTCAATTTGTATATCAGCATTATCCAGTCATGGATAGAAGCAGCGTGCGCTAGCACCTACCAGTTTGGGAAGAAGTTTGACAACATTATTTATCCCTATGATTTCCCATCCATCCCACCTATTATGGATCTTCGTGCAAGTTTGCACTTTCTAAATAAAGTGTCATTGCTTTGGCTGGTAACCAAAAACAAGGCAAAAAAAATTTATGTTAATAAGATGCTTAGGTGGTTACATTGGATTTGTGATTACACCTAACCTTTTTTTATCATGTTTAGAGTAAGAAAATAAGCTCCTTAAAGCGAGCATTTACTTTCTGCATTTTTGTTATGTACTTAGGTATAATAAAACATTTTTTCATTTGTTAGCTACATTTTTTATTGAATAAAGCAGCTTATTGGTTCATTTGGATTTTATATAAAACTAGTGCTACTGAGGTTTTCTTGTCAAGTTGAGATGTTTTTACAAGTTATATAAACCAGAAATTTTGGTGTTCTCGTATCCTCTCTTCGCCTTAAGACCAGATCGAGCACACGTCCAGCAGTTGGAGCCAAGTGTTACCACCTAAGTTGTACTTGGTGGATTTTTCAAGTGAGCCGACAAGGTTTGAACAAGCACACTTGTTCATGATCAGAGTTCAGAGGTCTGCCAGGTATTTTCTGGGAGTCTGTTCGATTTTTTTTGTAACACATGTTCATACCTCCTTGGGGAAATTGTAAAAAAAGTTCTAGCATGATAATTTTTTATAAAAAGCTCGGCTTCCCATAATTAAGCATCAAGCCGACTAGCCCAGAGTGTTTTTTTCCTTGGTTATTATTGGTTGTTGAACAAACGACTAATCATTTCTGATTTTTTCACTCACACCTCCAAAGTTGGGGTAGTCGTCTTGGTGGTTAGGCCTTAGGAGGTTATTAGATCCTTCGTGTCAATGTTTTTCAACATGCTAGGAAGTCAAATTGAGTCGTATGGACATGTGCTAGGTCTCCCTAGAGTTTCTTCTAATTCCGATAAAAATAATTTTTCCCGCAAAATTAGGCCATTTTTAATGGTTTAATTAAAAAATTTCAAAGTGTAATAAAATTCGGGTTCAGAGTCCATTTTTGGCGTGGGGATGCTCGTTTTACACTCAGAGCATCCTCTTTACCCTAGGGACCACTTTTCATATCATTCGAGCGGCCGGAGCACCCCACGGAGCATTATTCAGCTAAAAGTGCATCAAGATGACATTTTAATGCTAAATTACAACAATTTGGCACAAAATGACAAAGTTAAAAAAGTCAAAATTCATTTTAAAAAGGTGACAAAGTTAAAAAAGTCAAAATTCATTTTAAAAAGGTGACAAAGTTAAAAAAGTCAAAATTCATTTTAAAAAGGTGTGGAGATGACATGGCATGGGTCCCCATAAATCAGGCGACCCCTTTCCATGTGAAATACTTACACTTTGATTATAAGTTTTGAGCGGTGAATGTTTTATTATGAGTGGTGATGTCAACCACTTCACACTAAGCTTAAGCTCGCGCATGAAGAGAAGGAAGGGGTGGACCCCTCTCAACATGAAGTAATATAAAAACTTTGGACAATAAGGAGGTTATGAATGGTTTTAATTATGGGTGACATCAACTTCAACATGGTGAATGCGGCATCCCAAGTGAAGATTGCGTTAGGATGTGGAGTATGGACCCCTCATCCATGTGAAGTTTAAAAATAAAAATACAAAAACTTTCGATAAGTTTTGTTATGGAAGGAAATCGCATGAGTTTGGTGGAGGACTCACATGTGAGGATTGACGCCAACTTCATGAGCAAGCGAGTGTTTGGGTGTGAGGTGGCAACTAGTGAGTGGATGGGTGAGTTAGGTGAGTGAGGTGTTATCCTTCTCTCCAGTTCTACTCCCCTTCCACTACACTTCAACTCAATTCAACTCGACTCTCTCTACCAGTGTAGGTAGCCCCCCAGGGGCTTGCTCTGGCTATAAATAAAGCCTCTGCCTCTCTCACAAACTAGTTCGGGTTGGAGCAAAGAGGTCTTGTTATTGTAATTGGATTATGCCATTGATATTTTTGCTTGATAATAAAGAAGCTTTGGAGGCTAATGGTGTGTTGCTTTGGTGTGTGGGCCAAAATTGTTACATTTTCATGAGGTAACCAGTTTCTTTCTTGCAATTTTTGCTTACTCTAGATATAGATCTTGCCTCATCAGGATTCCTCTGAATCAGTAGGAATAGAAATTGTAAGTAAGTTTACTTTCATTTCTATTTATTCATGTATGCTTAGAGATCAAAGATCTGCATGACAAATAAGTTTATTTCCATGCTATTTTAGTCTCCTTTTATATATGTTTTCAATATCTCACGGGTATGCAAGTTTGTGATTGAGTTTCAGGGAATCCAGTTTAGAGGAAGTGTGGATCTAGTTTGACTCCACTCAATCTTCAACAATCTCCAATAGCATAGTCCCTCGGCATCCCACTACAAAGTCTTTGAGCAAATCTTTCGCGGCAACAAGCTCTTTTCTCCGTCTCTTTCTCTTCTTAAAAATCAATTTATCCCTTGGTTACTTTCCTTGCTTGTGTAGATCTATTATGTTTAAAGTTAAAATATTTCTTTAGATCTCGTTTGCAAGTTCTTAAAGCTTAGATCTAAAGTGCTTTAAAGTTTTACGTTTTCAAGAGTAGATCTGGCATAAGAAAGTTTATTTTTTGCAAAGCATTTTTAAGGAAAATTTCTAACTTGCATAAAGTAGTCTTTCCTTTGAAATCTAAAGATAAATCCAACATAAAGTGCACATCATATTGGCTGCCCAAAAGGAAAGCCAAAATCCCAAGGAAAGCTTATTTCTTTGCATTTTTTTTTATCTCTTTTTAACTTAGAATTTTTTTTAGATGTTCAAAGACACTCTTAAAATGTTTTTGAGCATCTTTTGGGTTTAATAACTTGCTGTTTTTAGCAGGTCCATCGAAAAGGAGAGGGAAACTCTGTCCGAAAATACACTTTTTGGCCATCCGAAGCTTCCCAGGGGTGCCCATGTTGCCACCTAATTCGCACCTCGAGTAACGTGGCAGAAAACTTCAAGCCATTCGGTGCGACCTTGGGGGCAAGCTTGAGCCAAGTGTTGTCACCTGATACTCATCTCCTCTGTCTAGGCCAACTCCTAGCGAAGCTAAGGGGGGTGGACCCTAATGAAAAATAAAATCTAAGGTTTTTACTCTACGAAAGAAATAATTGATTCTGGGAGTTTATGTGAAATGAATTAAAACCTTAACAATGAGTTACTGTAAATGAATTGAATTATAACAACAACATTTATCATTCACACACCATTCATGACAATATGCGGAAATTGATTTAACCAATATAAAACGAAGAAGACCAGTGCCAGTGAAATGGAGTGCTTATGTATGAGAGTTGTTGTTGTAGTCTCAGATAAGTATTGTAGTGTCTCATTGGTAAGTTTTAAGATTAATTAGATGAGTGGATTAAGGAGTGGGTAAATTGTTGGTTGATTTTATTTTTGTGGTAATGATCTTGATTAACTTAGGGGATGGGAACTCCTAATATACCCTAAGGTATGGGGAGTATGTCCAAAACCATTAACCGATGCAAATCTAGGCAAGGAATATGTGGGTTGGTTGGAGTCTCTGAGACTTGTTCAACACTAAACCAACAAGGGTGTAGCCTAACGGTGTCTCGAGGTCGTTGCCCAATTGTTCCTACTTCCTTTGTGGATTTTGCCACCACAACAGCTTACTCGAGGCGTTGGATTTTCGCCTAAGGAGAATTATTTTAGTGGAAAACTAATTAAGTTAGTCACCTAAATCCCTTTTTGATACTACAAACTGAATAGACGACGCTGCAGTGGAAGTAGAACATACAGAGATGAAGGACTTGTAAATTTTTAAATGTTTTAGAACAAGTTTCTTAATTACAAAAAAAAAAAGTAAAACCTAGGAGTCTCTTTCCAAATTCAGTACTCGAGCAAACCCTTATCCATGAACCTGTACTCAGAAAAGCGAGGGGGTTTATTTTAAACTCAGCAGTGCATAACAATTTTTTTTTAAATTAATTACTACACTACTCAAATCTTTTCCCTAGTGGTACATCGGTATAGCGCAGTGGGTAAGTATTCAAATTACTTTTGCAAAACTTAAATAAAGCATGAAATGATAAAGGAAAACAACTACGCTAACAGCGTATAAAGAAAACAGAAAAAAAGAACACCGACACAAATCCCCCCAGGGGGGATGGGGATCGGGCTCTAATGAGCCTACTCAAACTTTATTTTTGCTTTTACAATGATGCGAAAGAAAGTGCACTTTGGTCCTCAAATTGGGATTCAAAGGCTTACAACTTGTAAAAAGAATAATTTTTATGCGATGGGAAGCTTTGTTTGTCTTCTTTTTTGTCGATTTTGTGAAAATTTGCCAGAGTTTCCCTCTCTTTTATCGCAAACCTGCAAAAAACAGCCAACAAATATTAGTGGAATGTACCCAAAAGCACTTTAAGAGTGCTTTTAGAAAACTTCCAAAGTTTGCCCAAAAAATTCTCAGTAACAACCGAATAAAAAAAAGGAAAAAACTAAGGCAAGCTAGAAAGCTTGCCTTCTTAGGATCTTTGCTTGCCTCTTGAAGAGAATGGCAAGCAAATCTCAAGCACTAAAATGCTAGATAAAAATTTAAAATGCACAAAACTCCTTCAACAAGCTTTTTTAATTTTCAAAATTTTAAACTTGCGGAAAAAAGGGAAAAGTAACTAAATCTAGAATTTTAAATATACCTTTGAAGCAAACCAGAAATAGAAACTTTTAGACATTAGATCTACCTTTAATATAACCTTAGATGCTAGATCTAATATGGAAACGTTTGAAACTAAAAGAAATTTTTAAGAAAGTTGTGGATCAAAAGTTAAAGAACCAAGAGTAGAGCAAGAAATAAAGGAGAGAAAACGCCTCCTTGGTGAGATCAGAGGGACAAAGCTTAGTTTCCAATTTACTGAAGGAAAGATAGAGCACATTCGCTCACCAATACTTCAGCTTTAGCTTCCTGCAAAAGATTCTCAACACTAGCAATGGGGATTCAAAATACTTGTGTAAACCAAAAAAAAACTACAACAACAATGTAGATCCAAACATGAAATCATACATATATCAATTAGTCTTCTTCGACTTACAATAAAAGAGTAACCTATCAAGAATTACCTTTTATCTTTACAAAAAATATCATTTCCTTCTTTAAGCAAGTTAATCCCAAACATATGCAAGCATGAAAACAAATACAGGTTACCTTACTAATGTAGAGTAAACTGCATCCAAACATCCATAGATCCCACACACAGAAATTGGCTCCAAAGCCTTTTATTCACAATACTCAAGAAAACTATTACAATGTATATAAGCAGAGGTTCCACCTTTCGATCCCTAACAATGGAGAAGTGACCTGCTTAAATAGGAAAAGAGAGACCCAAGGGGGCCTCACCAACGCTGAAGATCAACTCAGAGTGTAACTGAGTTGAACTGAGCTAAACTGAACCAATCCGAAGAATCGGTGGGGTGATTATTAGTTTTACTGAAGTGTTGGTATGGAGGAGGTGCCACCTCAGATGAGTTAAGCAACCTCACTCTACCAACCAAGCCAACTCACCACACTCATGTGCTCCATTCGCATGCACTCACCAACCTCACGCAAATGTGTACGGATCTACCACACGTGAGAGATTAAAATCGTGCTTTGATTCATATTTATTTAAATGGCAAATCATACTATAAGCCACAAAATTCAAAAGTGATGTGGAATGGGTCCACCTCCTCCAAGCTATTGTAAGCACAAGTTTTAGCGTGAGCTCCTCCACGTGAGTTGACGTCACCTTTATATGATTACTCGCTTACCTTTTCAAAGGACCAATGTATGGTACATTATTTCATAAGCCAAGTTTCTTTTTTTTGTAAAGTGATGTGGATAGGGGGGGGTTCACTTCAAGCTAGCGCTTCGTCAAACTAAGCTTGCGATCTCCCTCATGCTTGACGTCACCTTCATAATATAAATTTCATTTCCTTACTTTATAACCCAGCTTATAATGCCTTTGAGTAGATGCATAAATCGGTAACAACATGGAACCCCTTTGCCATGTCATCTCACCCATTAAACAAATTAATTTTGACTTTTTTTAAATTGTCCTTTTGTGCCAATTTGTCCAAACCTAGCATTAAATTGCCATCTTTATGCACTTTTAGACAAATAATGCCTTCCGGGACGTTTTAGCAGCCCGAAACATGGTGAAAGTGGCAGTCGGGGTAAAGATGCTGCTCTAAGTGTGAAAACGAGCATCCCCACGCCAAAAACGGACTCTGGATCCACCAATTATTACATTTTGAAGTTTTTTAATTAAACCATTAAAAATGGCTTAAAAACGAAAAACATTTATTTTCTCAGAATCCGACTAAACTCTAGGGGGACCCAATACATGTCCATACGACTCAAAAAGACTGCCTAGCATGTTGAAAAACATTGACATGAAGGCTCTAATAACCTCGTAAGGCCTAACCACCAAGATGACTACCCCAGCTTTGGAGGTGTGAGTGAAAAACTCTAAAATTATTAGTCGTTTGTTCAACAACCAATAATAACCAAGGGAAAAAACACTATGGGCTAGTCGGCTTGATGCTTAAGTCTGGGAAGCTGGGCATTTTATAAAAAATTATCATGCTAGAACATTTTTACAATTTCCCCAAGGGGGTATGAACATGTGTTACAAAAACAAATTTTGAACAAACTCCCAGAAAAAGGCTGGTAGACTTCTGAACTCTGAAGAATGAACAAGTATATTTGTTCCACTTCGTCGGCTCGCTTGAAAAATCCACCAAGTACAACTTATGTGGTAACACCCCTAACCTCCGGTTTTCTTCTGTTAGCTTTTTGTAAGCCTCTGGATCCTAGATAACAAGGACCGATAAGAAAGTTGTAACCGAGCATAATAAAAGATACCTCGAGTAGACTCTTTCGAGCACACTCCCCATCCCCCCAGGGGGGATCCACGTCGATGTCCCTTTTTGCACTTTTTTTTTCTTTTTTTTTGCTTTAGTTTAGTTTGCCTTATCCATCTACAGGATAGTATACTTTCTTTAATATTGCAAATCTTATCATATCATTCCATATTCAAAGTAATACTACAGCTTACCCCACAACTTCTCGAGTCACCCGAAAGGGGAAAGAGATGTGTGGTAGGACTAATTAGACAACTTGCTCTATAATTGTTGCTTTCTAGGTTTATTTTATCTTAAAAATTTAATAAAATCTACCCCTCCTTGCTTTCCAAATTGAGGTTCACTTAAACCGAAAGAGATACTTGGAGATCACTTTCTCTTCTTTTAACAAACAAAACTATTCATAAAATCGTTAAAAACCTTTAGACTCTGTTGTGTATGCTCTGAGCCTCCGCGGTTCAATCGAATAGTTGGCTACATCAAAAGCAACGTGGGTGACTAGCTTTAATTAGTTATCATCTTTCAATTAACCTCCCAGGCGAAAATCCAACGCCTCGATTTAATCCGTTGCAGTGGTAAAATCCACAAAGAAAGCGGGAACAACTGGGTAGCAACCTCAAGACACCATTAGGCTACACCCTTATTGGTGTAGTGTTGAACACATCTCCGAGACTCCAACCAGCCCACATATTCCTTGCGGGGAGCCGCATCGGATAATGGTTTTGGACATACTCCTTGTACCTTCGAGTATATTTGGAGTTCCCTTCTCCCCATAAGTTAATCAACTCATCTCCACATTAATTTAAAACTGACCAAGAGCACTTGCAACATATTTCCTTTCGGCAATACAACAACACTCTTTATTTTTTGGACTCCATTGGCACTAGTTTTACATTTTACAATCATCTACTTCTGTGTGCTTTGCATCATAGTTACATATATCGGCGATATATCGCGAGTCGATGGGGTCAGCGATATTTTGCCGATACTTTAAAAAATCGCGATATTTTAATATATCGCGATATATTCCGATATTATCGCGAGTCGATAGAAAGTGTTGGCCTACTGGGTAAAAATTAAAAAAATTTGCCGTTAAGAGGCCGCGAATGGGTTTTTTTTATTCATTTGGACATTTTGGCTTGGAGGAAGTGGAGCTCTGACGTCTTGGGCGATCTTGGGCGATTTTCTACAAGAGAGGAAGGGGGCAATCAAGTTTCCATAGCATTTAATCAGGTATGTATTCTTAACTTTAAACTTTCATTATTTTTTATTTTGCTTGAGATTTGTTGGTTAATGTAGATTTAATGTAGGGTTTAGGTTTAGATTTAGTGTAGGGTGTAGATTTGCCATTACAATCATAGCCTATAGGGTTTTAAGTAGGCCACCCTCCCATTTCTTTGAAGTTTGAATGTTTTAAATTTTTAATAATTTCATTGTTTTCAAGAATCAAAATTTTAAAGAATAACATTTTAAAATTGTTTAATTTTTGTTTGTTTGTTGTGGCAATGTGGCATAGGTGACAGTGGACACAATGCCAAAGCCATTGGATCCAATGTGGGAGTATGGGCAGCCAATTAACCCTAATAATCGGCAAAGGTTGAATTGCAAACTATGTGGGAAGGATATTTCTGGTGGAATTAGCCGCTTGAAATACCACCTTGCCAAAATTGTTGGGCATGAAGTGGATGTTTGTCCTGCTGTTACCCCAGAAGTGATGCGTATTGCAAACCAATCCATTCTTGACATGGCTAAGAAGAGGAACGAGAAAGAGGAATTCAGACATGAACTTGCATCTAGAACACAGTCACGAACCATAGGAGGCACAAGTGACATGCATTCCTTCTCCTCATCTACACGACCCCCACATTCCACTGTGCCTTCTTCAGCCTCACCTTATGTGGCATCGTATTCGAGGCAACCTTCTGTTCGAACCATGCTCAAACAAAGGGAGAAGGATGAGGCGGATAGAGTTGTGACAAAATGTTTTCTATGGGGTGATGTGCCTTTCAACATCGCCAAAAACAACCCCTACTATCATGCCATGTTTGAAGCTGCTGGCGCTGTTGGTCCAGATTATAGGGGGGCGTCCTATAATGATTTGAGAGGGAGACTCCTTGATGAGGAGAAGGTTGATTGCACCCAGAGATTAGATGAGCTCAAACAGTCATGGGCAGTCACCGGTTGCACTATTATGTCGGATGGATGGACTGATGGGAAGGGCAGATCCATTATCAATTTCTTG
>LPNX010567492.1:569351-685248 GCA_001517045.1 Pseudotsuga menziesii
AAGTTGCAAAGACTTGCCATTAGAGTGCTAAATCAAACTTGCAGCTCATCAGGGTGTGAGCGCAATTGGAGTGTCTTTAAGAAGATACACTCCAAGAAGCGCAGAAGGTTAGAATTTTCAATTTAGAAATGTTAAAGTTTAAACTTAAATTTATAATCTTTGCTTCTTTATAATTTTATTAATTTTAAATGTAATTTATTACAATTTTGAATTTGAATTTATCATCATTTACCACCCCCTAACTATGGATCTCATATTAATGCAGGTTACTTTCTCAGCGCCTTAATGACATGGTTTATGTCTACTACAATCTAAGGTTGCAGGTGAAACAAATTGAGAAAGTGCCCAATCCAGATGCCATTTCATTGGATGACATTGACACTACCGGCAAATGGAGGGTGGAGATGGAGGATCCTGTGATGGACAAGGCACTTGAATGGTTGGAGGAAGAGGGGGATGATGATGCAGATCCGTCAGAGGAGGAGGGGGAAGAGGAGGATGCTGATGTTCCACTTCCAGAGGATGACTATGACTATGAGGACATTGAGGAGGAGGTTGATACTCATTTGCAGCGCCGACCAGCTCCAGGCGGCCCACCACCTCCACAAAGTCATACAGTTGGGACTGGGAGGAGACAGCTCACATTCACCTCCCCCTCATCCACAGCATCTACTCGAGCAGTTGGAGGTTCTAGTTCCACCCCAGGCTCATCTGGACCACCTACTGCTTCTAGAGGAAGAGTGGTGCCACTGCCAGTGCCCTTGACCCGTAAAAGGGGTAGATTGATTAGAGGATCATCCTCAAGGAGTCGATGACTTGATTCCTATTTTTTTCATTGTACTATGATACTATCATACTATGTTGGTGTCCTATGTCTAGACTCTATACACTATCTACATGCCTCATGAGTCATGACTCATGATGATTCATCTCTTGAGAGACATTTATTTTGATCATTTGATGTGATGTTCTATCATTCCATCAAGAACATATTTCAGAATTTTCAGTTTATAGTCGATATATGATCATGATCCACCATTTGACATATTATGCATCTTATATATGAGTTGTATTTTAATATTTATGTGGAAATATGTTTATTTGATGTTGTTGTTGCTTTAGATGTTTAAAAAAATGAAAAAAAATGTTTATTTTTGTATTTTTTAATGCAAAACGACATTTGCCGATATTTTCGCCGTTGCTGCCGATAAGTTTCATTCCGGACCCCCGGCGATATATTCGCCGACACGATATATGTAACTTTGCTTTGCATATCGCTTGTTAATCTATATGTTGTTGTGCTTTAATCATTTCTGTTGCAATATCTTGTTCAATTGTTCATTTCTATTAAAACTCCTAAACAACTAAAATCATCACCAAGCCTTAACAGCCTTAGCAACTAAATAGGGTCTACTCCCCTTGGCTTCGTTAGGAGTTGGCCTAAACGGAGGAGTCAAGAACAAGGTGACAGCCTTGACTCGAGACTTGCCCCCAAGGACACACCAAGTGACTTGAAGATTTCTGCCATGTTCTCCCCCAGGTGTGTGAAAGGCGGCAACAAGACCCTTGAAAGCTCCTTGTCTTTTTTCATGTGCTAAAGCTCAACTTAGCCCTTCTGCCACTAGAATAAAGAGGAGAGGGGAGAGAGAATCCCTGTCGAAGCCCTCTCTCTGCCCCAAATAAAGGAGAAGCAAAGCCATTGATGAGGACCGCAAAGGAGGCTGTGGTGATGCAACACATGATCCATTTTATGAAACTATAGTCAAACCCTAAATGTGTCAGAAGCATTCTTAGGTAGAGCCAACTTACCCTATCAAAATCTTTTGAAAGATCGATTTTGAGTATAGCTCCTTTGTTCTTTGTAATTTTTTGGATATGAAGACCCTCTTGGGCTACTCCAATGGCTTCGTGGATTTGCCTGCCTTCCAAGAACCCAAACTGCTCCTGAGAAATAACTTTTGACAAGATCTTTTTCAGCCTTCTTGCAATTATCTTTGCCACCACCTTGTAGGTTACATTGCACAAAGATATCAACCTGTAATCATCCAGGGAAGAGGGGTTGTCTGATTTTGGAATCAAGGCGATAAAGGTGGCATTTAGGGGGGGTGCATAATCCCTCCTTTCCTGGATTCTTCGACTAGTTGAAGGAGGTCGGGCCCAATAGTTTCATAGTGAGCTAAAAAGAACTCAGTGGGCCAGCCATCCGAACCGAGGCTTTTATCCTTCTGGAAACTGTGGAGGGTTTCCTTGAATTCTTCTTCAGAGATTTCTTCCATCGGTTCTTGGTTATCTTAGAGGGTTATGAAGCCAGGAAAAAACTGAGAGAGGCGAATGATCTCGGCCAAGTTTGTTTTGTTGTTTTTCTTAAAGAGGTTTTTTAAGTGTGCAATACCGAGGGAGGTCAGTCCCTCGAAAGAGGTGATGTCCTCGTTTTCTTCATTCCTTAGGCTCCAAATTGTGTTTTGAGCTTTCCTTCCCTTTGCATAGGCTTGGAAGAATTTAGTGTTCTCGTCCCCACTTCTGTGCCAGATTGCCCTGCTCTTAAGCCTTGAGACCTCCTCTTGCTCCAATAACAACTTTCTCTTTTTATTTTCTAGAAGCTCCAAATGAATCTTGAATCCAAGGTTCAAGTATCCTCCTCCTTCTGAGTCCTGGAGAAGTGCAATCTCCTTTTTTGTTTGGAATAGCTTTTTTTCATCCCTTTCTTTTTTTTGAAAGTCCACTCCTTTATTTTCTTTTTTACATGGGAGAGGTTTTTTTACAAAATGAGGTGCTGCAAAGGATCCTTCTGCTGGTTGGAATGGGATCCAAGTAGTTTTTATAATATCAGAGATTTCTTCCTGCTTCAGCAAGGCACCACAAAGTTTGAAAGAGCTGGGAGGCTTTGTTGGGCTCTTGAGATTTCCAGGCAGATTGGGAAGTGATCAAAATCACCTCCTGACTCCACACATTGCCTGAGGATTAGAGGTTGCTCTAGAAACCCCTCCTTGACCAGGAATCGAACTAGCCTTTTCGCGACTCTTCCTTCGCCAGTTCTTCTGTTTGATCATGTGTGCTTTACTTTAGCAGGGAGCATATCAATTAGTTGTAGCTCTGTTAGGAGGTTTTCAAAGTATTCTTAGAGAGAGCCGCTTCTTGAGCTAGGACCCCAGTTTTCGAAATTGCCCAAAGTAAAGTTCAGGTCTCCTCCCAGAATTACATTTTCGTTTATGAGGAAGGGCTTCAATTTTAGCCTGTTCCAGTAGGCTACCCTCTCGTTGTAAGGCCCGTAAATGTTTACTAGGGTGAAGGAAATATTTAGGCCTGCATGAAAAAAATCAGCCCCAATTCCTTATTCGAAGCCCCAAATGTTAAGTTTCACTGCCCTTGGATTCTAGCCTAGAGCTAGTCCCCCTAAGTGCCCTCGTGCACTAATTGCATGAAAGTCATAAAGAGTGAAAGACTTTTTCAGATGGAGAGAGATTTCCTATTCCATTCCCATTGTTTCTTGGAGCAAGATGATATCAGTCTGCTAAAGGCTTAGCAACCTTTTTTGGGCTTACTTGCCAAACCCCTGTTGTTAAAGGAGAGTATCTTCATTGGGGACCTCTTCCCGAGGCTTTCGCTGCTCTAAGCGCCCCTATTATGGATTTTTGTTTTTTGTCTACTACATCTTTGATGGTTTTATTCTAGGCCAAAGAGAGGTGTGATGGCCTACCACTACCCTTCCCCCTTTGGATGTTCCCAAAAATTTTCTCTAGGCCATGGCTCTATGTGTTGGGAGCTAGGATGTCCCTGGATCTTAGGCGGAAGCGAATGGAGGGTGTTTTTGAAGAGCAGGAGGGTTTCTCCTCGATTGGAGGGTTTTAGGGGAAAGAGGATTTTGCGGGAGTTTGGAAGGTGGCAAGGGGCCCTAATGCTCAATGGGAGGACAGGGAGAGGTGATCTGGGGGGTCTCTGTATGGTGAAACCCTGAGCTAGGGTAGACTTGAGAATCAACTGATAAAGCAAAAAAAATGCTTCCAGATCTGAAATAGGGGGAGGGAAACAAAATTCTTACCCAATGATGAGGGAACTTTGTAGCTTATGTACTTTGCATGCAACACTCCTCTTTTCCTTCTGTACATTGAGTAGGATCCGTTCTCGGAATGTGCTTTAGGGGTTCCACTTGAATAGCGTCTAGGGTTGGTGGATTTGTTGCTCTGTCCGAAGATTTAATTACTATTATTACATATTATATATTGGTCATGTATTACCTAAAACATGGATGGGTATTTGACGAAGTAATATTTTTGGACAGAGTTAAAGTTATTGGACCGAGTAATAGTTTTCGATCGAGTCAAAGTTATTGGACCCATTAATATTTTTGGACCGAGTAATATTTTTGAACTGAGTTAAAGTTATTGGACCGAGTGATATTATTATATATTAGTTATGATATTAATTAATTTTACTATTATATATTATATATGGGAGAAGTATTACCTAAAATCGGTTAGCATATTAATTTCATTTTCAATATCCAAGATAATTTCGGGTAGCTTGGGCAGCGAGTAGACAAATTATATTATTAGAAAATTTCACCTATCACCAAATTTAAATTAAAACATTGTTTAAGACCTATACAGCATTTGAATTTTAAAGCAATTTCATTGGCTAACACATCATGACATGGAATTTGAACTAGGGTTGAAAGGCCCATTTTGAGTTGAAATTTCCTCTGATGTACCTTGGATGCATGCATGTTTAGCTCGTTTCAGTATCTCACCTTCAAATTAGGTATTTTGACTTGGTCAACCCAGTTACCAAGTCAAACACGATTCCCAAGGCAATGACTAAAAAATTGGCAATGCTTATATTTGCTCCAGACATGCCCAGGACCAATACTGCAGTTCCAATTTTTAGAGTTTGGCCCCAGTTTTCATGATCAGTGATTATTATCACTTTATTATGATCGGATCATATTTTTTATTACAATTTGCAAAGTAATACGATTCTCCTAGGGCGCCACAACGTCCCAAGGGGTATGTGTAGTCACTTGTACCATTCTACCATGTCTCCAGACACTTCTGTGCAATCAATTTGCTCCAGTTCTCATCCTGGAAGAAGTTATGATGATTTTTATTATTTTCAGAGGATGTACCACTATAAAATGAACTAGGAAAGTCACTAAGGAAATCCATTTGACTTGTGTGATCAAGGAAATGGCAAGGGAATTATTCCAGATGATTTATTATGGCTCTCCAGACATTTCTACACCAGTTTCAATCAGTTTCATGTTCTAGATATTTTATGTCTCTCCCAATGAGGACGTCCCCCATGGGGCGCCCCTCACTTTGGTTATTGGATATACTTCATTGTCATATCTTATATTATGATGTTATATGGGGTCTAGGGTGATTTATGTCCCTAAGGCACCCTCTTTTGATGTATTACCATGTTATATCATTAGCACTTTGATGTATGTCATCTTATTAAGACGTCCTTGGGCAAAAGTGCGCCCCACTTGACTTAGTCACTATGATCCATGAAAAATGATCTACATCGTTGATGATATTATAATCGCAACCATTGGATGATAGTTTTGATCCTGCATTGTATCCCATGGGGAAATTTTGTGCTCTTCGCTATGCACATTTGAATAAAGAGATTTTTGCATAAATTCTTGGATCTTCTTTGTGGGATATTCTTGTTTTGTGATTGGAAAGTTTATCTTGCTTAGCATTTAAAATATTTTTCTGGGATATCAAATATTTTTAGAAGATAGCGTTTTACATGCAGAAGGGCGTTTTCTCTTGGGGCGTTTTTGTGGATCTCCCAACTCATTTCTCTCGAAGACATTTTCATAATCATGGGGTTTTTCAATAGTATCTTTGATCTTTGATATGCACTCTGATTTTCTTTCATTTCCAGTGTATTTTTCATGCCTAGCAAATCTCACTTTCAATAGTTTGACTATGTAGGGAAGAGGTGCGCGCTACCTCACTTGGGCAAATAGTTTCAACTTGGTACTTCGTCAAAATTGCTTCAAATTGATCGAGACAAGATAAATCATCATTTGCAAGGCATCTACAAGATTTTCCAGGTAAGATCTACACTGTATCTCTTGTTCTGAATTTCCATTCCATTAGTTCCCTTGATCCACCTGAGCAGATCCCTTTCCTTTGGCCAGATGCCTATGAATTTCTCGATTAAGGCTTTTTCCTTCCACTGTTCTATTCTCTCCCTCATCTTCTCAGATGTGATCTGTAGAGAGGGGTTTTTCGCAAATTGGGGTAGACAGCCTCCCCTCATCCTTTTTCCTATGTTCTCCTTCATCTTCTCCTTGATAGGTTCCAAATCTAGTTGATTTCTATCATTGTCCTGAAACCCTCCGGCACAATCCCAAGGAAGGGAGGGGGTTTCTCCCCCTCCGGGTGGGCTCATCTCTTCACCGCCTAGTATCCGACTTCGGATCTACCTTGGTGGCGTTCGTACCGAGGCTAGCTCGTGCGCCTGCAAACCCTCGTTCCCGCCGCTTAACAAAGTGAATCTTCTTTGGATAGCACGCGGATCATATATTTCAATTAATTCTTTTAGTTTTAATTAATTAGAATATATATATATATATATATATATCAATGTTTTAAAACTTGGTGTCGAACTCGAAATCGGTAATGAATCGGCAATGACTCGGCCGATTTGAATTTAGTGACTCGGTTTACTCAAAAATAAATAAAATATTTGAATTTTAAAGAAAAACAATATTTTAAAGATTATAATCCATGATTCCAAACCATTAGAGACAAAATATCCAAAATCTATTCATGTACATATCATATACGGGTGAATATATCAAAATGGCACGAAGTGTACTGTGAATACATATCTAGATTCTGGAACAAAATACATAATCAATGAGGCCTAAATGGCCCGCAGAGTCCCAAAAACAACATGTTATGATACCACTGCATCATACATCATACATGTCATTGATCAACATGATTAATCATCAAACTCATCACCGCTGTTGGAACTAGAAGTAGAACTAAAATCAAGACTAGCAATGGCACGGGCAATAGCATCATCATTCGGCTCAAGCTTGAACTCCTCAAGGTCATCTACAACTGTAGCAGTAGTAGTAGATGAACGCCTATAAGCACAAGGTTAGGGTTCATCTTATAGATTTAAGGTTAAATTCTAAGTTACACGAAATGGGGAAACATGGACGAGTTTTCAAAACGGGGACACATTTGAAACGTAATCCCCCAAAATTTTGGAAATGGGGATATATATATCAAAGTTGCCTTGATCTCAAAGTTGATCCTGCAAGGAAATTAGTCAATGACTCGACACCCTACAATTTTGATGAAACTTCCTAATCCAATCATTAAAATAAGGTAGAAAAATATTCGGATGCTTAATAAGTGATTTTGCTTGAGTGAAGGGTACATTTTTTATTAAGGTCATGACAGAGGAGTTCAACAATCAACACCACCAACATCAAGGTATATAGAGGGGTTGATGTTCTTGATTAAATGTCATCTCATACCCTCGTACATGACAGAATTTGGTGGAAACTTTGCAATCCTGAAATCCTGAAAACTGTTAAGTCTGTTGAATCCGGAATGGGATCTAAAATTCTATTTTTTGCATATGAAAGCCGACGAACTTGGAACCACTCTCAAACATCCTGAAACAATTAATGGTAGTGTTAAAATGTAAGTAAAAGTAAAAGGATAGAAAATGAAAGATAAGGAGAATACCACTTTCTTAACATTACCATTTACTATTTCCAAATCTACTGAGCAACTAAACAAAGCAGATTTTTTTCTAGACAACTCGGCCGGTTTAGGTTGGGACTCAGCCAAGTTGACCAGTTCAGTAACGAACCAGCCAAGTTAGACACCAACTCGGCCAGTTTAGTACCGTATCAGTCACCCGATCCGGTTTGAAGACCGATTCAGCTCGGTTGAGGGGTCAACTCAGCCGAGTCCGAGTCCAATTTGACCGATTTTTAAAACATTGATATATATATATATATATATATATATATATATATATATATATATATAATTTTGAAGTTTAGTTTTGGGTCGACATTGTAAAATCTTACTTGATATTTTATTATTATATTATTAAAGTGCCAAGGTTAGCTTCAAGTTGAGCATGGAATTACACTTCTCCCTCATACTGGGCTGTAGAAAGCATCTCTCGGCGCAATGAGCACAGAATTACACTTCTCCCTTATACTGGGCTGTAGAACGACCTCTCAATGCAATAAATACTTATAGAATGTTATATCAAGATAATGTCCATAAATCTTCTCAAGTGGGGTGTGGTCAAGTACTTAAACCAAAGCACTTTCGGTGCTGATACCCTGGTTCAAAACCCCTCAAAGACATGTCGCCAAGTGCATTTTGAAGGATCAGAATCGATACCTCTTAGTCATCGTAGCTAAGCTGAAGGTAGGGCCCATTTCATTAGCAAAGGGCCATTTACCAAACGAAAAAAACTACAATGCTCATGGTTGCAGACTGCAGGGAAGGACGGTCACGAATCAGGGTAATAATTTACCCCTGGGTGAATTTGATGGTATTTCTGGGTGAATCTGGGTGAGTAGATATTTCTGGGTTGTAGCATCTAAGGTGAAGTTGGATTTAAAAGGCTGTTTACCCTAAAAAAAAACAGAAGACAGCGTTCATTACCTTGAGGGAAGAACAGTTAGCAAATTAGGGCCATGAATTTTGGAAAACACCATTAGGTAGAGTGGAGCTTGGCCTAACATAGGACCGTTTCCCACAGAATGATCAACCAAACAAATTCCAGTAACATAATTCGAGTTTTGCACGGCAAATTCAATTGAAGCAATCTTGAGACTAATTAAAATCTTTAGCAGAGCCTCTGAATACCCCCTCACAATCTACTTTAAGAATCTATCTGAGCATATATAAAGTAGAACCGAGTTCGTTTTAGTATGCATTCAACTTCGGTAAGCAAGTAGTGGTAACAGTTTCTCACCTGAAGCAGAAAATCCTTGCTTCCATTCAAAGATGGCTCTTGACCAGGAAAGTATGGATATCCAGAGGACGCCTGCCAAATGAAAATTAATCATATACTAGCCCATGAAAGAAAGGGGACACACATTCATTTAAAACAGCGTAATGCAGTATGGAATATGAATTGGGTCTCGACCTGACCTCTTCTGGAGAAGCCCAAACATGCAAATGAGAATCTATGACTTTAGACTTGAATGCCGATGCCGATGCCATTGCCACGCTCTGAAATCTTCTCCTTGTGAAACTGGAAAAGGGCAACTGTGCGCTCTTAGTATGATATGTATCCAACCAATCCAACGTAGCTGAGAGTAATTAAGAACTTTACCTTGGGAGGCTGAACAGGCGCTTTTGAAAAAGACAATGTGAATTGAAATTGAAAAGAGGCCAGCAACGAGAGAGGAGAGCGTTCTCCTTCAACATCTTTGCATGTTATACTCCGTCTGAATCACTCCCAATATTAATAAAATAAGCCATTCCACAAACGTTGTTCACAACTATTTTCCCGTGATATCCATTTTGGATTTTAGCACGCTCCATGCATTTTGCCACTAGCTTTGGTAAATATGCTAGGAAGCACACCTATTTAGGAAGAATGATAAATAAGCGTGCTGGAGGCGTACATATTCCTTGTGTAGCCTGAAGCCTCGCTAGCTTGGTGTTCTTAAACTCAGATTCATTATTTTTAACCATTCTCCTAGAATGTGTGGTTTTGGCCCTAATACAGGTTTTTATGAGTTAAGTATGATAAGTTTCTATCAATCGTAATTATATATCAATCGTGTACAATAAATTATTAATTTTTATAAGTTAATTATGATAAATATTTATAAAAATTAATAAATTTTAATAAAAAATCAAATATGAATTAATTATAATAACTTTTCTTTTAATTAACTTAAAAGATTTTGCTTTTTTACATTAAAAGATTTGACTTTTTAACATTATATTTTCCAAGAGGTAGCAAATTTTGTGAAGTAAAGTGAAAGGAATATTAGGATTTCAATGTAATTAAATGAGTTATATGTTGATTTATATGGCAAAGAAAGAGTACAAAGTGTTAATGAAGGGTATTTTTTAATATATTTAGAATGTTTAATTAACAAAAATAAGTTTAGTAAATTTGTTATATATTAGGATGGCTCTTTGAGTGATCAAGCCAACAATTACAAGATGTACATGGTGCATTTTTGTCAACTATTGGGTTATGGAGGGTCATGCCCTACACCATGAAGAGAGAACATCCTATTATCTTTGGAACCTCCTTAACTTGTTCTTGATATTTTCAATGCTCAAAAGGCAAGAACCATTGAGGATACAAATTTTGATTGCTTATTATATATTAATTTTTGCCGAACTATGAATATGTACAACCTTGAGTCCACTTTCAATAGTTTTGTTTCCTTTTTTCAATCTAAAGAATAAAGCAAACACTCTTGTTTTTCAGTGTTTTTGTATCTTATCGAGCAATTGTATTAAGTGAACAATTCAAGCAAGCAAAAAATTGATCAATTTTCAAAATCCACGTGTATTTGAATAGAGGTTTCAATATTTTTGTTTAAATGTGTAGTTATTCTATCCAATATAGGTATTCCAATGTAAACAAAATGAGTTCAAGAATTGACCTCGTCCACAACAAAGAAATTGTAAAACTAATTTTGTTTGAAATGGAACTACTTTTTCCATTTTTAGAAGTTTTGTAAAGATGAGTATGTTTTCTTTTTAAGATGGAATGAAAGATGAAGGAAAGAGACATGACATCATGAAAACGTTAAGTACCACTCTATTTCTCCCTTTCACAATAAAAAACAAAGTCATTTGAAGAGAATTGCAACTTTAAATCAAATCATTTAAAGAAAAAAGTAAGAAGAATACTTGAAATCACCATATAAGAGAAAATTTATCAAAGCATGAAACTTCACCAAATATGAGATAATTTATAATTTATTAAGTTCATCTTTATTTCCATTACAAATAGAATCAACCCATAGTAGTTGTAAATTGAGACAAGAGAGTTGAATACTAGTACTTAATTTTCAAATATCAACACATAATATCAATAGGAATTCGAGAGGAAGTTTGAGGAACAAACAAACTAGTTTTGTTTAAAAAAATGATTTGAGGCATTAAAAACGCATCAAATTTTCAACAACAAATAAACACCGTTCGTTCCAACACCAAAAATTAATTATCACATGGAAATAAATTTATCATCGATGAAGTCAATAGAGGCATTTAATCGAGCTTTGACTAAGCAAGATTCATCATCATCATTTAACAAAAGTGCAAATGGAAAAGAACTATTCAATTTTACTAAAGCTCACAACTTATGGACACCATAGCAAAGTCTCAAAGTTTAAGTAAGATATTTAGATAAAATTTATGACTTGGAGTCATTGTAGATTAACATCACTTAGTACCAAATGAATTGCTTAGACACCTAATGAGATGTACTCCCATGCAAGCAATTCTTATTGTAGAGGCACTTCATCAATTTCAATAATCAACACCAGTTAGCATAAGTTGTAGTAAAACCACAATTAACTTAAAGGAATACCATATCCATATTTCGATGCCAATTCATCATTCATCCTAGATTGTTTTAGGGAGGAACTCTTTATCTTGTTTGTCAACCATGGATTAAATTCTTTTGTATACATTATAAATAAAACAGTTATGTCAAAGCACAATAAGACTCCTATGTTATTTTCAATATTAGTTGTTTTCTTGTTGAACTCAACTCTTATGTTTTTTGTCATTAAAAGAAGTAGCCTTCACTAGTTTCAAGCATGGTTGACTAGGACATAATAATTTACAATCCAAGTAGTTATTATTGTAACATTCAAGACATAGTAGATAGTCAATCTTATTTTTTGTTCTAATTTATTGATTTTCAATCTTCAAATTAAATTAATTTCTTTCCAACTTTTAGTTTATTTTGATTACAACATTTAAGTTGTTTGTTTAAAGTTTATTTCCTTTTCATAATTTGGGTTCATTTACTTTCAATTATTTGAGTTAATGGTGCTTACAATATAGTTTGATTTCACATTGAATTCCTCGAGCATGTTTAATGATTTATGGTAGTGCATTTAGTTTCAAAGCATTGCATATTTCAATGTTGATAAATGATAAATTTTTGGAATAAACCTAGAGTTACTTTCCAAGTGTTTGCTTCATTAGTGACAATGTCATTTGCATTGCAACCATGTCTAAGATGTCAGTTTTGGTAGATTAAGCATTTTATTTCCAAGCACTTAGGTTAGTCTCTTTTTCATGCACTCTTATTATAATAGTACCAGTTAAGTTAGTTTACCTTTTTACTACACAACTTAGCATGCAAATTCCCTTAGTGAGATAACTAGATTATCTAAGTTAGCCCCTTCTTTGGAATACACCCGTAGGAGAGAAAAGTTGACCGCATTTGGTTGTTGCGGCTTAGGCCATTTAATTTCATGGATCTACCCCAACAAAGTATATATATGCACGGCACCAAAGATTAAGTCTGCTCAAGTTTTTTCTTTCCTCCCTGGAAGCAAAAATAAATAAATGGCTCACGATCAACAGGTTACTGAACATACCTTTTTCTTTAGTGTTTCGATGTTAATGAAGTAAAACCAAATTGACCGGGACTTTGGGTTGACACATCTCTACACATGATATTGTTGGAATCGTAACCCAAACACAATCAATTAGAGGTACAAGTTATAAGGGATTCAAAGTAATTAGTTTATGAATTATTTAGTCAAGCATGTTAAGATTTACATTTCAAATTCATAGTTTTGCATTTATAGTTTACTTTCACTTCTCAATGGCACCACATAAAACTCAATTGTAGAGAAGTTCTAAAACATCGATTTCTAATAAAAGGGAAATTTCCTTTGCTAAGGATAGTAGAGACCTAAGCTTTATATTAAAACACAAATGGCGACTTGATCATTGTAATGAGATGAAAGAAAAATTTAATCTACCTATCATGATGGGATTATTTTTTTCATGACAAGTCCATAAGATGATGATGTGGAGAGAAGGCTAAGGTTTCGTAGTCCTATGAGATAGGGTTAAGGGTTTCATTTGTTGGAGGCTAAAGATATTGGATGAGAATAATGTTGATTACATAAAATATCCTCTAGAGGGGGTTTGAATATTCTCCAAATATTTGATTTGCAGTGCATTCTTAATGGACAGTGAGATTATGAGAGATCATAAGATAAATTATCCAAGCAACAGAACTTTGGATGCACCACCCTAATATTTTTCTTTCTCTTAGATTTAGTAAGGCACCAATATTTGGGTACAATCTGTGGGATATAATAATGCCACATTTAAGGATAAGGTGTGGGAGACAGTAAAAATTCACCCTTCCATACTCTTTGTCACCCAAGTTCTAATCGACAATCTCATTGTAATTAGAGAAGCCAAAGGATTTTGTTTTTGTACATGGTTCAAGTTTACAAGATGAAGAATCCCTAGTTAACTCTCTCAAGTTCCTTGAAGAAAGGGAGGATACTAGTATCTAGGGGGGTTTATTTTGGATTAGTGTAATTGAAGGCTCGAGGAAGGGGAAAGAAAAGTCACAAGAGGTAGGAGATCTATATCATGGGTCTTGTGGAAGTAAAAAAATAGGTGAGTCACAAGAATCGCCAAGTGGACATGGTAAGTAGTGCATTAGGAAGAAGAAAATCCATGTTAAATTAGTATTTGAAGAAGACATTGAAATTCATTAAGTTGTGGAGTTAGCTGATCAAGCCCTGGAAGGAAGGTTTCTTGTACAAAAAGTGTCCAAAAACCACCAAATATGTGGCTAGAAAATGAGTGGTTTTTGATGGTAGGATACATGTTAGTCTTCCACATATGGGATAAACACTCATTGGAATTTATTTTTTGGATGGATAGGGATCTTGCTTCGAATCTAAATAATCATTACAAGTGGGGTAACTCGCCTTTAACCATAAATAATGGAACCCATTTTTCAACTCGAGGTTGGAGATAGCCTCAATGGGACCTATTTAAGTTGCTTAGATTGCCTCTTGATATATCATTTTTTGAGGTCTTTAGAGAAATCAACAACAATTTAGGATCTTATATAAAAGAAGATTTGAGTTTATGGAGATCAAAAGAGTGTTCAATTTCCTGAATCTTTGGTGGTCATGGATGTGAGAGGATTAGCTAAGGAAATAGCTATGGAAAAGGGATATGGACAAATACTAAGTTTCTTATTACATGGGTGGTCCTTTCAAGTGATCCAAATTCCATAAGTATGGTGATGTTCGGCAAGTAGAGAGGGATTCTTTTATATGATCAAGTTATGGAAAGTATTTTTTTAAGGAGAATGGGGATGGATACCAATTCACAAATGGAAATCCTCTTGTGGTTTTTGGAGAAGGTGAAGGTCAAAGCATGTAGACAAGGTGAAATATTCCCACCGACGCCTATTGTAGTGGAAATGAATAAGTTTAAATTTAGCTTTCCTTCTTTGTTTCAATTAATGAGTATACCCAAAAATATGGTATGGAAAACTAGCCAAACCTTGGGTTATATAAGAATAAAATGTTTTTGAAAAATAAAGGAGGTAACTAGGGTATTTTGTTACCAATTTCTAAAACCCATGGTGTGGATATTTTATAAGGGGGTTTAGTTGTATCTCAAGTTTGTTAGAGCATATTTACCGTAACTTAACACTAATCTCTCACCTATGTACTATAGAGGTTGGTCTCATGATTCTATTGGTCCAATTTTGACTCAAATTGACCAAGTGAGCCACTAGAGTGCTCCCTCTTGAGATTTAAGGGAGTCAATTTCTATTTTTGGCATGTGTGAGTTATTTTAGGTCTATTTTTGGCATGTGAGGACACATTACTCAAATTAGGGCCTCCCCTTATTTTAGGGGTCTAGCTTGCACGTTTAACCTCTTAGAGCAATTTTAAGAACTTTACTCCACTAATTAAGAACATATAGAACCCTCCTTTACTAATTTGATCATATAGCACCCTCCTTTACTATTTTGAGTATATTCCTCTCATGCATGAGTTACACATGGATTAGATCATTGATTGTGGGGTATTTCTGCTTCCACTTGGATTCCAAGGCTAGTGATGAGACTATTAACTCACCTTTGAGAGATTGCATGGCTAACTAAGGGCGTTTGAGCTATGAGTTAAGCCTAATTAGGTCCTCACGAATCCCTAGACAATTCAAATTGCCTCTTTGAGTAATTCAAGGTGCTATATGTAAGACAATTTTCATTGTTTCATAATTAAATAAGATTTATGTGTATTTGCTCCAAGAGTTTTGCTCTCTATACTCTCTTTATTTTTCCTCAGTAAAATTGCTCAAAGTATTTGTTATTCATTAGTTTTATATATCTACTTTGTGATCTCTTGCAATGATCACAAGATTTTACAAAGTTCAAGGAAACAAAGAAAATAGGGACGGCTCATAGGAAACATGTTCATCATCTATAAGGGGAATTGTACCTTTGGGGGGTATCCTATGTATCCTCATAGGTTTAGACAAATTTCCTTGGGTCTTACAAGCATTAGGATTAAATAATTATTAAGTTCAATAGGGTTTAAGGTAAATGCAAGCCTAGTTTAGGGCGACGAGAATCTTGTTTGTCCATAACACAATGTAAAGCCAAAAAATAAAGGCGACGAGAATCTTGTTTGTCCATAACACAATGTAAAGCCAAAAAATAAATTCAAACTAGGAAGCAAAGGTTTTTTTAAGGGCACTTGGAGCATGACAATACCTATAGAAGGTTCTTCCATCATTCCATGTTTCTTTATACTTGAGGGTTAGGCATCCCTTATAAGAAATAGGCCCTTAAAAGGCTTGCAAAACTCCATAAGCTTGATGCATCTCGATTCAAGATACTATGGGTGAAGGGACAAAGATTTCAAGTGACTTGGACAAGTTATTAGGGGATTGGTATCTTATTTCAATGCACTTCATAGGAAGAGTCAGTTAGGTTTACTAATGGGTGGAGGAAAAGATAATTAATATTTTCTAACTCAATTACATTTGATTCCGGTAGGAGACTACCTCTTTTCTCAAAAGCTAGAAGAATTGATCACATGAATTAATGTGTATATGGTCCTTCCGAAGACAATGTGATTATTTGTAAAGGCTTATTGTCCTAAGGTATGTTTAGGTAGGGGAATATAATCCCAAAGAGGGATATAAATTTCACTCTAATAAAAGATAATATTTAGGGACATGAAACTCATCCAAATCTCATGCCAATGCTCTTTATCATAAAATAGGAAGATGTAGGGTTAGATGATGTTGAACATGTTAAAATCACTCTAACATGGAGGAATATGAGGAGAAAAAATATTAGATACGTGTTTAATAACTTATTCTGTAACATAGGATCAAATAAGGAGTATCCAATGGGCTGGAATGGGTGGGGACTCTGATCATTTGACATTGTTTATGGAATTTGTAAAGGAGGGAAAATAAACCTTTACCCATTCAAGTTAAGTCCAACATGGCTAGAGGAAAATGACTTTGTCAATTTAGTCAAGGAAAAGTGGGTCCCTTAAGATGTCGCACTTAGAGAATCAACGAGCATTCAATTTGAAGCTAATCTAAAGGTTTTAAAGAAGGTTGTTACAACCTGGGCTCACCAAAAGGGAGAGGGATGATCCAGATTTATCTCTATTGATGCCAACTTGAAGAATTACACTATGGTGAGATTTTTAGGTTTCACAATGAATACTTTAAGAGATAGAATAGGAGTTTGGAACATAAGAAAATGATATTGCTTGCTAACAAGAGGAACACTTGGAGGCTTAGAAGTAACGCATATTGGATTTCAAAGGGTGATGAGAACAATAATTTTTTACATCAATATGAAAATAATAGGAAAAATGTAAATACAATTTGTGAAGTAAAAAATGAAGATGGGTCTTCAACACACAACTTCTAGGACATCACTAATTGGGTGTGGAGTACTTTGGAGGAATATATAAGGAGTAAGAGAGGACCACATAAGCAAAGGTGGTTAAGATGACTTTCTTCTTTCCAATATTTTGGAGGAGGAGTGTTGGTCCCCATTTTGTCAATATTTTTGGGTTCAATACTTCGCATATTAACATATGTTTTGTTACTTTTTAGTGTCTTTTGCACCATGCAGCTCACTATTCAAGCTTCAGGTATGAATAAATTTAAGGTTTATATCAATTATGTTTATTATCATCATTTTATGGTTTCAATGGTTAAAATTGGCATAATATGGAGTGCATTTGCTATATTAATTCATGTGTATTATTGTTTGCAAGTTATATGGTCTTTTTGACGAGCTGACAAATAGACACGCATTCAGCGAGACATATGGAGAGCGTATCCAGCTTGTTGTCTAGATCACCAAATAGACCGCACATTGTTGATAGCATATTTATGTGCGTTAAAGGCATGGGAAACGGCCAGGAACTGTCATCATTACGCGCCAACTTCCTAGCATCAGTCTTCTTCTGGAAGAAGTGCTTATCGTGTGACACCTCGACGCAGGCTCGGATTTGGACTGAAGTCATGAACCACATTGTGCGCCTCAAGGAACCCAATCTATGAGAAAAGAGGGACTGCTAGTTGTAGTTGTTATGCACTTATTTGACATTATGACTGCCTTATCATGAAGGGTAGTCGACCACTAAAGGGTCGACTTGCTCACCTCCATTGAACGATGCATATATAGACGTTGTTATGCAACTTAGGGATGAGCTTCTTAGAGTCTGAGCTTCTGTCTTTTATCAGTTCAATATGAAAAACTCTGTAATGCCACCTTTTATTTTAATGAAAGTCTACTTGCGTTGTGTATAATCATGTGTGATTAGAAGAAGCATAACTCTGTTCGCGAGGAGCCCCCCCCCCTCCCCCCCTGACAACAGAGTTCTTATATCTTTGTGTAAGTTTTGATTTCCTTTTGCAATTAGTATAATTTTGTTTATAAATGTTTAGTTTTGTTTCTATAATCATTCATGTTTCCTGTAGATTTTAGTTTGATATCATGTTGAGCATGTAGGTTCTTTTTATTAAGTAGCAACCGGTTGTGTCTAATATAGTTTTTAAGTTTTCTGCAAAGTCTTGATAATTCATTGCTTAAATTATAGTAAATTTAGTTCTGTTTATTTTAATTTTTTATCCCGAATTTGCTTAATAGTGTGTTAGTTTGTTAAATGATATTTTGAATTATGAAATTAGTTTAGATTATATTGTTATGGAATTCAGTCATTAAAGTAGGTTTACTTCTTGTTTTACATTGCAGTAGTACATGCATAAGGCAACTGTCGTTCAATAAAGCATTTAAATTTACTATTTCCTTAAAGTTTCAGCATTTTCTTCAAATGGACTATCTTACAGACAGTCTATTCCACCTTTTATATAGACCTCCATTTCCACTTGTTATACAGTCACTCATTCAACCCTGTGTGTTTTTAATTTGTTTTAAAGCCTATCTTTCTAGTTTTATTGTTCTATCTAAATAGTAATGGTTAGATAATGTTTATATCTAAATAGTAATGGTTAGATAATGTTTATATCTTCTTTTTAAAGACCTTTAGATAAGATTGTTTAAGACTCCTTTGTAAACCTTATTTCTCTTTCCTCTTTCTTTTTACTTTATACATTGGAATTATATTATGTAATTTAACTTATTATATTGATCTGTAATTGAGACTTTGATTTAAGTTGTTCTTTGTATATGAGGCTTAAGTTTTTTTTTTAACAAGAACGGTTATGTTGCATTAAGCGGCATTCTGGCAAGCCAGAATCCGAAAGTTACAAATCTGAAGAAAGTTGGTGACCTCTAACAGTGCTGCCAACCTTCTTGTGAATGTCTTCGGAGACAAATCTTATCTGCATCTAGAGCTAATTCGAGAAAATGACAACAAATGCTTACAAGAGTAAATTCTCACAAACTGTGAGCAAATTAGAAGACAGAAGCAAAGCATTAAACCGAGTGGGATGAAAGCCCCTTAAAGAAAGGATCCAGCTTTTTCTGAGAACCTAGAGAAATGCTGGAGGCCGCCTCCTTTTCTCTGCGTGCTTTATTGGACTTACGCCCTCGGGTAAGGGGTGGAGACGGGGCTGAAATGTCTTCAGGTTCAGAAGTTTCCACAGAGCCGCTAGAGGGGACTGAGACAGCCAGACCTGCAGAGGCAAAAGGTTCAGGATCTGAAGCCCGAATTTCCTTCGCTACTACTGATTCTGAGGGGGCGGGATCCGAAAGGATTTCGACTGCCGGGGGGTCTTCCTTATCTGCTGATGCTTCTGGATCTAGGGCTTCATCTTCCTTCAGCGCATCAAAGCTGTTTTTATTTTCTAGGGTTGCCTCTGCTGAATGAGTGGCCTTCGGAGCCTGGGCTGGCTCCTTTCTCCTTGGCTGCCTTCGCCGGTTAGTTACTGGCTGAAAATCACCTTCTTTGACTAGTCTCGCATCCTCAGAGGCTTTGGGGCAGCTTTTTGCGAAATGACCGTAAGCATGACACCGGAGGCACTTAAAGGGAATATGCTCGTAATCCAGCTCTTGGATATGGCACCATTCCCCCAGGGAGAGCTGAATGGCTTCCAGAAGTCCTTTCTCGAGGTTAACCTCAACACAAATACGAGCGCATGTAAATTGATCCCCTTTCGGCTCCACACTATCCAGGAACCGCCCCAGCTTATTTCCAATCTCCTCCAGAGATCCTTCCCCCCATAGATGTAAGGGAAGATGAGGCAGCCTAACCCAAACAGGGGCTACGGTGATCTCATCTCCGGGATTGAAGTCAAGAGTCCAGGGGGCTAAGAACAGCCCCCTCGGCCCCATGAAATAGGGTCCATATCTGAAAACTAAATCACGGTCCTCTTTCCTCGAGAAGCTGAAGACAAAAAAACCCCTGCCTACTGCACACAGAGAAACGGTTCCATGTATCATCGGCTTCCAACGGTCTTCCACCCATGCCTCCACCGTTTTGGGGCTAGGCCATAACCCCGTAAACTTTCCAATGAGGCCTTTTTCTGCTAGAAGGAGGGCAAGATCACAGGGCTCCTCTGGAGATAGCTCAAGAGAAGGGATCTCCTCCATCTTCTTAACAAACTTAGACGAGAGAGAAGGCTTGGCTTTAGGTCCTGAACGGACTAAAGCTTTGAAAGCTTCCAAAGGATCTTCTCCCATCTCAATAATCGGATATGGGTCCATTGTAGCAGGGCGGCGACCACCAGAAGACAGGAGCCAAAACCACTGCTCCAAAATGCATGCAAAACGATCTGAACGCCGATCCGCGGCCCGGTAAGCAAAGAAACCTGAAGATCCGCGCACCTGCAAACACGTCGGCCGATCCAATCTCTTCGGGAGCGTGAACCTTGTCTGATGGGATCTGAATAATAAACAATCTGAGCAGGCCTTGCCGCGATCCGCCCTAGAAGCTGGCTGGACGAGCCACCCAAGCGATGGCGGCGGCTCCTTCAGTCTTTCGCTCCATGAACGTTCATGGCGGCGGCTCCAAAGTGCCGTAACCCCGGATTACATTCGTTCTTCAATTCCGTGAATTTCAAAGACCATGCAACTCTTATATGAGGCTTAAGTTACATACATTAATGGATTAAATATTTTTAGGGATCTATAAGATAGAATTCAAATTACTTTTCATAAGTCTCATGTTTGATAATAACTCATGTCTACTTTTATATAATTTTCTGTGAGTAGGAGTTGTGTATTCATGAACAATCATGTTTACTATTTCTTGTAACTAGACATTTCTCAGTTTCCACATTTTTGTAGAGATAAAGCTAGACCTACTTCCCTTTAGCTTTTACACTTCTTTTGAGAGCCATTTTGATACCTCTCTTGCCCCAGTTCCTATTACAGTAAATGCCTACCCTCAAAATAATCAAGGAGAGTGGAATTGAAATGATTTTAGTTAGTATATGTGTATTTAGTCATTGAGAATCTTTCTTTATCATTCTTTTAAGTGAGATAAATCTTCTTCAATAAAACAGTTTCATTATCACAACATTGTTCATGATTGGATACCACTCTGCATTGACCTTTGTTTGATTAACTTAGTTATATTAGGTCCTTAGAAGTTCAACTTAAGATCTTTAGCTTATTACCACGACACTCTCTACCTTTGCATATATTTTGTAGCAACTCTAAGCCTACTAACCCCGAATGATAATTAAATATTAGGTAAATTATTCAAGACAATATTTTGCCCAACATTTTTGGCGTCGTTGCCGAGGAGTTGTTTCGTAAGGTAGAATATGCTGGTAATGGGGGAGCAGTAAGACGAGAGGTAAGAACCCGTGCATCTGTTATAACAGGCACCCCCAAATCCAGTAATAATAGTAGCATAGGATCACAACATTTTGTTGAGTTTTTATAATAAAAAATTTATAGGAAATATAAAAACCCCAACTCACTGAATAGGCATTGAAAAAAAAATACCTATAGGAAGTAGTTTTGCTAGAAATATAAAAAGATTCTACCGAGGGAAATCATAGAAGAAATTCCGGCAGGAGGTCCTAAGGGCCTCATTCTTGACAAAGTTCACAAGAAGTAACCATTAAACCTTCCACTAAGTTACAAATTTTTGGAGAAGCTGAACTTCACTAATTTTGTCAATCTTGCTTAGGTGAAAGCTCTCTTTGACATAGTAACCCTACAAATTGAAACATCCACAGTAGCATTTGCTCTTCCTGTAGGACTTAATAAAGAGAATGGTTGGTCAGAGGAAGATCTCTTATGAAAAAGAACGATGGGATGCTCCATTCTCACCTCGAAAGAAACCTTCTAGGTACACTCACTCTAGAAACCAAACCTACATAAATAACCACAAAGAAGAACGAGCAGCAAAAAGCAATGTTTGTCCATAATGTAAAACTAAACATCCCCGATAGGAATGCCCATTAAATAAAATTCCTCCATGCTATATTTGCATGGGGCATCATGTTTTGCCCCATAAGATCAAGATGGATCCTATCAAGATAGAGGTAATCATCGGACTGCTCTCTCCAAAAGGCTCTTCCCCCTCCTAATCTTTTAAAAATATTGTGGGTTATCATTACTTGTATATATGTAAATATATGTATATCTCTTTGAATAAATAAAGAGTCATTTCTAGTCACTTCTTTCCAGAGGAATCTTTTCTATGCTTTCAAGAATAAAATAAATCATCTAACAAATGGTTTTGAAGAAGCATCTATTTCTTTGAACAGCTTATGAGGTACTATGCAAAAAAGAAAGTGCTCTATTAAGAATTTGAAGCTTTTCTTGTATATCACTTTCAAACCAATTGTTTTATGATTTTGTTATGCTAAGTGTTTTGATTCAGATAAATACAGTTCTGATGATTTGAACAATTGCTCAAGAGATTTATTTTAATTATCATATTCGTTAGTATTTTCATACCTAGAGGTTACTAGCTCATCTACACTTGTTATCAAAACTTGACTCTTAAATATCTTTGAGGACACTAGAGGGTAAGTGGAATTGCTGCTTGTGGGGAACATTACTTTTAATAAAGAAAATAGACTAAAAGGCCTAAGGACACCTTTAAGTTATTGTCTTTTGACATGATCTATAATTAAGGCCATTTTGTAAAAAATAATAATTTAACTCATGTGTTTAGCAGAGCTTAGCACACTCTAGTACCGATCGACTTCCTATACCCAGAATCTTTATACAAGGCAAACCCGTAGGGGTGCTGAATAGGCTTGCTGGTAGCGGTCAATGCTAAGAAATAACTTATAAGGAAGTTTGATAAATGCAAGTAAACTCGTCGAGGTACTGAACAGGCTCGTTGGTAGCGGGGCTATGCTTGTATGGTACCAAGATAACCCCGTCGAGGTATTAAACAGGCCTGCTGGCAGCAGGGCAATATCAGGTAAAAAGAGATCTGGTTAATGCACCACTAGGCACATGGTTTAACAATAAAATATGTTTAGGCCTATTTTTTATGATGTCATTAACGAATAACTCTAAGATCTCCTTGGATCCGACAATCTGATTTCAATCAATATCTAGGATATGTTTATCCTAGCAATGGGACCCATAGCTGTCAACTCCTACAAATTCAAAGGTGAGCTCAAGACTTTTTGAGAAGACAAGTTATCTTTACAACAAGGCAAAGGTGACTAGTTTTCCCTATGGTACCATTCATCACATCATAAATGATCCATTTATATCTCTATACATTTGAGCACTGTTATTTTTTAAATATATCTATCTAAATCCTTTCACTTTATTAGTTAGTTTTTCTTTCTTTTACAAATTTACAGTAGCGTGACTGAACTTTCTTAATTATTTTATAAATTACATAGTTTTCTTGTATGGATTGAGGACATGCCATAACTTTGGTTTGGGGGAGGCTTAGCTGATTTTCTATCTTCATTTTTATTTATAAAAGACTTATTACCAAATGGTAAAGTGTTTGCATAATACTACAGATAGCAAAATTGACCTTAAAATTGTGGATGAATAAGCAAGGACACTAAAGAATTATTTCATACAAAAAGCTGTATGAAGGATCATATGAAGGGTCGAATGTCAGTGTGAATAGAAGGCTGAATGATGAGCTGGATAATAAAAAAAATTATGATATTTTCGTACTTTTGATGTGTTGGCTTAATTTTATTGGGTAAAAAGCCAAGTCATACCATTAGGGTCACATCTATATGATATTATGACTAATGTTGATTAATGATTGTATGAATTAAATCTAATATGATCTTATTTCATTCCTATATGGATATGATATGACCTTCGAGTAACCGTTGAGTACCTTTTAGTTATCATGAACCTGCCATCTTCATTATTCTCGCATGCATAAGCTATTAGATAAGTTACCCTCCTCGTTGAACTAAGGTTATGGTTATGAGCTTGGTTATACATTTGCATTAAGTTACACGGTCAACCTGTCCAAAGCTTGCTTTGGACATGGTTGAACCAACTAAAAATTAGAAACTCATTCAATCACGCGCTTTAGATGGCACACATTCCGAAATTCGCTATAATGGCACGATCATTTAGGCATGCCAAGCTATTTACATGATCATTTGGGAGGTTGAATGCAACACACTTTAAAACTAGCACTGTGCGAACCCTCTTCAATTCCATCGCCATCACTAACCGTTATTATTCTGGAGCATTTTAGCCACCTTTCCTGAAAACCCTGCATTCCTTCCTCTGTTTTCATCATGCCGAACCGATTTGAACCTAAAAGTTATCAGGATCTGTTTCAAATGACAGAGTTTAGGGAGTGTAGGGAAATGTTTTTTTGAGCTGGCTGGAACCCATTCCTACATTCGCTACAAGGTTATGATGAAGAGATCTCATTGTTGTTCGCAATGGAGTTTGATGGGAGGACAGCTAGAGTAGGTCACCTTTCTGTTCAAGTCACTGAAGAATCGATTACCCACGCCACTAAGCTTCCCCGGGAGGGTGAACAGTGGCATAAAAAGTGGTTCGTTCTGCGACCATCACATAATTTTGCTTTAAAGCCTGAGTTCCAGTATGTAACAGGTGTGAAAGGCTACCATCACAGTTGGGTAAAGCCGGAGTATATCAAGCTATTGACAGTCATAATCCACTTAGTTACCTATGAAGGTAAATTTAACATTTTCACGTCTTGTCACCTTCGGTTATTAGCCCACTTTGTTGATAATAGATGCTTGAATTTCCATTTCTTTTTCCACCATAGCTTAGAAAAATGTCGAATTTGGTCAGAAGGAATACCCTGCATCCTAAGAGTAGTTTGTACCATCACAGTATAATCAAACTGTTAAGCTTGGATCAGCTTAAAGACCAAAATCAGTCTTGGGAAACCTTTGTTTTCAAAGTGCTCAATCCCCACCTCAATATTCGTATACGGTCTTGACATTTTCATCCCGAGTCTAGACCAGCCTCTCCCACAGCAGAAGAAAACCATGATGTTGTCCACCTTAATGAGGGTGTCTCAAAACCTAATTCACCTGTGCAAGAAACCCCTGCTAGTCCTATGTTTACTAAGTTTGTGCCTTTTTCACAACCTCATACTAGAAGAGAGAAGGCTAAAAGTGTTTAGTGCAGGCTTCGGCCTAGTACTCAGACCGTGGTTCAGCTTGATGAGTAGACTAGTCATCTGGATAATGAGGCCGAGGTAGAGGAAATGAAGCACATGTCAAGTTAATTTCAGGAATTGCGATTACAAATTAAGAATATGGAGGATCTACATAAGACCGTTAGTACATCTCAGAGGGATCGGCAAGCGAGGCATGCTCTTCTGAAAGCATAGGTGAGGAAGTTGAAGTACAAGCAATCTGTTCCATCCAAGTCGGAGGCAGTTGCTGACGCAACTCTGCCTCCTTCCTCATGACATCTTTTACTTTGCACCAGTGGGACCTGGTATTCTTTCGGTTTGGGGGAATTTTGGCCCCCATTTTGTCAATATTTTTGGGTTCAATACTTTGCATATTAACATATGTTTTGTTACTTTTTAGTGTCTTTTGCACCATGCAGCTCACTATTCAAGCTTCAGGTACGAATAAATTTAAGGTTTATATCAATTCTGTTTATTATCATCATTTTATGGTTTCAATGATTAAAATTGGCATAATATGGAGTGCATTTTCTATTATTGTTTGCAGGTTATATGGTCTTTTTGACGAGTTGACAAATAGACACGCATTCAACGAGACATATGGAGAGCATATCCATCTTATTGTCTAGATCACCAAATAGACAACACATTGTTGGTAGCATATTTCTATGCGCTAAAGGCATGGGAAAAGGCCAAGAAATGTCATCATTACACACCAACATCCTAGCATCAGTCTTCTTCTGGAAGAAGTGCTTATCGCGTGACACCTTGACGCAAGCTCATATTTGGATTGAAGTCATGAACCACATTGCGCGCCTGAAGGAACCCAATCTGTGAGAAAAGAGGGAATGTTAGTTGTTAGTTGTTATGCACTTATTTGACATTATGACTGCCTTATCATGAAGAGCAGTCGACCACTAAAGGGTAGACTTGCTCGCCTCCATTGAACGATGTATATTTAGATGTTGTTATGCGACTAAGGGACGAGCTTCTTAGAGTCTGAGAGTTTAGAGTCTGAGTTTCTATCTTTTATCAGTTCAATCTGAAAAACTCTATAATGCCACCTTTTATTTTAATGAAATACTACTTGCGATGTGTATGATCGTGTGTGATTAGAAGAAGCATAACTCTATTCGCTGGGAGGGCTCCCCGACAATAGAGTTCTTATATCTTTGTGTAGGTTTTGATTTTCTTTTGCAATTAGTATAAATTTGTTTATAAATTGTTTAGTTTTGTTTCTGTAATCATTCATGTTTCCTGTAGATTTTAGTTTGATATCATGTTGAGCATGTAGGTTCTTTTTATTAAGTAGCAACCGGTTGTGTCTAATATAGTTTTTAAGTTTTCTGCAAAGTCTTGATAATTCATTACTTAAATTATAGTAAATTTAGTTCTGTTTATTTTAGTTTTTATCGCAAATTTCCTTCATAGTGTGTTAGTTTGTTAAATGATATTTTGAATTATTAAATTAGCTTAGATTATATGGTTATGGAATTCAGTCATTAAAGCAGGTTTACTTCTTGTTTTACATTGCAGTAATACATGCACGAGGAAACTTCCCTTCAATAAAGCATTTAAATTTACTATTTCCTAAAAGTTTCAGCATTTTCTTCAAACAGACTGTCATACAGACAGTCTATTCCACCTTTTATACAAACCTCCATTTCCACCTGTTATACAGTCACTCATTCAACCCTGTGTGTTTTTAATTTGTTTTAAAGCCTATCTTTCTAGTTTTATGGTTATATCTGAATAGTAATGGTTAGATAATGTTTATATCTTCTTTTTAAAGACCTTTGGATAAGATTGTTTAAGACTCCTTTGTAAACCTTATTTCTCTTTCCTCTTTCTTTTTACTTTATACATAGGAATTATATTATGTAATTTAACTTATTGTATTGATCTGTAATTGAGACTTTGATTTAAGTTGTTCTTTGTATATGAAGCTTAAGTTACATGCATTAATGGATTAAATATTTTTAGGGATCTATAAGATAGAATTCAAATTACTTTTCATAAGTCTCATGTTTGATCATAACTCATGTCTACTTTTATATAATGTTCTGTGAGTAGGAGTTGTGTATCCATGAACAGTCATGTTTACTATTTCTTGTAACTGGACATTTCTCAGTTTACACATTTTTGTAGAGATAAAGCTAGACCTAATTCCCTTTAGCTTTTACACTTCTTTTGAGAGCCATTTTGATACCTCTCCTGCCCCAATTCCTATTACAGTAAATTTCTACCCTCAGAATAATCAAGGAGAGAGGAATTGAAAATGATTTAGTTAGTATATGTGTATTTAGTCATTGGGAATCCTTCTTTATCATTCTTTCAAGTGAGATAAATCTTCTTCAATAAAACAGTTTCATTATCACACCATTGTTCATGATTGGATACCACTCTGCCTTGACCTTTGTTTTATTAACTTAGTTATATTAGGTCCTTAGAAGTTCAACTTAAGATCTTTAGCTTATTACCATGACACTCTCTACCTTCGCATATATTTTGTAGCAACTCTAAGCCTACTAACCCCAGTTGATAATTAAATATTAGGTAAATTATTCAAGACAATATTTTTCCCAACAAGGAGAAAAATGAGATATTGTTAGAGACAATTTAAAAAAAGAGCTTCAATTAGCAATTCGCAATTTCCAAAATGACAAAAGTCCTAGTCTAGATGGATGGAAAATTGAAATTTTTTTGGGAAGTGATCATAAATGACATTATGTATAATAGAGGAATCAAGAAATTATATGATGATGATTGTAGCTTTGAATACAATTTCATTTCTCTTATTCCAAAGAAAGATAATACGGTCTTCTTTGATGAGAAAAAACCCATTTCCTTATGCAATTGTATATATAAGATCATATCAATATGGGTGAAGAAGCTTCTATCTAAGTTAATATCCAAATATAAGTTTGGCTTCCTTTTTAGGAGTCAAATCCAGGGTATTTTTTAGGGGCGAAATTTCGCCAATTGGCTATTTTGGGGTTTTTTTCAAAAAATAAATTTGTTATTTGGTCATTTTTAGTGTCTAATATTGCCTATATTTACATAAAATATGTTTTTTTTATCATAATATTCTCCAAAATTTACACATTTCAGTGTTAATTTTATGTTTCATATTTAATATTTTCCTACCTATCTATAAACATGTTTTTTTCAATCGAAAACAATCACCTAGAATACTATACTTATGTATAATATTAGAATCCTTAAAAAATACCCTTGTCAAATCTAAGGTAATAGGGGTTTCTTAGGTCCAAGAACCTATATTCCATGGTAGTGAAGCTAGATATATCTAAGGCATATGAATGGTCCAATTGCCTTTATTTAATATTGATGTTAATCCATCTAAACTTATGTTTACACTTTGTCAATCTAGTGATGAGTTGTTTGAACACAATATCTTTTGATATCCCCATAAATTGATCAACATTTGATTTTGTAGGACACCTATAGGGCTTAGTCAAGGGTGTTCCTTATCAACATTACTATTTTTATAGTAGCAGAGGGTCTAAGTAGATCTTTGTTGGAGGAAAAAGGGATTGGGTACTATAATAGTATAAATATGTGGAGAAGTATTTCTTTATATCATTTTATTTTTGTTGATGATGTCAGTTGTAATATATCTAAATAAGTGTATTGCTATTATTATTATTATTTAATTAACAATTAGGTTAATTAGTATTAATGGTCACAGGTCACCTCTTTTGAGGGTCCGACCATTCATATGTTAGCTTCCATATAAAATGTAAATCTATCAAATGTAATAAACATTCAATTCAATAATAAATAAATATATATTATCAAATATGATAATAATGTAAGGATGATACCTTACAAGTGGTATCCGAGCTTCGGCTCTCTCTCATACACTCGACACCCTTGGGCAATCTCTCATTCTACTGCACCCACACTCCTCCATCCTCGCTTTGCACCCCCATTCGATATCCACCTCACGCTTCCTGTACGCTCAGTTACCTTCTCCCCAATCCACGCCTGCTCCTCTTCACACTCCCTTCTTCCTGGCTACATCCGTCTCGAGCCCTCATCACTCACGTTTCTTCTCCCCATTCCACTGTGACTTCAATGACTTTTATGACAACGTCATTTTCTTTACAATTGATATTGACATTGTGATTATCAATATCATTTTGATCTTTCATAACTGTGTATTCTACTTCTTTTGTTTCATTGTTCATGTTATCGTCTTTCTTAGCAAGTCCTTGTTCTTGAAGACGATAGCAAGAACAATGAAACAAAAGAAGTAGAAGACACAGTTATGAAATATTAAAATGATATTGACAATCACAATATCAATATCAATTGTAAAGAAAATGACGTTGATAATACAATGGCCAGAAGAAGAACCTAAGAAGCATGCAAATGTCATCTCTATTCGGCATGAGCACTCAGAAGTTGCAACAACTTCTTCTAGCTTCCTTTCCTTCCTGGGGTTACTAACGATTTTATATTCATCCCTACTTGAATATAAAGGAGTCGCAGTAGTCCCTTGTTCCTCTTGACTTGGTAACTCAAGAGTCACAGTTACTACTTCTTTCAAGGGTGTATATCCCAACACTTCTTGACTTGAGAACTGGGAAGTCGTAACATCTTCTTCTTTTCTGGTCATAATCCCTTCTTTTTTCATGAGTGTTGATGCAGACCCCAGTTCTCCTTGACCCGATAACTTAAGAGTTGACATAGCTTGTTCCTTTATGATAGAAATCCCTTCTTCTGACGTGAGTGCTGATGTAGATTCCAACTCTTTTTAGCCTGAGCACTCAAAAGTCGCAACAACTTCTTCCCTATTTCCATTTTCTTCTATCGTGGGTGTAAAATCAATTTCCATCTATTTATTTGGAAAGTCTGAGGGTGTAACCTCTTCTGCTATATTAGGTGCCATATCAGCTTGTATTCCCTCGCTTGAAAGGTGAGATGCTGCAACATCTTCTTCTTTCAACTTCCTTGAGGAGTAAGACTGGTGTGTTTCTGGTTTTTCTTTGTCTGCATGCTTCTTAGGTTCTTCTTCTGGTCATTGTATTATCAACATTTTCAGTTCTTTAACTAAGTCTTTCATATCTTTTTGTAGAACTTTTGCCACTACGTCGATATCCGATATTTTCGTTTCAAGCTTTATGGGTTTTATTTCTTTGATTGTCAATTTAAAATCATTTTAAACTTCTTACGATGGTTTGTCTCATTTGAAAAACCCATAAACACATTTATTGAAGACCATTTTGTTTTAGACAAAGTCTTCAATTTGTTTTTTATAATAATACTTATTAATTATTATTATTATTATTGTTGTTCTTCTTCTTCTTATAAACTATATATATGTTTTAATATATAGTTTTTTTTGTTTGAAATATANAAACAAATGGCTATGGGGTACATAATTGTGAATGGTTAATTTCTAAAGTTGAGAAGAGAGTAAAATTACGGTGTGACTTAGGGGAGGAAAACTCACCATAATCAAGTCAAAATTGAAGGTTATCCCAATGTATTGGAACCCAGTGGCCTTCATTTCAAAAAGGGTCCTAGAAAATATTAGAAAGATCAAATTTAGACTCATATGGTCTGATAAATGTGTGAGAGAGGGTATCCCCTTGGTCAAGTGGTAGGTATTTCCAAACCTAAATACCCATATGGTTGGGGACTCAAGAACACTCAAATATTTGGGAAGGATTTGGAAACTAAGTATGTAAAGAGGCTGACCTCGAACAAAAGGTTATGGAAACAAGTTGTCACTCATAAACATGTTGAGGTTGATTCGGTTGAAGAATGAATTAGGATACCTTCTGAGAATATTCATAATATGTTAATCGTATGGAAGGAAATTGTTTTATCCTTTCCATTGATAAGGAATTCACTAATATAGAAGGTTGGCAATTGGGAAAGAGTGCTCATAGGTGTCGATTGCTAGGTTGAAGGGGGAAGGGGGGGGGAAGGTTATGAACTTCCTGAAATTTTTATCAATACCCTCCATTAAAATAGTATTATTTCCATAGGGCACACTTCCTTACCATAGTTAACCATGACATAGCACTGCGAATGGAAGTGAGTGGCAATATTAGATGTCATTGGAAGGGAAGGTGAACTCTAGGAGGGCTATATATCCACCCTAAAATCCAGTCACACAAGAATTAAGGATTGAGAAGAAGAATTGGTTTGGTATAAGAATTCTATGTTGGGACTCCATACTCCTAGGATAGGATATATGGTCTTGCGTTAAAATGAAAGAGTTGGTTTAGTGCAACGGGGGTGGAAGGCACCTTGGAAAATTAGATCACCTCTAAAATCTAGGATTTTCATGGGGCTAGCCATTAGGAATAAATCTCTTGCATGAGAGTTTTTGTAATGTGAATACGGAGGATAATATGGGATACATATGGAGGTACTTAATGAGAGAATGAATATAATGTGGCCATAATATTGGAATAGGCACCCTTGGTAGTTGATGGTGATAAATAGGCTCTATAGGTAGTTAGAGGAAATGGTATAATAATAAAGGTAGTTAGCATACATCCATAGGAATACTCATGATAAATTATAAATATACATGAGTATCATTATATTAGATGTTGATTATTGTAGCAAGCATGCCTTGTGGAGCGATTCCTCCCATAAGGAGTATTTGATGGTGTCATCCTACCTTAAGGGTTATTTTCTCAATATCTTATTATTATTACCGCGTGGATGTATTTTGACATTTTTGAAGTTAAGGATTTTTATCCTTTATCTAACAAGGTTACTACAAGTGGTATCATAACTCTTTCTTGAGAAAAAAAAGTAGAAGATTTTTTTTTTCCTTTTGCATAATTTTCAAGGATAAAAGAGGATGATGATATTAAAACCCATTAATGAAGTGTATTGTGTATAAGCTTAAGCAACTAGTTGTATATATGAATTCCTCTTGAAAAAACACATGATTAAAATAATAATAGTAAATTGTGCAAATTAGAGTCCAAGAACTAGAGTTATTGCTGATTTAAAATCAAATGTTTTAGGTTATGTTTTATGAAGTGATAATCACACATACTGTAGTGAAAATAACTTTTGATAGAGTGCCAAGAGTAATAAAACCAATACAAGTATATGCAAAATGATCATGGCATTTCATAATTGTGGTCATAATAGAGATTCCAAGCAACATTGAGGGAGTAATTATCATTTCAATTTTTCCTCCTCAAAACCCTTGCTGCATAAAGGAACCACATTAAAAAGTAAGTGATTTTCTTCAAAACCCTAGTTTTGGTTATGGATTTTCTTCCAAGTAAGATGTGTGAGATAATATCGTGGTCTTACTATTGAAAAATACATAAAAGAAAAGAAGGAATTATGGTTAAAGTATTAGAGAATTTGGTAGAAGGTGATTTAAGAAATGATGCTACCACACGGTGGTAGTTACCTAACTATGACAAGATGAAGACATTTTGAAATGAAAAATATGAAAATATATTTCTAGAAAAGAGGTCTCATGCTGTAAAGAATGATAAGTATAGCACTAAGGGTTTATTTTCACGCATAAATTTTCTATTACAAATTCATGGATGTATTCAAGAAAAAAGTTATTATTTCTACAAACCCTATTAACAAGAATAATTTCATCATTGCTAACTTGGATAAAATATTGCAAGTCCCCACAAAGCATATTGAAAGCGCACATGTTAAGGATAAAATGTTCAAATTTTTAAAATTTGAATATTACTATCGATAAATATGTGTTGCATTCAAATTTTCATGCTATAAATATGGATGATGTGGATATCATTTTAGGATATCCTTGGATTGACTCATTTGATAGAATTAACACACAATTAACATTTGTGTGCAAAAGAAGTTTATGAAGCTTTGATATAATAAAATGAAAATTACATTATAGGCTATTTCTCTTACTAAACAAGAAGGGCCCAAGGGAGCACATGAAGAAGTATTTATAGGTAAAATAGTCATAATAGATGAAGAGTTGGAGGTTGAATTGGAAGAAGGGGTGGTAGAAGCAAATGAAGAAAATCCCTAGGGGATGGCACACAAATGAACAAGAATATAATGAGCTACATGACTCAAAGGATAAACTACAGGTTGAAGAATGAAAGAAGAAAAAACTAATAGTTAAGGTTGGTGTATATCACTGACCACATCACTCGAAGAAACAACATTTATTAAGGCAAGGTCGTGAGTATCGGAAAACTCATTACGAATGGACATGGAACCATAAATGCAACTAGTATGAAAGCACACATATGACTAAAAGCAATGCATGGAGATATCATAGTAGCACATCTACTACATGAAACCAAAGAAGTATCCACAATCAAGATCGAGGTAGGAAGAAAATAGTTGGACCCCATGTCTGCATTTCATTAGGATGGATGGATGCCTATACTTGGTGCCAGTTGACAACATTGCTTAATGTATCATAATATGTGACGTTCCCATGTTTTAAGGATGAAACATGCAAAGTGGGGTGGAATGTAATATGACCATCATCATGTTATTGGTCCACTTAGTTGGAAGGTAATAAAAAGACCCAATAAGTAGTTAGAAGAAAAAATATAATAATAAGGGGGTAGTTGGGATACATTCATAGGAATACTGATGAGAAAGTATAAATATACATAAGTATCATTGTTTTTAGTGCATTGGATGTTGATTATTATAAGAAGCATGGATTGTAGAGTGATTCCTTTCACAAGGAGTGTTTGACGGTGTTACTCTACCTTACATGTTATTTTCTCTATAACTTGATGTTGTTATTGTGTGGATAGGTTCTGGCATTTATGAACATAAGTTAAGGGGTTTAATATTTTATCTATACAGGTTTACTAACAATTTATACAAATGATAAATAGGTAGGGGCCAATATTGTGTCCATTATATAAAGAAAGGAATAAATTGTAAGCCACTTGCCCATTTTTTATGCTTGCAATAGTAATGTCTAAAAGGAATTGGAATTTGTGACTAGGGTCAAGGAGGGATAGAAAGGATAGATAATTGTTGGTTTCTCAAATCCTAGAATTCTAATATAGAATTAAAAGGACAGAAAAGGAAGAAACTATAATTCACTTGCTTATTTTTCATGCTTACACTAAATAGGTTCGAAAGGAATTTGATATTGTGACTAGGGTTAAGGAGACATATCAAGGAGAGACAATGGTTGATTGTCTCAAAACCTAGCATTATAAACCATAATTTAAAGGCTACCACACCATACCTTTGATTGTTGCACATGGAGTTTGACTAGATTGAAATGCAAGCATACTTTAGGATAGGACCATCTTGCCATTCCAATGTGTAGCTTAAAGTAAGTCCATATTTGAAAGCTTCAATTCACATCCAAAGATTAAGCCTCAACACAAAATTAGTCCATTACAAATTGACAACAGTGGGTTTTGGGATTATTTTGATGGAGCAATCCAAGCGGTCCCATTTATACATGGGTTTGGAGGGACAACGTTCACTAATGATTCTCATTTTTTTCAATTTCAATGAACTATTGGGTAGGGGATCCAATAAGTATGTTGAGTTACTTGCTTTGAAGTTATTGATTCTGCTTCCTATTCAAAAAGGATTTTCTAAGATTCAAAATATTTGATGACTCTATTGTGGCGATAAAGTGGATGAAAGGAGTTTATAATATGGAAAACCTTGTTTTGAGACCCATGTACAAGGAAATTCTAAAATACAAATTTGTCTTTAACTCAATTTCATTTACCCATGTGTATAAATAATGCGATGGGGAAACAAATGATATTTCCAAAGAAAGCATTTAGATAGAAACATGTTTATGGAATTTACTCGAAACAAGATATGGATAAACTTCTAAACACACTCATTCATTTCTATTATGAGTAGCTTGGATTTCTACTAACTTGACTTCTATTTTAGATGTTGTTTTAGGATCAACTCTTTAGAGATATAAGAGTTTTCATGATACTTTTAATAATAATAAATTGATGGCATGTTGGATAGATTTTTGGAAATTTGTGATATGTTTAAGGCATATGTATGATAGTGTGATGCATCCTCTATGATGGTCATTTAAATCTTTAATAAGGATTGTTTATCAAGCTTAAATACTTTTATTTTTTATGTTTTTGATGTAAGATCACTTTAGAAGAGGATCTTGGAATGCATAAAGCATACACAACATGTATTTTTCCTTCTTTTGTGAATGGAATTTTCTATGAGGAAAAAATTATTATATCCCATATTAAAAGATTAAAACTTCTCGACTACCATAGGAGTGTTTATAAAATGGTTTAATAATTCCCAATATTTTAGATTTAAAAAATTATTATCGTCTGTCAAGTTGGAACATTCAAGCTATCATTATTTTTAGCACCATTGTTAGAGATGAGATGAGCATTCAAGCTATCATTTTTAGCATTGTAGCTAAGGAAAACTACTAATTTAATTTTTGGATAGTGTTTTTTTTAGTTTTATTAACCAAATATGTATAGATAATGTTTGCATAGGCTAGGAAATTCAAGGCATTGCATAACGAACTTTATATGTTGATTATGCCTAAAATAGGAAGACTTTTCTAGATTATATGAGAAGTTTGAAAGCATTTTCAATGACTTTACCTTCTAGAAGCAATAGAATAATAAGTTCAAATGCTATTTTTTAAGAATAATGATTTATATACTCTAAAGGACATACTTTAGAATAACTGCTTATAGTTAAGTTCCCACACCTATTTGAGGCATTTTTCTCTATTTAGAAACAAGGAACCAAATTATCTATAATAGCAAATTTCAAAATTAATTAGAAAAAATGAAACATTGGAGTAGTTCAATTTAATCCTTGCATTATTCCCTCAACCTATAATAAATGAACAATAACAAAGAGTACTGATGATAAATATGATGGATATAGGACACCAAAATCCACCCAACCTACCATAAATACAAGTATAGAAACCACATTTCCATGATATAAAGCATGAGACATGTATATTTTTCCAATTTTATATTATTTACAAGATCAAAGAAAGCCCGATTTCAAGACTTATTCAAAATTTATGCTTTTTTTAAGGATTTGGCTATAATACATGCCCACAAAGACTAAGGTTGTTTTAGAAACATTGAAATCCTACTATGATGAAAGGGCTTCATTCATTAGAAGTATATTTAATAAATTCATGGGAGGAGATGAGATATATATTCCTCATTAAATATGAAGACTATTGTAAAACATGGCACATGAAGAGGAAATCTTAAATCTTAAAGATCAAACAAAAAGAAGAAGTAATTGAAGATATTTTTTTAATTGGAAAATAGTAAAAAAAACCCAGATAATTGGCTTATTCAAAGAACTTTACAGAATTTTGGATGAGTACTAATATTGACATTTGGCATCAAGGATTAGATTCTCATAGGCCCCCCTTTCTTCTTCGTGTTCGATGGAACCATAACCCCTTTGGTGCTCTTTACACAACCATCTTGGACCATTTTATTATTTATACACATAATATTTACATATATATTTCGGATTGGAATTATAAGCCAAACACATAGTCCAACTAAAAATATTTACATCATACCTGCCTAACCATTCTCTAGTCAGGCCTTGGCCTTGAGATCCTCACTAGGAATCCATACTAACATAATTTTTTTTAACATGAACGGGTAAATTTATTAAAAAAAAGAATTGCGGGTCTTTTGGCCGTAACCAATCAACCTATTTACAATTTCCGGGAAGGCCTTAGACTTAACCAATCATTACAAAATAGGAGAGGCTCACCCAATTAAACAATATGCAGCTGCTGAAGAATTATAGGATAGGATGGAAGTAACTAGCTTCCCCATTGATGCTAAGAAAACCTTTAGGCAGAAGACATGCTTTGTTAGCCAGGTCATCTGCAAGGTGATTGTGATCCTGAAGGATGTGGAAAGAATCAGTCTTATCTAAACCTTTCAATAAAATCCTAGTTCTCTGCAAAATTGTATTCAAGGTAGAATTATTTAGCCTGTCAGCTGAATTTAGGGCTTTTATCAAAATCTCTGAATCACCAAAGATTTGCACTATCTTATATCCCTTCTCCAAAACCAGATGGCATGCCAAAAGAAGGTTGTATCCTTCAGCCTGATTGTTGGACAAAGTTCTAAGTCCCCAGCTGTAACTGATAGTAGACAATCTGTCCAGAGAGTAGACCAAGCCCCCAGCTCCTGAGACTTCGGGATTTCCCTTGGAAGCACCATCAAATAATATGACAGCTGAAGGGAAATTCATCCAAAAAAGATTAAAATACTCATTACTCCCATGAAACCTCCAAGAAGGGATGCTGACAGGTTTAGAGCACTTCAATAAATTTCACACCGCTTGAGCGCTAGAGATTCTCCATAAGGAAACAGGCATTCTAGAGAGCGAGAGGCCAGATAATTCAGCAAACCGCGATAGATATTTAAAGGCCACGACCTAGGAGATTGGCCTCTGATTGCTGAAAATAGAGCTATTTCGAGCTAACCACAAGGACCACCACGTTAATTTTACAATTGAATGCCAAGTCGAGTGCAAAAAAACAACGGAAGATTTTGATGGTCGTCGATTGTGCTAGGCCAGGTAAAAATCCAGAACAGTTTGCTGAGGAGGAAACATGATCTGAACCCCACGAAGAACAAAAGACCAAACGTTTTTAGAGAAAACACAGTCTACAAGAATATGGTCAGATGTCTCCAAGGCTACTTTGCAAAAACAACAACGAAACGGGCCATTGAAGCCTTGTTTTTGAATATTGTCTCCTGTCAGTATTTTATTGTGCAAAGATAACCAAGAAAAGAAATTTACCTTCAGAAGACAACAAGAATACCAAATCGTTTTCCAAATCATCGTAGGAAGGAAAGAGGAATGAGTTGAATACAGAGCCTTGAAACCTTTGGCTACTAAATATGATCCATCGGGGCCCCATCCCTAGCAACCCTTTTGAGAAAGGTGGAAAAGAGCGAGGCCTGAAAGAGAAGAAAACAACAACAACTTTTAAGAGTTGAGACGAGTAGGAAGTCCGGTAGTGACCAACCTACCCAATTACCATCTCCATCCTAGGAACATATATTTGCAAGAAGAAGCATACCTTTGTTTTTTGCCCAGTTCTGAATCTCCGCAAGCCGGGTGACGTTGGAAAGGGGTGGTTTCCCAGTGATTTTATCCTCCCATAGATGGATCTTCCTCCCATTGTCAAGGGTTTGATATAACTTAATATTGAAAGATTCAAAACATTTTCTGTAGGAATTCCAGATACTAGAGCCTAATGAAGTGTTAGCTGAAGTAATATTCCTCAAAGATCTACCCTTTAGGCATTTCATCCTGAAAATCCTACTAACTGGGTGTTTTTTATCCTTATAAAGTTTCCAAATCAACTTGCCACCCAACGCCAACTTATCCACCGTGGGATCTCAAATTTGCAATCCACCTTCTGAAAGGGGTCGCTTAATAACATCCCAGCTAGCTAAATGCATCTTTTTTTGGCCACCTTTACCTCCGCTCCAAAGAAAATCTCTCAATAATTAAGAGATCTGGCCCAAGATAGATTTTGGGGCTAGCAATAAGGTAGATTGGAAAATGGGAAATCCTGAAAGAACTGAATGGATCAAAATTAATTTCCTAGCTTTAGTTAGCCATTGTCCACCCCAAAAGCAATTTTTTCCTTTTACTTTGCCAACACCTCAAGCCACAAAGAGGGAGGGGATGAACCAAGAGTTAAAGGGAGCCCCACATACTTTATCTTCTCCCACTTGACGAAGCTAGGAAATCCCAAGAAATATGCTATTCGTAGTATTACCAGAAGTTCAACATAACATCCATAGACAACACTTTTTGTTTTGTTAATCAATGCTCCTAAAATTTGGCAGAATTTTTTGAGGATAACGAAGAAGGCCCAGTCAATATTCATTGAGGCTCCTCCAAGTAGGATAGATTCATCCATGAAAAAAGCATGATTAATAGGGTCCGCACCCCTACCAATCTTAATCCCTGGAATATACCCAGCTTTATTTTCTACAATGAGTTTACGGCTGAGTGATTCGACCATCAAAATATATAGGAAAGGAGACATCGGGCAACCTTGATGTAGACCTCTAGTTGATTTGAAAAAGTCAGTGGGCCTGCCATTAACTAAAGGTGCAATCTAAGGCTTTTCAGTGCAAGCTTTGATGAGGTTTACAAATTCGGGGAAAAAAACAAATGAGAGCAAAACCTCATAAAGGAAAGGGAGATTTACTCAATCAAAAGCATTCTTCATATCCAACTTAATTAACATACATTTATCCTTTCTTTGGAAGCTTGAGTGGATGGATTCTTGAACTTGAATGACATTATCCACTAGATGCATGCCTTTAACAAAACCCCCCTGTAAGGGAGAGATCAACTTACCTAGCAGAAGCATAAATCTGTTGGCTAATAACTTGGATAGAATCTTATAGGAAGCATTGTACAGTGAAATAGGACGAAATATATCAAAAGAGGAGGGATTAGCTTCCTTTGGAATGAGGGCTAAAAAAGTAGAGTTGGTGCACCCGCCAACTTTACCTTTTTTTTGAAAGGCATACACCATACGGATCAGATCTGACTTGATGATGGGCCAGTAGACTTTGTAAAAGTGAATTGAAAATCCGTCTGGGCTAGGAGCTTTATCAAACTCCATAACCCAATTGACTTCAACAATTTCTTTTTCCGAAAAAGGTTTCATTAAATTATTATTGTCCTTAAGGTTGCCTAGGAAAGGGATGTTATCCAGAAATTCAGAAGACACCTCATCCTCATAGAGACCATCTTCATGAAACAATTGTTGAAAATGGCTGCTAGCTGACTGTTTGAGAAGATATTTCCCTTTAATGATGACCCCATCACCAATAGAAATTTCTGAAATGTGGTTTCGAGAGAGTCTATTTATGCACTGGCAATGGAAGTGAGCAAAATTCTTATCCCCTGCCACCAACCAAAGGCTTCTAGATTTCAGCCTTAGATGTTCCTCCTCATGCCTGAATTATTTAGTGGATTTAAACTCGGCAAGTTGCTCCTGGGCTAAAAGAGTAGTGAAGATTTCACAATTTTCCGTGCCCATTTGAATTGCAGTTAACTCATCCATGCTTTCCTTTCTGCAGGTCGTTGGAGTAGAGAGAGGGGCTTTAACCCACTCCTTCAACGTGACTTTTGTATTTTTCAATTTATGCTCAAAAACATAACTTAGAGATCTAACGATGTATTGAGACCATACCTGAGATACTATATCCATAAACCCAGCTCACTTAATCAAAATTTGGCTGAAATTGAACAGAATTGGACCTAAATCCTCTTCAAACTCAAACAACAGAGAGATAGGGTGATGGTCTGACGTTAGCTTAGGAAGAATTTTTGAAGAAATGATTTTATCGTCCATCAGAGTGTTATGAACAAGGAATCGATCAAGTCTAGCAAAGATGCTAGCGACCCCCGCCTTGTGATTGGACCACGTGAAATGCCCAGTCTTGGGATCTAAATTGATCAAGTCCCAAGCTTGAATCAAATCGTCCACATAATCCTACATGTGATCCTTGCCACGCAAGCCTCCTTTTTTTTCATTCGGTGCTAAAGTAATATTCAAATTGCCTGCTAAAATTATATTGACAGGAGAGGAAAACTCAAGTAAGTCTGATAACAATTTCCAACAATCCTATTTTTCTCTATGATTAACAGGTACATAGAGATTAAAAAGAGCATAAGAAGTCTTACTAGAGTGATGGAAGAGCTATGTGAAGAACTAGTGTTGGGTAGCATAAACATTTTTTAGCTGAAATTTCTCATCACTCCATATAGTAGCTAATCCCCCACAAGTGCCTCTAGCACTGACATCTTTGTTGGCGTTTAGTTTCCAATTTTTGTTACCGATGAGAAGGAGAGATTCCTCCTCAATCTTAGTCTCTTGGAGCAGTAAGATTTCAGATGGGGCCATTCTCATTAAATATTTCACAGCGATCGGTTTGATAGGATTCCCCAATCCCCTACAGTTCCAAGAGGTAATTTGCATTACTTACCCAACTGAGAGGGAGTTCCCACTCCCTTTGGAGGTCTGGTTCTCTTATTCCTTCCGTAAGACATTTTGATAGTGGACTGACTACCTTGAGTCTTTAGCCTCTCGGAGTCTTCTTCTCAAATATCCTTCTTAGATTTTCTGCCACCCTTCTTGGATATTGGATCATCATCATAAGAACTAGGACTGTTAGGCTGCTTCTTGTGGACAATATCTGCATATGAAGGGGGGGAATTTACACCAATTGGAGGAGAATTGGAGGGCCCTCCAGCCCAGGGAATAATTGAAGAAGATGGGTTTGCTTGTTCCCGAGAAACTGAATGAGGAACTGGAATTACTTCCAACTCATTCCCATCAAATTGCTGCATTTCCCCTTCTTTAAGGATATCAGAGCTAAGGACATCGAATTGATTGGAAGAAGTCTTGGGAGGATTTACAACCTGAGGTGCACGAGGGGGCTTGCCAACAACAGAGTCACTAGTCACTAATTTACTTTATTTGCCTTTCTTTCTAGGGCCCTGATTGTGATTTCCAAATTTTTGAACTTGCATCCACTGATCTTCTTTCTCATTTACTTTTTCCTCTTTTAATTTTCTTTTGCAGTTTCGAGCAAAATGACCATAGCCATGATAGAATCTACATTTGAACGGGATTTTTTCATAATCCAGCTCCTGAATATGGGACCACTCTGTAATTGCTAACTTAATTTCCTTAGGCAGGCCAATATCCAAGTCAACTTCTACACATATTATTGCACATGAGAATTGATCTTTCCCACCAGCCTTGTCAATGTATTTACTGAGCTTATTTCCTATGGATTCTAAGGCGTATGAAATCCAACAGTGTAAAGGAAGATGCGAGAGTCTCACCCAAACTGGGACTGCAGACGGGGCATCTTGAGAGGGATCGAAATCAGGAGTCCACTTGTTTAAGTAGAGCCCCTAAGGTCCCATGAAGTATAGGCCATTCCAAAAAATAATGTCTTGGTCTGCTGCAACATCAAATACAAAGACATAAAACCATCTTCCTACATAATGGATTCAAATCCCATCAGAGACTAAAGGCATCCAATTTCTCTGCACCCAACCATCAATAGCTTTTGGAGAGGGCCATAAGCTGGTGAATTGTCCGATGAGCCCATGTTCAACCAAATTTAGCGTCGAACGACAGATTCGATTAGCAGATAACTCGACTGAAGGAATATCCACTTTCTTGACAAATTTTTGGGAGGGCCCCCCTTTCTTATTCCCACAGGAAGCAATCAATCTCTTGAATGCTTCGAGATCAGGAGGAAGAGGCAGAGGAGGGTCCTCGCCAGAGTCCATGGATCTGTAAATCAAATAACTCAAACTCCAGAATGCTTAAGGCCAAACAGAGCCACTGTTAAACTGGCCAAGAGAGATCCTAATCATCCTCCACAACAAGATACCCTTAAGATCTAGCACAAGATTAACCATAGAAGAGCCAGTCTGATAAGAATGGTGCCAATCATTAAACCAACCTCCAAATGAGCAACAAACAGTAGCAGCAATCCACCAAAGGCAAAGAGTCTATCCTAACAATAAGAAAAAGAATCAAACCTTCCTTATAGCCAAAAGCAACTAGAAAACCCAAGAAGAACTAACACCAGAGCACCGTCATGAACCAGAGCCCAACTGACCACAAGCAACAATGCAACGACAATCCACCAATGGCAAGAATCCCTGACACCAAGAAATTCCTCCTACACATAGAGACAAGATCCGAGCCAGACCAAGTCAATGGATTAGGTTGCGATTTAGAAACCTCTCCAAGATTCGACGAAGAAACGGGCTAATCCAAGCTTCTGTAAAAAGGAAAAACCAGATAAGAACACCAAACCAGAGAATTTTTTTCAAATCTTCTTGGATCCAAAAAAAAAACCAAAATCAAATGTTAGCGTCTTCTCCCAAAAAAAAATCATACTAGCATAATTAAATCATTTTCATAATCTAATTAAATACATTACAAGGGTCAAACTGGGGTATTACAACAAACAAGTTGAAAAAACAAATTTGATTAAGGAAATTAGAAACCAAGCATGGGAGACTCAATGAGACATAAAGGACCATGAAAAATGATACTCAGAGCATTTAATCATCCAACAAATCTCTAAAGTCAAACTAGATCAAACCAAGTAGACAGTGAGGGAGAAAGCAGTAAAATCAGAAGAGTTCAAATTACTCATTCAAGGACATCAATAGCATCATCCTGTAAGCCTATCAACAAAGTCATCAATTGGACCTGCAAGTCATTAGATTCCATTTATATTATTCATCATTTACAATTTAACCCTAGTCATAGTTGGAAACCATAAATTTAGTATTGGGGGGATCATTTTCTCTTCCTAGGATAAGAAAGTAGGGGGGTTGTTGTGGCCACAACAAATGTAGAACCTCCAGAAGAACCAATTTTATTTATCCAAATCCCCCAAATACTTACTTTCATCCAAGTAGTAAAGATAATTTTTCCATATTTGGCATAATAGTTCCATGTATTCATGGGTACCACTTCAATCGATCTTTGAATCCTAAGACATGAATCAATAATAGCAAACCTAAGGTAATATTACATTGATTTTCTATGGGCCAAAGTATGGATCTCATTTACAAAGATTCGATATATGCTTTGCATCGAGCATAACGCCATAGAGTAAGAAATTATAAGTTATATCACTGTTGATGTTTGGTCCTCGTCTCTCATACCATAGGTAGAGATCTACTTCTCGTAAGCGTCCATATCCTTGATTGATAGAATTGCCTTTTAAATGATTTTTACATCTAAATACTCTTATCCCATTTCAACTTTTAACACACACACACACACACACAAACAGTCATGCCTTGAATTCTACATGTGGGTTGACCACTATAAAACATTAGAATTTAATCAGTTAAATGTGTGAAGTCGACGGAGCTAACAAGACAATAACAAAAAGAAACATAAATTCCCTCTAACTATTTTTGTCGTTTGAGATCTTTTAAGTTCATCGATGTTCCATTGTGATGAGGGTCCCACTATACACTTCCATATAACTTGTAAGGATGCTTATATGCAATAATTTGGTGCTTAGAAAATGAGGTGAATGCCCTTCCAATGATACCATTGTGTAGACCTTTAACTTTTGAACCCCAAACAAATTAATTGATAGGTTTTAAGTGAGCCATCATCTAGGGTAGCTAATGCAAAATATTCAAGTTTGAGAAGAAAAATATGGTCACAACTTAAGGTAAGCAAAAGAAATATTTACAAGCAAAGAAAATAACTACACTTAAAGGAATACGACTGAAAAAAATAAAGTCAATTAAAACCACTGGCTATGAAAGAAAAAACTAAAAGTAGACCAAAGGTTAGTCTTGAAGCTCAATCAAACTAGAATTTAGTGCCAGATTTTAGTGCATTTTTTTTTCCAACTGTGGTGAACAATTTGACGGTAAACATGGCACTATTGTACATTTTTGTAAAGCACTGACTTTTGCATCCCTGTTTAAGTCGATTTTTGGGTCTAATTTTGCACCCAATTTTTTGCATCTTTTTTTGCTCCCAAATTTGCATCATTTTTTGCGTCTTTTTTTGCACCCTATTTTTCATCTAGTTTTACATCTTTTTTTGCATCCTTTATTATTTCCTTGTTTGTGCTCAATTTTTTTATACAATGTTCCATCTATTTTTGCACCTAATTTTATTTCGAGTTTTGTGCCCAATTTCGCACTTTGTTTTACATCCAATTATGTGTCAAGTTTTATGTCTAGTGTTGCGTCTAGATTTGCTTCCAATTTTGGGTCTAGTATTACGTCTAGTTTTGTATGTAATTTTGCGTCTAGTTTTATGTTGAGCATTGCTTCCCATAATGCATCCAATTTTGTGTCACATTTTACGTATTTTTTGTTGTTGATGTATTTGTAACTTCGTAAATTATTATGATGTATATTATCATTGCATGTAGTTTCACCCCCATTGGGGATGTGTGTTACCCCTTTACAAGATGTCTAAATTGTGTCTAGATATTGAGGTACAAACTTCATTGTAAGTCAGGGCAATAGTCCCTAGTGTAACATCATGTAATATGTAATTGTGGTCTCTCTAGGAGAAGTGGGCCCCATGTGAGATGACATGTAGGCTCGAGTCTTATATTTGGTTAGTGACTTAAAAGGGTATAAATAGGGAGGCACTCTCCCTCATTTATACACACCTCACATGCTCTCTAAGGCACATGAGAGAGAGAGAGACAGTTAGAGGAGGGGAGAAAGATAACTATTGAACATTTCTTATTACTGCTTTTGATCATCTTACTATTATGAAGAAGTTTGCGGGGTTTTATCCTTTATGGTTTCCCCGATGAAAATATTTGTGTCTTGTGTATATTTTATATCTTATGAATTTTCATTTACTTGTTATTATTTTAGATAAAGATCCTAGATGACCTAATCATATCTTAAGAAAATCTAACATGGTACCAGAGCCTCTTTGGAAGAGGGCACTCTGCACCTGCGGGAACTAGGGCTTCCTAGTTGAAGGTGTTCTCTCCACAAATCATCAGGAAATGAGGGATTGCTAGCTCACCTCACTAGGGCGCATTTGTTGGTGGTAGCAGTTTCTGAATCAGAGAATTTTCACTGTGCAGCTGAAATACAACTACAATGGCAGCTAATGGAAATTGGGGTTTCGTGCTTGAAAACCCTAGAAGACTGAATTTATTCATTCTAGAACTTTCCCTATAACACGAGATTGGAGAAGCATCAGAAGCCAAAAATTTTACATGCCAAAGAGAAATTCATGATGTACCTTGTGTAAAAGGTTTAGCCTCATATTCATTATACTTCAGGAGATATGGTTCCACCCTCATCCAAAATACAATCAGAAATAGGTGACCTAGGGAGATTTGCTATATCTCAAGCTAAGAAGGTCCAAATGAAATTTCAGAAGATTTTATAGGTAAGGAATAGACTGCATTTTTTGTGGTACAATTTTCAGACCCAGAATCTGAAATAGTGACATGTGGCAGTTCGTACAAGTTCTTTATGCTGAACAGTCCCCAAAAAGTCACCTTGGGAAAACCCGAATAAGTCCCACTTGGAGAATCCATTTATAATATAACCTATGGGGTTGGAAAGAAGGCTTATTATTCTATCATAGTGTTAAGTTTCAGATGTTAAGGATCTGAAAATTTGGATATATGACATAATCAATTTCATACTTTTTTGCAGAAGAAATTGGAAAACTAGGGTTTATTGTTCTGGGAGCTTCCCACCACTTTTTTCATAAAAGAAATACATTGGAAAACTCGCCTTAAATAGGCCAATATTTTTGTCCAATTAGAAGCTTGAAATTCCAAGTTTGAAAAAATATGGCTTCTCTGACAAACCCTAGATCAACCACCTCTGGAACCAGGTCAGACACCTCAAATCGGTAAGTTCTAAATTTTTGCTATTTACATTTGAGGTTCTCATTTCAAAATGACTAATCACACCCAGATTGGTGAAGTTGGAAGCTTCTGAGTATGGAAGTATAGGAACTCCATGATCCTTGAAGAAAATGACTTAGATCAGTATTTCAGTAAGGAATTTCTAAGAGCTAGAGGGAGATGAGGTCAAGGGTAGAGCTAAGAGAATAATTGCATATTATATTAAAGATCATCTCATCCCTCATGTGTCATCCTTGAAGACACCAAAAGTAATTTTTCGATGCTATGACGAAGCAATCGAATAAGAATAAGATATTGTTATAACCACCTTGAATGGCTTCACAAGATCATGTGATTCGTCCATTTGAGGAATGTCTACCAAAAGGAAGTGATTACCTTTAGTAGACTCTGGGAAGAGTGCACATAAGAAGAAGCTCGACTCATAACAAGAGAAGAGAACATGGGAGCAACTGAAGATCAAGCTCTCACAATTCAAAGAAGATCCCTCAAGTGATGAGGAATATGAAGGACTCAATTCTTGAAGAACCTTTTCTCTATATTAGCATTTGGATAAGAAATGATGATGTTATGAATGAAGAAGATGATGAAGTTGAATGCTTAAGAAGGAGTCTACCCACAAAACAAATAAATATAAGTATTCAATTGTCATTTTGTGATATTGTTTGGTTATGCATTTGTTTATATTCACTTGACGTGTTATGCATGTTTGATTATTTTCATATATACTACTTAATTACACATGATGGGTAAGAAGTAAATGATGTTGTACAACATTCCATTGCTGCTTATCTAGATTAAAACCTCTTTACTGACATATTAGGAGTAGTACACACTCTTAATAATATTGGGGTAGAATGGATGCAGAAGTTACTGTATGTATACATGATATGGATGAATGTTGTAGCATTGGTTAAAATAGTTACATGACTATGTGACATATATTTGTCACTATTAATATTTTTTGGAAATTATGATATGTTTCTAATCATGCAACTAAACTTGACTTGTAGATCATTCTGAAGAACAAGTAATGATAGTTCAGAAGAGGAACACGAAGCTTCCTGGGTCAGAGACACCATAGCGAAAGAAAGAGCTTCAGAAGAATATAAAGATAATGGTATATCCACCTCAAGACGTGAATACCACCTTGGGCACGAGAAATCATCCAAAATGAAGAATAATATGACGAGACCTCCAAAGAAAGAAAAAGGTCTTAGACACACTCTAGTTATGTGATACTATTGAACGACATCATTAATGCAAAGTCTTCCAGCTATGAAGAAGTAGCCAAGAATAAATGGAAGGAGACTATGATCAAAGAATACCAATTGATAAAGAGTAATGATGTCTAGGATGGGGTGTCGAGACCTTAAGGGAAGTTTGTAGTGTGTTCCATGTTATATTTTTAACATTAAGCTAGCATAACATTAGGATCTTTAACTGAGAGAACAACAGGCACATAAATCAAACACAAGAGACAATGAACACAATGTTTTTCCTTGGGGAAACCATAAATGGAGAAAACCCTGCAACTTCCTCAGAGATAGAATCAACACCAAAAGTAAAACCCAAAAATAGTAAGATGATCTCTCGATAGCAGTAACCTCTTTCTTCCTTGCCCCAGTGTCTTTCTCTTCCTCAACAATGTGCTACAACTGAGTGTGAGTGAGTGTGTGATAAATAAAGAGGCTATCTCTCTATTTATACTAATTCTTGACTTGACTAAATCCAACTAGGGCCGACTTCACTAGGTGAGCCTAATAACCCTAATGCCCCGGAATTGTGGGGACTTTAACCCTTGATCAATAGGAGGGTTACCCACAATGACTTGACATGACTTGTTTACATTATGGAACCTCTCGATAGGAACATTGGGGCATGACATGACACAAGTACATCCCAAAATAAACATCAGGTTACAATACATAAGAAATACAAGTGAATACATTCTGAAGTTACAATTACATCAACAATCCCTCTTAACTAGGAAGGTATTCTCTCGACACAATTTATCAGCACAAGTCTTCTTCTCTGTATCATCTGGATCATCATTAAGTTCTCATCATCTTCATCTTCAACTTCAAGTCACCTTCATCATCGGATCTGGATCATCACTCGATCTCGATCATCAATACTGGATCTGGATCATCATCACTAGATCTAGATCATCACTTGATCTGGATCATCATCACTGGAGCATCAACTCTGGATCTGGATCATCACTCGATCTAGATCATCACTATTGGATCATCATCACTAGATCATCACGGGTGCTATCTCATGATTCTTCTCGTCACAGGAAGTTCTACAAAGGCAACCTTTTTCATGCTGGTTGTAGGCCTAGCCTCCATGTAGGTCTTCTTCAGTGCTTATATCTGACACCAAGTCAAAATGGCCTACCCAGCACTTACATCTGACCATGGGGGGAACACATCCCACAACCATGTCAGAAAGGCATGCCCAACACTCACATCTAATCATGTGGGAACCAATCCTATAATCACATCAGAAAGGCTCTACACTCACATCTAACCATGGGGGGAACACATCTCGCAACCATGTCAAAAAGGATTTGCACTTACATCTGACCATGGGGGGAACACATCCCACAACCATGTGAGAAGGGCTCTGCACTTACATCTGACCATGGGGGGAACACATCCCGCAACCATGTCAGAAGGGCTCTGCACTTACATTTGACCATGGGGGGAACACATCCCACAACCATGTCAGAAGGGCTCTGCACTTACATCTAACCATGGGGGGAACACATCCCGCAACCATGTCAGAAGGGCTCTCAACCCCAGGTTGAGGGTTCCTGGTAACTGACCAGGTGCCTCCATTCTCCAAGAGAATAAAAACAACCCTTATATCTGATCAAGTGGGAACACATCCCTCAATCACATCAAAATGGCCATGCGCTCACATCTGATCATGTAAGAACACATCCTACAGTCATATCAGAATGGACCTTAGTCCTAGACCAAGTATTCCTGGTAACTGAACAAGCACCTCCATTCCAAGAATGGCAATAGCCCTTATATCTAATCATGTAGGAACCAATCCTACAGTCATATCAGAATGGCTCAGCACTCATATCTGACATGGAAGGAACCAATCCTCTCACCATGATAGAATGGCTCAGCCCTTACATTTGACCATGGAAGGAACCAATCCTCTCACCATGTCAGAATGGCTCACGGACTCATCACTTCCCCTTGGAAGGAACCTCAATCTAGAGAACACCAAGCTTCTCCTTGAAGTACTCAAACTTCACTCTGGCTAATGGCTTTGTCAACACATCAACTATCTGTTCGTCTGTCGCAACATACTGGAGCTTCACTGCTCCCCTCTGCACCATATCCCTGATATAGTGATACTTGATCTCGATATGCTTCGACTTGTCATGGAACACCGGGTTCTCCGACAATTTCACACAACTCTGGTTATCGCAATGTAGACAAGTAGCATCTAACTAGAGATCAAATAAATTAGGCAGTAGCTTCTCAGCCATACTGCCTCACAACTAGCTGAACAAGCTGTGACATACTCTGCTTCAGCTATACTCAGTGCCACATAGGATTTCTTCCTACTAAACCAAGAGATCACACATGATCCCATACTAAAGCAACACCCTGAAGTGCTCTTCCTATCGATGGAAAGAGATCACTACCTGCCCAATCTGAATCAACATAACCCTCCAGGTTAATCTTCTGATTCACCTCATACTTGAGCCCATAATCAACTATGCCCTTCAGGTGCCTCAGAATATGCTTTGCAACAATCAAGTGAACATGTCTCGGATCTGTCAGGAACTGGCTCAAGGTTTTCACGGCAAAGCAAATATCTGGTCTTGTGTTTGTCAGGTACATCAAGGACCCAATCATCTGGCAATATATCATAGCATCAACCGTCTCTGATGAAGCATCACTCAATAGCTTCATGTTCGATGCCATAGGTGTGGCCATAGCCTTGCATTCCATCATCCCAAACCTCTTCAGGATCTCTACTGTATATTTCCCTTGTCCCAGGGAAATTCCATCTGCATTCTGCCGCACCTCCATGCCTAGAAAATAATGCATCATACCCAGGTCCTTCATTTCAAACTCGGCAGCAAGCTTCCTCTTCGTATCAGCAATCAACCCATCCATACCTGTTACAAATAGATCATCTACATACAGTAGGAGCATCACTGGGTTGCCATATTCAACCTTGTAGTAAAGGTTTGAATTTGCTTTACTCTTAGTAAAGCCCAAACTAGATAGAAAGATATCAATTCTGCCGTACCATGTCCTGGGTTCCTGTTTCAAACCGTACAGGGCTTTCTTCAATCTACATACATGAGAATCCCTGTCACGTGTCTCAAAACCGAGTGGCTGCTCCACATACACTTCCTCTTCTACTACACCATTCAAGAAAGTAGTCTTGACATCCATCTAGTGTATCTTCCATTTCATCACTGCAGCCAGAGAAAGTACTGATCTGATGGAAGTGTATTTGGCTATAGGTGCAAAAGTTTCTTCATAATCTATTCCTTCTTTCTGGTAGAAACCACGAGCAACAAATCTTGCTTTATATTTTTCTATGCTACCATCTAGAGCATGCTTGATCTTGTAGATCCATTTGGAAGTTACAACTGACTTCCCTTCTGGTCTTGGGACAACATCCCAAACATCATTTTTCATGATCAATTGATACTCTTCTATCATAGCATCCTTCCATTCTTTTCGTTCTGCCGCTTCTTCATTATTGGAAGGTTCTTTATCGATGAAATCACATAACAATGCTACATACCTAGAGCAGGATCTGGTCCTCTTTCTTTCTCTGTGATTTTCTTCTGGAGCCCCATATCTTTTCGCACCTTGGATAGCTTCTCATACCCAAGTAGGTTTCCTCTTATGAAGATTCTTCTCCTGCGGTGGATCTATAGGTCTTTGTGGTTCTTTAAATTCTCGATCTTCTTCTTGAGTTTCTTCGTTCATGGTTGTATCATGAATTCTAGGTGCTTCTGCTTCTTCAGCTTCTTCAGTAGGTTTCTTTCTGGATTTGTTGTAAGTTGTGTCTTCATCAAATGTCACATCCCTGCTGATGTTGATCTTCTTGAATCTTGGGAAGTATATTCTGTAAGCTTTCGAGCTTTTAGAGTATCCCACAAATATACCCTTATTTCCTGAAGGATCTAATTTTGTCCTCTTTTCTTTTGGAATGTGTATGTATACAGGAGAGCTGAATATTCTGAGATGGCTGACTTTTGGTTTCTTGCCGTAGAAGAATTCTTTAGGAGTCTTTTTCTCGAGTACTCTGTGTGGAGTATGGTTCTGTACATACATTGATGTTCTAGTAGCTTCTGCCCATATATGCATAGGAAGATCTTGATCATGAAGCATTGCTCTTGCAGCTTCCATGAAAGTTCTATTCTTCCTTTCTACAATCCCATTCTGTTGTGGATTATATAGAGTAGATATCTCCCTCTTAATCCCTGAGTCTTTGCATAACTCTTTGAATTCATTTGATGTGAATTCTCCACCATTATCTGATCAAAAGGTATTGATCTTCTTTTCAGTGTGGTTCTCGATCAAGGATTTGGATTCTTTGAACTTGCTGAATACTTCATCTTTGTTCTTCATGAAGTAAATCCATGTCTTCCTAGAAAAATCATCAATGAAAGAAACATAGTATGCATACCTGCTTAGTGAATTTGATGGCATTGGACTGCGTACATCGGAGTGGATGATTTCCATGATTCCTTTTGATTTGCTCTCGCTACTTGGAAATGTCTTCTTTCCTTTTGCACATCCTTGGTAGACCCCATCATGTTTTGCTTGAATTCCTGGAAGACCTTCAACAACTTTGCTTGCAAGTGGTAGTGCTCTGTAATGCACATGTGCAAGCCTTCTATGCCAAAGTTCATTTGGCTCTACTGTGTCATGGACCAAGGCTTGTTATGGATGGCCCTTCAATTTGTACAATCCTCCTTCTTGTTCTCTAATCACTACTACATCATCAATAGTATTTCCTTTTGGCCACATGTTGACTTGACCATCTATAAATGCAACCCTCATTCCTTTTGCATCTAATGCAAATATGGAGAGGAGGTTCTTCTTTAGTCCTGGTACAAACAATACATCTTGCATCTTCATAGACTTTCCAGAGTCTATCTTATAGGAGGATTCCCCACTATGTTTTATTGGATACTGGTAGTCATCCCCAAGTTTCACCTTGTGAGGTGAGTCATGTTCTAATAGTTTCACAAAGGATATTTTGAATCCTGTCATATGCTTGGAAGCCCTACTGTCTATAAGCCAATCATTGCTTCAATGAGTAATGTTTCCCGTGAGAGTAGAAATCAAAACATATTCTTCATCATTGGAAGAATCTTCACTTTCATATCTGGTTCTCTTTGTAGAAGGTTCATCATCCTCTGCAGCATGAGCATGATGTCTTCTCTTGTTTCCCTTCTTCTTATGGGAGTTAATCTTGTTTCTAGGACAGTCTTTGGCAAAGTGTCCTCTTTCATCACATGTATAGCATCTTAATTTGGAGAAGTATTTTCTAGTGAAATCTCTTTGATGAGAATGCTTACCTATGGGGTGATGAGAACTTATTTTGGTTTTCTTGGAGTGTACAATGAGAGCTTGATATTCACTTCCCATTTTCTCTTGTCGAGCTGCTATCCGAGCTTCTTCTTTAGAGCATTCTTCCCATAGTCTGTTGAACTTGACTAACTTCTTTATGGCACAGATTCCTTGAATGAAGGAGTCCCATGATCTAGGGAGACCATTCAAGGTGGTCATTACAATCTCTACATTTTCCACTTCTTCATCTACTGCTTCCAGCTGTTCCTTGATCTGAGAGACCCTTGTAAAGTAAGACTGGATGGTTTCTGCATTCTGGATCTTTACATTCTTCAGTTGGTTTCTCAGAGTCATCTTCCAGTTTATGTTCTTCCCTTCAAACAATTTGGTTAGGGCATCAAACATAGCTTTAGGTGTCTTGAGGGAGGACACCTGTGGGATGAGGTGATCCTTGATTGAATCAGCAACGTTCCTCTTTGCCATAACCAACTTCTTCTTATGTAAGACCTTTTCCTCATCTCCCTCTGGAACTGGAACCTCCTCATTGATATAGGAGTCCAACTCATTTTCTTCCAGGACCAAGGAGATCCTATACTTCCAGGCTCAGAAGTTATCAACTCCCCCAAGCTTTTCATCAAGCTTGGTATGATGAGACATCTTAATTGAGAACCTCAAATGGAAATACAAAATATTTAGATCTTACCACGTCAAGATGTCAGATCTAGATTTGGAGTTGAAATTCTGCAGTGCTGGTTCAGGAGCAGATTAGGGTTTTGCTTTTCCAGAGTTTTGTCCAACCAAATGCTTTGATCTTGATCCCTAACTTCTATTTTGGGGAGGAGATCAATCCAGGCCCGGGCTCACTGAAAAATTCCACTTCTATGGAAGGCCCTAATTTCTAGCAGCAGTGTTGGGTCCAATACTGAAAAACCTTAGAATTGGATTCTGCTTCAACAGAAAGATGCACCCTAGGGAGGAGAGTTATTCCAACCTTCTTTTTCTGAAAATATGTGGAGAGAGATCCACAAAGTAGGAAGCCCTAGTTCCCATAGCTGCATAGTGTCTTCTTCTCAAGTTAGCTCTGATACCATGTTATATTTTTAACATTAAGCTAGCATAACATTAGGATCTTTAACTGAGAGAACAACAAGCACAAAAATCAAACACAAGAGACAATGAACACAGTGTTTTTCCTCAGGGAAACCATAAATGGAGAAAACCCTGCAACTTCTTCATAGATAGAATCAACACCAAAAGTAAAACCCCAAAACAGTAATATGATCTCCCGACAACAGTAATCTCTTTCTTCCTTGCCCCAGTGTCTTTCTCTTCCTCAGCTATGCGCTACAACTGAGTGTGAGTGAGTGTGTGATAAGTAGAGAGGCTAACTCTCTATTTATACTAATTCCCGTCTTGACTAAAACCAACTAGGGCCGACTTCACTAGGTGAGTCTAATAACCCGAGTGCCCCAGAACTGCGGGGAGTTTAAGCCTTGATCAATAGGAGGGTTACCCACAATGACTTGACATGACTTGTTTACATTATGAAACCTCTTGATAGGAACATCGGGGCATGACATGATACAAGTACATCCCGGAATAAACATCGGGTTACAATACATAAGAAATACAAGTGAATACATTCCAAAGTTACAACTACATCAACATTCCAGATGTATCTACAATATCTAGCATGCAGTAGATGGAATCATCGTGGGATACAAGGCTATATTCATAGCACAAGGCTTCTCACAGAAACAAGGCACAAACTAAGAAGAGACATTTGCACCAGTGACGTGGTTAATTCCATTATATCCATACGTACAGGTATGACATGGGAGATACATTAGCTGACATCAAGACAACATTCTTGAATGATGTAGTCAGGAAGGAAGTATACGTAGAGCATCCATTGGCAGTTAATAGACATGACATGCATAACCATGTGTGTAAATTAAAGAAGGCATTGCATGAGCTCATAAGGCACCCATTGGATAGAACATATAGTTACATATGGAGCTTGAAAATCATCTAGATTGATGAATATCATAACCTTTTCTACAAGATTGAAGATTAAATCCTAGAGAGGGTGAAAAGCTCACCGATGGGTGCGATAAGAACTTTTCAACAAAGTTCAAGATAGAGCATCTTGATATCCAGTGAACTTAGATGGATACATAGAATATTAGCAACAGAGGAAGCTTCTTGTAACTCCGTTACATAATGTTTCAATACATAGAGTATGAAAGGCAGAGGGAGAATGATGATCCACTTCAGAGGGAGTGACTACAAAAGATCCTCAGGTTTGACATGGTACAACATGATGGACAACTTACTGATGGCTCTAGGATTTATTGAGAGAAGGGGATTGCAACCTTTGCTTCAAGGTTGAAGGTGGAAGACCGGTGATGCTCCTGTTATATGTCGACGACTTGCTCCTAAGAGGAAAAGAGGAACTCATTAAAGATGCAAGAAGGAGACTTGCTACAAAGTTCGAGATGAAAGACCTAGGGTTGATGCACTACTTTATAGGCATGGAGGTGTGGAAGAGTGGGGATGGAATCTCCCTTGGACAAGGGAAGTATGCAGTGGAGATCCTAAAGAGTTTTGGGATGATGGACTGCAAGGCCATGGCCACACCTATGGCATCGAACTTTAATCTATTGAGTCATGCTTCATCAGAGTCAGTTGATGGCATGATGTATAGTCAGATGATTGGATCCTTGATGTACCCAATGAATACGAGACCAGATATTTGCTTTGTTGTGAATACATTGATCCAGTTCTTGACGGATCCGAGACATGTTCACCTGATTGCTGCAAAGCATATTCTGAGGTACCTGAAGGGTACAGTTGATTATGGGCTCAAGTAGGATGTGAATCAGAAGATTAACCTAGAAGGTTATGTGGATTTGGATTGGGCAGGAAGTGCCATTGATAGGAAGAGCACTTCGGGGTGCTCCTTTAGTATGGGATCAAGAGTGATCTCTTGGTTTAGCAGGATGCAGTCCTGCATGGTGTTGACTATAGCCAAGGAAAAAATATGTTGTCACTTGCTTGACTATTTGTGAGGTAGTATGTTTCTTTTGAAATCTACTATTTGATTTGATTGATCTAACTTTCATTTTTGTATGATGTAGAGAGGAGCAGTGAAGCTCCAGTATGTGATCCAGATCAAGATCTCTCGAAAGATGGAGTGATGATTTCTAGCATAGCCAGTGAGATAGGTTGTCTGATCATAAAATCCTGGTGAAGCTCGTAGGCTGCTCAGATGTAATCAGTCCTATAGGTTGTCCTCAGATGTTATCGGCCCCAAAGAAGCTCGCACGTTATCCTTGGACGTAATCGGTCCTGATGTGATTCTATGCTAGAAATGGCCAGAGTGAAGTTTGAATACTTCAGAGAGAAGCTTGGTGTACTGCAGACCGAGGTTCCTTCCAAGGGGAAGTGATGAGTTTGGAAGACGCATATACACAGAAGAATTTTCAACATGGTGGCAGGTTAGGTCCTCCCATGGTTGTTGATGTAAGTGTTGAAGCCTTTCCGACATGGCGGAAGGATAGGTCCTCCCATGGTCGTTGATGTAAGTGTTGGAGCCTTTCTGACATGGTGGCAGGCTAGGTCCTCCCATGGTCATTGATGTAAGTGTTGGAGACTATTTGACATGGTGGCAGGATAGTTCCTCCCATGGCCGTGATGTAAGTGTTGGATCCTTTTCGACATGGTGGCAGGCTAGTTCCTCCCATGGTCATGATGTAAGTGCTGTAGCCTTTCCAACATGGTGGCATTCTAGTTCCTCCCATGGTTGTGATGTAAATGCTGGATCCTTTCCGACATGGTGGTAGAATAGTTCCTCCCATGGTCGTGATGTGTGTGCCAAAGCTTTTTCGACATGGTGGCAGGCTAGATCCTCCCATGGTTGTTGATGTAAATGTTGAGCCTTTCCCGGATGGTGGCAGGATTGGCCTCCCATGGTGGTGGATGTAAGTGTTGTGTTATGTGTATCTGGGATGCGCTCCATGTGTCGATGAGATGATCTGAAGATGATGAGGTAATATTAGGGTACACAAGTGTTGCAAGGCATGTAATTAGTCCTGGGATGCTCCTTTAGGTTTTCTAGTGGCATATAATCAGTCTTGGGAGATCTCGTAGGCTTTACAAGAGGCATATAATAAGTCTTGAGATGTACCTACTTGATGGCTTGCTCGCAGCGATGATGAAGACCTGCATGGAGGCTAGGCCTACATCTAGCATGAAAAAGGGCTGGCAGTGTAGAAACTTCTGATCACATATAGTATGGGCTGATGATCAAATTATAAGAAGATGATGGGCAACTATGATGAAGACTCTATGACTCCGTGATGACGACGATGCAATGAAGACCTGACCAAATTTGTTGATGACTTTCTAGAGAGAGAATACCTTCCTAGTTAAGAGGGAGTGTTGATGTATTTGTAACTTCAGAAGATATTTTGATGTATATTATCATTGTATGTTGTTGTACCCCCATTGGGGATTTGTGTTACCCCTTTATGGGGTGTCTAAATTGTGTCTAGATATTGAGGTACAACCTCTATTGTAAGTCGGGGAAATAGTCCCTAGTGTAACATCATGTAATATGTACTTGTGGTCTCTCTAGGAGAAGTGGGTCCCATGTGAGATGACATGTAGGCTTGAGTCTTATATTTGGTCATTGACTTGAAAGGGTATAAATAGGGAGGCGCTCTCCCTCATTTATGCACACCTCACACAATCTCTAAGGAACATGAGAGAAAAATTCAGTCAGAGGAGGAGAGAAAGATAGTTGTTGAACATTTCTTATTACTGCTTTTGATCATCTTACTATTCTAAAGAAGTTTGCAGGGATTTCTCCTTTATGGTTTCCTCGAAGAAAATATTTGTGTCTTGTGTATCTTTTATATCTTATGCATTTTGTTGTACTTGTTATTCTTTCTGATAAAGATCCTAGATAATCTAATAAGTTCTTAGGAAAATCTAACATTTTTTGCATCCAGCTTTGCACCTTGTTTTGCACCCTTTTTTATGTCTTTTTTTTCACCTAGTTTTGTGCATAATTTTGCATCCATCTTTATGTCTAGTGTTGGGTCCAATTTTATGTCTAGTGTTACATCCCATCTTTCATCCAATTTTGCATCCTATTTTACATCTTTTTTTGTGTCTAGATTTGCTCCTAGTGTTTCATCCATTTTTTCACCCAGTGTTACACCTAGTTTTATGCCCAATGTTGCATCTAGTTTTGTGACCAATTTCGCACCAAATTTAGTGCCCAATTTTACATGCAATTAACATTCTTGTTTTGTTTCTACTATTTCATGTCGTGTTGCATTTGATTTTGGGCCTAGTATTGCATTTTGTTTGTCACCCAAATATGTGTCTAGTGTTGAGTCCATTTTGCATCCACTTTTGCGTCTGGTGTGGTGTGCACTTTTGTTTCATGTTTCATCCACTTTTGCGTCATGTTTTGCATCCAATTTTTCATCTAGTGTTGCATCCAATATTGCATCCACTTTTGTGTATTATTTTTTGTCCAATTTGGAATCCATTTTGTGTTTTGTTTTCTGTCTCATTTTTCATCCACTATTAATTAAAAATAATAATTTCAATTATTTATAATGAAATATATAATTTTTTTATTTATTTTGCGTCCATTTTTTAAATTTCAAGTAAAGGAAGGGATCATGATTAGGATTATGCTTTCGCTCCAAGAATATTTTCCATTTTTTTAGATCTCGTGAGTTTCTTTGGCTTTCAACCAACCTTAGCTTAGAGGTTTGGTGGATTCGGCTTGTTTCTTCTCTTGGTGAAGAGTTCCTTTGATCCTGGAGCTCTTTCCCTCGTTGAAGCTTGTTAGTGAATCTCTGTTGTTCAATTCTTTGGAGACTTGTGTAGGACCGTGCTGTTAATGTCAGTTTGAAGTGCCTTTCGATTTTGGAGCACCTGCTCTGAAGAATGTAGGATCGAGATTCCTCCTCTAGGTTCTTTCTGTCTATATTGTAGGCATTCTTTTGATTGGAAATTTTGAACCCAGAGCACCTTCGGCTCTGGTTCTTTGGGTCTGTTCTTCCTCGATTCTGTCAAGAAGAAGCGTTCAAGGATTTGCACTACGTAGCTCCTGGATTTCCGGCTTTAAGAAGTGCTTCTTCTTTGTAGGAGTTGCTTTTGCCTCTTCAAGGAATTTTATCTCAAACCCCTGCTTTTGATCGAGTTTCTTCTCTCTGTTTTAGCATATTGCAGTTCGCTTTCCATTTGCAGATTCTGGTGATTGGTTGTGTGGTGCTCGGTGGAGTTTTCTTCTCTTGTAAATGGAGTATCGTTGCCTTTGAAGTCGGTTTTGCCTTCAGGGTTGGATTGAAGAGCTATTATAGGCTACGTTGTTTTAACTAGAGGATGTTTTTCTTCTTACTTTTCTTGAGATCGGGACTGCGCTCTCCTTGTGGTTGCAGGCTTCATGGATTGGTGATCCCAGGATGCTTCATTGCTGCGGTAGCCAAGGAAATTCTCTCGTGCTTGAAGGCTAGCTTTTCTAGTATGGGTTATGGGTCTGTGTCTTCATCTTGTTTCCTAGAGATCCTACTTGAAGGTTCTTTTTGTAGATATCTGGTTGCAGGAATTTTGCAGGTTTTCTTCTTGTTCTATTAGGTGCAGCTGTGTGGATCTGTTGTGGTCTATGGATCTTGGAGGAGTGCGTCCGCAACCCCTTCCTCTTGACCTAGTAGCTTTTAAGAAGTTGATTGCTTCTTTTGGAAAGAGGAATGGTGGGGTCTCTCAAAAATTCATTAAGAAATTTGACATTCAGTCTATAGAACTCCCTGCTGAACGAACCTATCGTTCAACATTGAAACTGGCAGAATGGGGTATGATAGGCCAATTCATAGGTCTTTGGCCTTCCCCTAAGGCAATTGAAGGTTGGGTGCAAAGGAATTGGAGGCCTCTTGTCTTAGCTGAAATTCATAGCCATTTTGTTGGAAGAGGCTTCTTTGTGTTTGTTTTTTATTATGTTGAGGATCAAGATTTGATCTTTCGTAATGGGCCATACTTCATGGGTCCCCGGGGGCTTAACTTTAATAACTGGACCCCTGATTTTGACCCTACTCAAGACATCTCATCTGCAGGCCCTGTTTGGGTAAGACTTCTGTATCTTCCTTTGCAATGTTGGAGTTTAGAATAGGGTTGTAAGGAAAGATCAGTTTTCTTGTGCGAGAATTTGTGTAGAAGTTGAATTGGAGATTGGCCTACCTGAAGCAATTCAATTAACAGGTGCATATTGGTCTTATGTCCAGGAACTTGACTATGAGAAAATGCCATTTAAGTGTTGATTTTGTCATGGTTATGGGCATTTCACTCATAATTGTAAAAAAAGATTAGAAGAGGTCATCATTGTTGAGAAAGAATAATAGTGGACCCAAATTTAGAAAGGAAACTCCAATCAAGGGCCCAGAAAGAAAGGGAAATAAAGCAAATCTGTGAATTCTGTAGCAAGGAAAGCTTCTCTTTCTTAGGTTGTTGATCCCAAGATTCCTCCTAATCCCTTTTCTATTTTAAATTCTATTGAAGCAATAATCAAAGAAGGTGAAATGGAACAAGCAGAAGGGCATGAATTGGATTCTGAAGATACTACTTTAAAGGAGCAAGTTGGTCCTTCTTTTTCAAACCCTCCATTGGTTTTTGGCTCCCCCCTATCCCCTTATAAATATGCCAGTCTTCCTCATTCATATGCATATATAATTCATAAAAAGCAAGGTGCCAACTTTGGATCTTTAGAAGACAAATCTTTTGATCCTTCCAAAATAGCAAGCATAAAATCTAAGAAGGAAATTTGGGAAGAAGAAGCTGGAAGGCTTAAGACACAAGGTACTTAGGCCACTATTGAAATGTCTTATGGAAGGAATATGAGAAACAAGCTCCCGAAAGGAGTAATAACTCCCTCTCCTTTGGGTAAATAATGCAGATAAATTCTTGGAACTGTAGGGGTCTGGGGAACTCACTCAAATCCGAAGCTGTCAAAGATTTATTGAAAATTGCCCCTGCTAATATTCTATTACTTCAAGAGACCAAAATTGAGGAGGAATACCTCCTTCTCATAAGTAAAAATAAATGGAAGCTGAATTCAGGTAAAGCTGTTAGCGCCAGAGGTTCCTGTGGGGGACTAGCAACTCTGTGGCGTGAAGAGAAATTCCAGCTTATTAATTGGTTTTCCACTCAGCACTGTATTTATACAAAGCTTTTCCATTTCTCCAGTAAGTCCACCTTTTTCTTGTTTAATCTATATGTCCCTGTCAATTATTTGGAAAAAAAGAGTGTTGGCTCTTGATCTCCAAATTCCTTGAGTTCAATTCTCCTTCCAATATCATCTTAGCTGGCGATCTAAACATTACTCTTGCTCCTAACGGAAAGAAAGGAGGAACGTGTGGTAGAGATCATCTGCAAGAAACAGTTGAATAATTAATTCTAGATTTGGATTTGAATGATTTGAAACCTAAGTCTGGTCGGTTCACGTGGTCTAAGCACAGGGTGGGTGTGGCCAGCATTCTTGCTAGACTGGACCGTTTTTTAGTTCATAGTTATTTGTTGGATGGTAAATCGATTGTCTCCACTAAAATTCTGCCAAATATTGCCTCAAATAATCATCCCATTGCTCTGTTATTTGAAAAAGAAGAGGAGCTGGGTCCAATTCCCTTTCGGTTTAGTCCACTCTAGATTGAAAGAGCTGGTTTTATGGAAATGGTCTCTCAGGATTGGTCTAATTTTGTGAATGGATCTCCAATTTATGTATGGGAGCAGAAAATGAAGCATACTAAAAAAATGTTGAAATTATGGGTTAAAACTCCCTTCCCTTCTCTAATGTCAATCAAGAAAGATCGTGTGGCAGAGTTAGCTGCATTGCAGTTCGGAATGGAAAACAATGACATTTCCTATTCTCATATTGTTCTAGAACAAGCTGCTCAGAGTTTCACTTCTCAATCTTTTTGGCTAGAGGAGGAACATCTCAGGTTGAAATCTCGTAGCCTCTGGCTGAAGGCTAGGGATAAGAACTCTTCATATTTTCATCGCCAATGTAGAGCTAGGCTCTCCCGAAACCATATTTCAGAAATTACCAATGAAGATGGGATCATTATTAAAGGGCAATAATTACTTAAACAATAAGCCAACATGCAATTTCAGTTGTTGTTTAAGGATTATGGAAATTATGATAAGGACATGTCTTCAGATTTCCTGTATAACGTTCCTAGTCTAGTTAGTACTAAGGATAACTTCGATCTAATGAAGCCTTTCTCGGAAAGGGAAATAGTGGATGTCATTTGGTCTATGGAGTCTGATAAAGCCCCTGGGCCTGATGGTTTTTATATTCATTTTTACAAAGTTTTTTGGCCCATCATCAAAATTGATCTGCTTTAGATGGTCTCTGCATTCCAGAAGAAAGCAAAAATGGGTGGATGTACCAATTCCACATTTCTTTCCCTAATTCCAAAAGATGTTAACCCATCTTCCTTCGATAGGTTCCGTCCTATTTCTTTGTGCAATTAATCTTACAAGATTATTGCCAAGATTTTAACCAACAGGTTCAAGCCTCTGTTAGGGAAGCTGATCTCTCCTCTTCAGGGGGGCTTTGTTAAAGGCAGAAACATAGTGGACAATGTCATTCAAGTTCAAGAAGCAATGCATTCTAGCTATCTAAGGAAAGAGAAAGGCATGATTATTAAGTTGGATATGAAGAATGCTTTTGATCAAGTAAATCTTTCTTTTCTTTATGATGTCCTCCTTTCTTTTGGTTTTTGCCCTGAATTTGTTAATCTGATAAAAGCTTGTACTGATAAGCCTTGGATTGCTCTTTTACTCAATGGTAGACCTACTGATTTTTTTAAAGCCTCCAGAGGCCTTCGTCAAGGCTGTTCATTGTCTCCTTTCTTATACATTTTGATGGATGAAACCCTTAGTAGAAAACTATTAGCAGAAAAGGAAGCTGGGTTCCTACCGGGCATTAAAATTGCTAGGGGTGTGGACCCTATTGACCATGCTCTTTTTGCTGATGATTCTCTTCTCCTTAGATGGGCTTCTATCTTAGTTGCTCGGGCATTCAACGTTATCCTTCAAAATTTTTGTATAAACTCCAGAGCTCTGGTAAACAAGAATAAAAGTGCAGTATACGGTTGGAATGTGGAGCAACCGTCTCTCCTCTGAATATCAGATTTCTTAGGCTTCCCAGGTTATGTAAAGTGGGAAAAGATTAAGTATTTGGGGCTTCCTCTAACTCTAGGTCTGTCTACCCCATCTCTTTGGCTTGATGTGTTGGCTAAGTTAAAGGTTAAAATTGTTTCTTGGGGTGGTCAGTAGCTTTCTAAGGTTGGGAAATTGATTTTGATTAAATCTGTCCTCTCAGCATTTCCGGTTTTCCAGTCCACTTTACTTCTTGCCCCAAAGTCTATCTCGAACTAGATTGCAAAATTTTTTAGAGATTTTCTTTGGAATGATGGGTTAAGTGGAAAAAATAAGCTGCATTTGGTGAGATGGGAGGTTCTTAAGCGTCCTATTTCAGTTGGAGGATTACAACTTCGTGATCCGGGCCTTGCTAATTTGGCTATGTCTGGTAAGTTGTTTTGGCAGCTTTTTGTGGATACAAAGCATCCAGTTAGCCGAATTTTCAGGATGAAGTATTTGACAGGAGGCTCTCTAAGAAATATTTCTTGTACTAATACTCCTTCAGGCTCAACAATTTGGAATTCCTAGAGGAAGGCTTAGAATTTTTCAATGAAAAACTATTTAGAGTTCCAGGTAATGGTATGAATACTTTTCTCTAGGAGGATCGTATTTCCGACAATATTCCCTTTTCCTCTGTCTCTCAAATTTCAGAGCTAATGGATTGGTAAAAAAAACAAAGGTTTATTAAGGTTGGCAGACATCTGCATCTGGGATAATGATGGTCAATGGGAAGGTTGGAACATTCTAGATCTCCCAAGCAGACTTGATTCTCAGTTCTCTCTGCTACTCCCCCTTCTCTCTGGTTTAGCTCTGGTTCATCGTTCCCATCAAGATTAGTGGGGATAGTGTCATGATGGGTATTATTCAACAACCAATGCATATAAATCTCTTCATCCCATCCATTTGTCATCCCTCTCTTCAGCGATTTGGCATTCTGTCTGGCAGGCTCCTTGTATGCCGAAGGTAAATTTCTTTATTTGGTTGCTTTTGAAGAACAAGCTGCTTACTGGAGAAAATATCCTTAAGCAAGGGTTCTACAGACCTTTCCGCTATTCTTTTTGTAATTCTGCCTTCAAGTCTACCAATCATCTTTTGGTTGACTATGTTTTCTCTTGGAACGCTTGGGCAATGGTCCTCCATGGAGTTCAGATAATGTTTCCTCATCATAACTCAGTTAAAGAGTTGTATACAACCTGGCATGATCATTGTCCATCCAAGAAACATGTCGCAGTCTTCCACAAGAGTTGGCACTTGATTCTAAAGTATACTCTTTGGTAGTTATGGTTGGCCAGGAACGATTGCGTTTTCAATAATAATCGGGTTCAATTTCAGATTGTTGCTGTAAAATCTCTTGCGTGGATAGCAGAATCCATTGGTAGCTCACTCTCCTCCTTGCCGTCCTCTCTTCGGTCAGGGTCTCGTTCAGCTGTTGGAAAACTTTTGTCCAACCCTGGCTTGATTCATCCATGGCGGATTTTAGGGGGTTTATATGATTTTAATTTGATTTGGTCGAAGTCACCTTCAGCTATTATTTTTTTCGATGGTGCTTCAAAAGGGAATCCTAGGATCTCCGGTGCTGGTGGTCTGGTTATCTCTCCGGACATAATGCTCTCTATCAAATTTTGCTGGGGACTTGGCATCTTGTCCAACAATCAAGCTGAATTTTACAGTTTGCTTATGGCCACACACTTGGCTAAGAAGAATGGATTCTTATCAGTTCAAATATACGACAACTCTGAGATTTGGATAAAAGCTCTAAATTCTTCGGATAATCCAAGTAATTTTGCTTTGAAAACAATTCTTCATAGAATGAGGAGTATTTCGGAATATTTTTTTAAGTTTGAATCATTCCACATCCTTCGGGAATTAAATAATTCCACAGATGTCCTGTCAAACAAGGCTTGTCTACTTCCTCAAGGTTTTCTCAGCATCAATGGGGAACCCAGGCTCTTTCATTCTATTCCGTAAATGGAACTTGTGAATAGGTTTTTCGATGGCCTATCTCTTTCAGAAATGTAATAATATGGCTTTGACTATTACGATTTTGTTAAAAAAGGTTGATTGGTATTTGCCAAAATAGACCTGCTTTTCTTCTCAATAAAACTAACCTCTTTTGTTAAAAAAAATAAAATTCAATTAAATATTGAAATATAGCAAAATTTTCAAATCTCATTACAATAATACATGTAAGTATAATCCAAAATGTAGCATGCTCATGCATAACATCAGTAGCTAGCTAGCACCACCAACATCATCATCAAGATCATGGTCTTGATCCTCATCATGATCATCAAACTTGACATCTTGTTGAAACCCAACACCATCATATCCATCACCATCTTCATCATCATCGCCTTATTATTATTATTATCCTATATTTGAAGCAGGCTCAACATAGTTTGGATCATCCTGTATGGGGTCATCTAAAAAAATTCAATATTAGATGTTAGTATTCATTTCATATGCATATTTCTATTATATTTATAATATTAACTCATGCCAAAGTAAAACAAAGTATAATACATTTAGAATTAATAGTGTGTGTGCACTAATATGACTAAAAAAGAAAGTGCAAAAATAGAACTAAATGACAATTTTATTAAAATATATGAACAAATTAACTAGTTTAAGAAGTATGAAATGCCAATAACAATATTGGTTTTCTTACTTTTATGATTTTAAGATGAATACTAAAGTGATAGATTTGTCCTAGCCGTCAAAGATGGCTTTCCACTTTGACCATCAAGCTTTCCTTGACTCAACAAATCATGGCAAGAAATGAAGGTTTGATACAAGAATTTGAGGTAATTTAACTTGATACATTTGGTTTTGTAAAAAATTAGGAAAATCCAACAACATAACTAAATATGCTCTTTCTTTTTCATGTAGTTACGAATCAGTTCTTATTACCTATATCATACACTTACAATATCTTATGCATATCCTACACTTACCATATCCCATGGAAAACTTTAACAACACAATGATACAAAACAAACCACTCCAAAGGATATGAACCATCAATCCAAAAAATATAGTTATTCCTAATTTCACAACTTGAAGATATGGATGATAAAAAATGACAGTATTGCCAATTCTAAAGAAAAGGATGCTTAAAAAAAGAACAACAACTTTACTAATGGGGAGACCAAGATTTAGAGAATTTTAGGTAACACATGTCATTAGTTATAATAATTTAATAGTGTAACTTCCAAGGAGGGAGTTGTCACTATACCAATGGATCAAGGCAAAAATTGAATGAAGAAAAAAGCATGACTACACCTACAAGGAAACAACATAGAAAAAAGGAAGAAGGCTTGGTTGAGGAATAACATTTTTAGAATTAAATGCATCACTGGAGATAAGTGTTGTATATTTATAATTATTGTTGATATTCGAAGAACTAATAATATGGTAGCGAATAGAAATGCTCCAAAAGTTAAATTTAGTGTCTTAAACTTCCATAGTCTTATAGTTGTGGTTTTAAAAGGGATATGAGTTGATCGTGAATTAAAAAATACAGTGTGGAATTTAGCATAGAGGATTATCAAGATAGATTCATATGCGACATTATCTATGGATGCTTTCCATTTATTATAGTAGAGACCATGGCAATATGATATGCATTTTTTGATAGTCGTATTTTATCAATGGTCCTTACTCATAATTGTGTGTATTGTCAATCAAAAGTTCTTTTATGTAGATTTATCATTTCCTCCTATAATATGATCTTTGGACACTCCATATGCTCAAATTTGTAGTTTATTACCTAGAAGTTTATTCTACTGTAATCCTTGCAAACCCACCTTTCAAGTCAACCGTCAAGCTCCAAATTTGGAATCTTATAAATCAATTTCTAAAATTAAATCAAGTCTGCAAAGTTAAAAGAATAAGTCTACAATGCAGAAGAAAAGGCCAACAAAGTAAAATGTATAAGTTTGCAGGGAAATATATGGGTTGATAAGGAAATATAAACATAGAAACAAAAAAAACTTATGGAAGCATGGGAATTTCAAGGAAGCATTAAGAGGAAAATACATTTCAAATATGCTACAAGGATGGGATCGGTGTACAAAAGGATTTATTATACACATGAAAAATTAAAACAAAGAAACAAGCTACTGGAATGTTGAAGTCTTCATTTCACCATTTCAAAGTAAGGCCAAAGTGTTATATTAAAAAGTAAACAACTTAAAGTATATGTAAGTTTTTCCATTTCCTTTACCTTATTCCATCAACTGACACAACACATACAAATTTCTAATTTCTCTATTAGCATACATTTCATCCATTCATAACCATTTCATACTACCATATCTACACCCACTTAATCCATATAATATACGATTCCAAACATTTGCTAAAAACCCATTCATTTCCATCCTTATTTTCTTTAACACACAATCATATATGCTTAACCTCACCCATTTCATCATCCATTATCTTATTTTATACTTCTACCCTTCATCCATGTCATTCTTAACCATAGAAATAGTTATATGTGACATGCTACAAAAGTTTTAACCTACATGTTTATAGCACAATAGGACAATTGAGAATTCCTATTATCATCATCAAAAATTAAATAATGAATGTGCTCAAGAAGAAAATCAATGTTACCCTTTCTTTCTTATGCATCATGGGAGAGGATATTTTTTGAATAAGTAATGAACCTCTTTTCTTATATCCCTAAAAACAGTGAGCCGAGAGCCATCTTCTAAATTTATAGTTGTAATGTTATTTTTTGTGAGCCGCAATTTGGTTTGGTGAAGAAATAACTTGGTGTTTTTGTCACCTGAATTGAGTCACAAGCTCCCAAATTTGTGGTACCAATATTCATTTTTTATCTCTTGTTGAATTTGAGTTTGAAGTTGCATTTCCTCTTGTAACATGGTTTGGGAGGGGAATCTAAACTCTAGTTGAAGTTGGAGAGATGCAAGTTGACATTGAGAGTGGAAATGAAAGATGAAGGAGATTTTAAAGTGTCTTTGGCCCAACATTTGAGAGCATGCTCGGACATAGTAAATTTTGTTCCCAAATGTACATAGGGGTGCCCAAAATCCAAGTGCTCCAAATACTAGCAACAAGATGATCAACTTCTAAGTGGTTGCGCCATAGAGGAAGAAAACAGTAGGGTAAAGGGCCATAGTCATGGATGGAGCAAAGATGTAAAGAGATTGGTTTATGTTCCAAAGTTAAGGAAGGCATAATGAAGGATTTATGGGAGGGGAACAATAAGGAAGGAAGCAACAGACGGAGGAAAATAAATATTCGACATTTCATTGACTTTCTTCACAAATCAAGAAGGCATAGATTTAGACTGCTTGAAAGAAGAAATAACCATGGCATGGAAGGTGCATGCATCAACATTAGGAGGGGGTGACACCCCTCCTCCCCCCCTGACTCAAATCTCCCATCAAAAAGTTGCATAGTTATTGTTGAAGAACCCTAACCCTAACATACTGGAATTTCTTGATAATTAGGTTTACATTCTATTGTTATCATAATAAATCATGCAGATTAGGAAGAAGCTAATATCAATGTTGAAGTAGAACAACATGAATTGAGAAGGTAGTTGATGTTACCTTGAATTTTCTTATTTTGAAGTAGCAATTTAATGTAGAATCCCTCATTAAAAAGTTTCTCTTGAATGCAAAGTGGTTTAATGTTAATGGTTTTCACTCATACATGCAAATTTTGAAGAATGTAATGTTTACAAAAGGAAGAGGAAAACTTTGTATATGTGACCTTCATTTGTAGTTTTATTTCTCTGGAGTATTTTCTTTACAAAGTCTTTGTAATTTTGGTTGTTTCTCTTCTGACAGGTTGACAAGATGGAGGCTATGGATCAAGGTACGGTGTGGATAGGAAAATATGCAACTAGTATTTGTTTAAGTTTCCCCAACCTCTTCCTAGAAGGTCACTACTGTTATCCCTTCCCATCGTTTCCACCCACTCGACCCAATCCTAAAATTGCCAAAACAAAAGAAGGAAAGTAGTGGTGCACAACCTACTTTGCCTCATCCTAACACTCAAATTTCCCTCTCTACATCTAGCGATCATCCAAATGAAACTTGGATCCAACCCTATACATTCCAAATAACCATTTTGTTTAGTTCCTTGAGCTTTACGAGCTCCCACAATGATTCCCACAAACATTTACACAATTTGCACCTCCACAAGTTCCTCATCCCAACTCAATGACTCATAAACAAGTTATTTGGGCCAACCAAATGGGCCCCTGAAAACTTTTCAAACATGAGCTAAGGAAATTTCAAGTTCATGAAACAAGTACAATGTAATCCCACTTTCAACATGCCACCTCAAACCTCGATGCTTGTCGGGGTTTTGTTCATCATCCAACCATGACACATGTCTTTAGCCAAAAATTCATTCCAACCAATACACAACCTTTTATGCAGGGTTACATCACAACTATAAGAACCTCAAAACACAAACTCCCAATATGTTGGAGCCACCATCCAAGTGTAACCGTGTTCAACGCTGCCCCTCCATATAGCTACAACATGGCCCCTTAACCTTAAACTTGAGTGGCAATTACAAGTCTCCACTTCCAAACAATAACAACAACCCTTTTGACAACAAATTCTTCAAGCATCTGGGCAAGTTAAAAACACTTTAGTTAGGACCATATGTTGTCATTCAAATCACTAATGGAGGTGCAGTGCAATTGTAAAATTTGGATGGAATACCTATCAGAGGGCTGATAAATGCAATTCCGATGAAGCCTTATCACGATAGTCACGACTTGGTCCCATAAAAAAAAATGAAAAATAGAAGAGAAAAAGTTGTTGGTCGCAGGCTGCTAGTCTATGGTAGAAAGAGGAAAAGAGGAAAAGTTTGAGTTTTTTTTTTACACATTTGTTGATCATGGACAGATAGTCTTCCGTTGTGAGAAGAAAAGTGTTGCAGGCTCTTTGTCTACCATAAGAAGAAAAGGGAAGGCGAAGACACCATGCCTGTCGCACCAAAGGAACTTTGTCAACGGAAGAATACATGTCACAGGAAGTGCGATGCTGTCGCAAGTACTACAGGAATAACAGAAGTGACATTTGGCCATCACTTAGATAGTTGGACATTATTAATTTGAAAAGCATGAGAGATTTTGGCGGCGTGTTTTTTGGTTACATCTGTATTTATGGCATTAACTACCACTTGATGTAACAACTAAACAACGACATGCATAGAATTTTCCTTAATTATTCAGACTATCAACCCATGTGATTAAAAGGATGAATACCTTTCTATTGATGGACCTTGCATGTGAAGAACAACCATAAAGAATCGTTACACGTTATCAACCTTTGCGCCCAAGTTTCATTTACTTCGGTTTGCATGCGAGAAGAGGGATTGTTGTATGCAATTATGAGAGCCGAAGCGAATTTTTCAAAGCATGGTCATTTCAATTTCCAACACAAGTACAGTTGTTGAATCCAAGGTTGTGATTGCATCACCTATGTTGATCATGGAAGAAACTGTTGGATATATCCCACCATAGCCTTAGGTCGCTCCATTTGCTAAAAAAATTCCAGTTCGAACTTTAGGAAAATCTCATACAGATCGACCAGGTCCATCTGGAACCTCAAGGGGGGAGCACACATGAAACAAAAAGAAGAAAGGAAAAGCAAAAAAACCACCAACAACACCACATAAAAGGAGGAAGACTCAGAAAGCACGTATCTATTACCACCATACATCCCACCAAGACACCCTGATGCACCAAAGATTAGAATTCTAAAGTAGTCGTGGTCTCTACTGGCAGCACCCACGATGCCAAAGTGAGTTAAGGTCTTGAAGGATATTATGTCGAACCTGTGGAAGTTGTTCTTCACTAATCATGACACAAAGAAGCAAGGATATTTAGACATGAAGAACTACATGCTCACTATGTAAGATACACCATATGGGCCGAAGCATTTTGTTCTAATGGAATGGGCAATAGGGCTTGACAAATCAGGAAAATTATCATTGTTGTATATGCCACACTTTAGTCAAAGCTTAGAAATAAATACCTATGTGAAACATACATTATTGTCCTTTCATGGTGGCTACATTTGGCTTGACAAACCAATCCCTGTGGATTTTGCACTCATTGCAATAATTAGAGGTTTGCCATTAGCAGGTATAGATCCAACATTGTATATAAGGAAATACGAGGACACTGTGATGACAACCAGGGTGAAGGACAAGTATGACCTTGTTAGATATAACAAAGGCTTTCTCATCTCCTCGATTAATGACCGTACCATTCGGTTCATTGCAAAGTTATAAGCTAGCAAATCATTGCACAAGATGCAACCGGTACAGTGTACTGCATGTGCAGTTGCGCTAGCTGAACTACATGCGGAGGGAGTTCAAATCAACTGGTCACAGTTTTTGTTGAATGAGTTATTAGCCGATGCATTTGAATTATAGGAAACAGGTAATGCATTTCACTATTCCTGGATGTTGATTTTGATTTCATTTTTTGCATGGCCAGACCCACCAAAATACCAAGGGGTAGACCTACCAGTACGCTATAGAGGAGCTCGATACCAGAATCTCGGGTTCGATTCGGATAAGAAGGAAAGGCATCGAGATAAAAATGTGGAGTTTTTTCTACATAGAGAGGCTCTGCGATATGAGGTAAGGAAGCAGGAAAGGCTTATGAATGACATTGTTCAACGGTTTCATCAAATTATCAAGTTGGAGATCAACCCACACCATGTTAAGTTACAACCATGCCAAGAGTCGGATTGCCAATGGTTGGCGACACAATTTTTATTGATTGAAGAAGAAGTTGAGTCCATCATGCAAGAATGGCCGAAAGAATGGTGTGTTCATGTTCCAGAGGTCCAATTAGATGTAGAAGAATAAATCGGACAAGAAAATCCACCATCACAGTAGGAGGAAGATCAGGAAGGAGGCCCACATGCATACATGAAAGATACCAACCATCCTTAGGATGGTTCCAAATCAAATCTAACAGATCTAGTCATAGGAGATAAGAGAAAACATGTTGACATAAAGCAGGTAGAGTCAAGATGAAAAAAGAGAAAGGATAACAAAACTGCAAATACCGTCAGCCTTGATGGTGACGATTTTACACTTATGACTGAAGCACTAATTAAAGTTGCACAGGAAAGTTTCAAGAAAATAGTTGAGTGACAGATGGAGCTCATAGGTACTATTACTGATCTACTGAAAGTGCTTTGTAAAGTAGTTGAAAAGATCACAATCATAGCATATTATACGTTCCAGATAACTGAGTCAAAGGATGTACTTGACACTTCTGAAGAGTGACAAAGTGAGATACCAATGCTATTTCCACCAATCAAGACGTAAGTGTCGGGTGAAGCACTTGACCTGGGAACCCTGAAATTCAACGATGTGGACAAAAGTATGGGCCATATAACAATAGAATTTTTGCATATGAGAATGTCTAAAGTATAATCAATGAAAAATGCCACAGTTGTGGAAATGAAAGTAAGAGAAGGTGCCTTGATTAAGTAGGAAAAAGTAGCAAATAAAAATGTCAATAAAATGAAGAAAGTAGTGCAAGAGGCCGAGTAGAAAATAAAAAAGTGGGAGGAAAACAGGCATAGGCTTGACAAGGTTGTAGCCCTTGCATGAATTTTTTTTGATAATGCAGGAATAACGGAGGTGATGTTTCCAAAATACAAGGTCACTCGAATTGGAGAGATAATTGAAGACCTTTGCAAAAAGGTCGTAGAACTAGAACAACAACTAAAACCAAGTACACCCCCGGAGCTGTTAGAAGAAAGAAGAAAAGCAACAACAGAGTATGTGAAGAAAATATAAGAAGTAGATACATCATGCGCCAAGGCTGTAGACCAAGTTTCTCAGACCTGGGAAGTCTTGGTCGACGATGTTGAGCTAGAGAAAGTCACAGAGGAGTTGTGCATAGCTGAGGTAGAAATAACTTAGTTGAAGAATGAGATGAAAAAGTTACCCTTAACAGAGAAAATGGATAAGGTAGAAAAAATGAAGAAGTTGCAACAACAAGTTATGGTGCTTCACACGCAACAACAACAAAGGGAAGATAAAGTCACAAAGTTATAGTCTGGAGTAGAAAGGATTACATGAATTATTCAACCTGTACATCAAAGGGTGCGACGAGCAGTGGAGGTTGCAGGGATCCTAATGTCGAAACACCTTATTCATGACCTTGTGGAAAACTTACAGAAGGTAGAAGAAGATGTGCGATGAGAGATAGAAGAGATCCTAAAAATATTCCAATATGTCAAGGTAAAATCGTCACAAATGCAGAAGTTGAAGAAAATAACATTATGTGTCTCGGGACGAGCTGTAGGTGAGTGTTGGGGGTATGTTGGCCCTAGGGAAAGATAAGAAAAATTCCGTTGGAATTCTACCCAAGTATGTAAATATTTCGGTCGTAGGAAGAGGAAGCCATGACACAGGAAGAACAAATGTAGATAAGGAAGAAAGAGCTAAGGAAAAAAGTAGTCGCAGAGGAAGGTGTGACAGAAGAGTAAGCCGTGACAAAAAGAAAATATGTGACAAGATTATCCATGATGAAAGGAACCATGTCAGAAGGCATGCACTGACGCAATGACTGGAAATCAATATTTCAAGAAAGATCATGGGTACGAGGTCAGCTAGAGTCGGGGAAAGTTGCATGTATGAAATCATCTTTGTAATTTAGGTCATTAGTGCTTACTAAAATGTGTTACTAGAACAAGAATGACAGCCTATTGGCTAACTGAATGAATTCGGTTGAGATTGACATGTAAGAGTCCATAATAAGGAAGAACCTAGGATTTGTGCATGTTAGTTAGGGTTAGCTTCATTAGCTTTTGTATAGAGTTAGTTAGTTGTTTTGTGTCTGTAAGAAGAGTCAAAGAAGTCTGCAGTTGTGTGCACATAAGTGTAGAGAGATAAAGTTGATCTTGGATGTGTGTGGATCAACAATCGAGTTGAAGAGTCAAGAGTTGTAGAGTTGTAGAAGAAGTTGAGTTGATCTAGGATGTGTGCGGATAAACATTCGAGTTAAAGAGTCAAGAGTTGTAGGGTTGTAGAAGAAGTTGAGGCGATCCAAGCCGTGTGCGAATCAATAGTAGAGTCAAGAAGAGAAGAACCAATTACAGAAGACCAGGGAGCATGAGAAGCCTATATAGATAAGATAACAAGATATAGACCAGAGTTTGCATCTCAGTGCGAAGACAAAAAGGTTCCATATATTTCTCATGCAATATGAAGAGCATCTTTGTGGTTTTCCCCAGATGGGTTTCCACATTAGTTACTGTGTCGAATCTGTAAATGATAAATGTGTTTTTGTCGCATGTATGGTTACTGTGAATAAGTGTTTATGTAATTGCTTATAAATGAGTTTATATGCATCTGTCACAATGTTGTAGTCGGAATCGCTTATACTCCATTATATGTATTGTTATAGTATCTGTCAATGGTTGAATAGATTCACATCTTAACTGTGCATAATAAGTATAAGTAACCCACCCCCTAGATTCGATTGGACAACTTGGTAAGATACCAAGGGAAGAGAAATCCCCCACCTAACTATGAAAACCTGGTTTTGGTAGTTACCCATAAACAGATATCTCAGGTGAGACTACATCTGCCTCGCAGGTGATACTGATTGAGCATTGCTCTGTTGGGCTGATTTATTGGGATTTGTTGCACGTAAATGAGGGACTAAACCTGGGTTGAAGGGAGAGAAAATGCCAACAATATGTCACTTGAGGGAATTGATATTGGGTTGGGAAAATAACAATCCTTCTACCAACTGCTTGAGCTAGACCAAATCCATATATATCTATCCTTGGTTGGAAGAATAGTGGATCATCTTCACCTCCTGCTCACCATGGACACTTTTGTTGACTTGACCTCCAACAACCTACCCAAAACTTATATGGATATTCCTGTCATATACTTGGCATGTGCAATAGAAGCCTCACAAAACCACTTGTTTGCTTTTCTTGTCAATGATATGGAGCAAAGAGAATTCATAGCAGATGTGTACCTTAACATGTTTTCCTTCTTACATGTACCTAAACATTGTTTCCCACAATAAGAGAAATGTTTCATGTGAATAGGGAAGGGGAAAAGGATTGGAGATAATGAGGAACTAATTGACTTGTATTTAGATGCATTGGAATCAAGTTGTGGGATATGTATCTTCCCATGTCATGAGAAAATTATGGATTTTGGACTCAACATAATCAATAAGGAAGAGTCTCAAACAATGAGTGAGGCAAATCCCCCATACTAGGGTTCCATGGAAATACCTTTTAGGAGAAATCACACAACTATAACCTTGTTAATGATAACTCTCATAACCTTAGTTGGACACACACACTAGTATATGGATCTATGGGAGCTATAATTATTTCTAATCCCATTGAGGATGGTGATTTTATGGGACTTGTGTTTGTTTCCAGTAAGTGCCAATGGAAATTGATATTGAAACTTGGGCCTCAATTATTATGAGAGATCATATCCAAACTCTTTGAGCTATAGAGAACAAATGCACACAAACTATCCTTTTATTTGGATAGAATGAACCCCATATTCTATTTGGATAGAATGAACCCCATATTCTAGGATATAGGATTTAATCATCATTGTAAGGAATTAAAGAGGGGTGTGGGCATTGGGATAACCATAAAATAACTATTAGGAGGTATCGTTGTAGTGAACACAAAATAGGTTTTTCATGGCTATTTAAGAGATGACAACCTTGTTGTTGATCACAACAAAAGGAGAGGAAAATGTGAGAAGATTAAGAAAGGTTCAATCAAACTTGTCTTGATGTCAATATTATTTGAATATGTAGTTCCAGTAATCTTATTCCCAGATTTAGGAGAATCCTACAAATGATATGTTCAAAGAGATGGATCTTTCATTAGTTGTCCAACTAATGGAGTACTTTGAATTTTCCTCCGACATGAAAATTTGTAAAGTTCATAAGTCACCCTAAATATTTTCAACTCTATTGGAATGTAGTCATGACTCACACATGAATTAAATCCAACTCTTATTTTCTAACACAAATAGAGCATAGTAATTTTTCACGAAATAAAGGTTATAAATATCTTACCATCACATCAATTTCAAAGTTTCCAAGGTAATCACCTATAGCGAGATAACATTGTTGTAGCCTCCAAGTAGTACATATCATATTGTCAAATGAGGGCATATGAACATTATATGTCTTGGGTCTTCTATCGGATGCACTATCAATATTTATAAATTAATAAACACTTGAGTAAATGCACATCCAACATCCCAACAATGATTGCATTTGCACATGTGATTGTCGCTATGGATATCCAAGCTAATGTCCTTAAGCTATTAAAGACGTGGAGAAAGGTAAGGTGAGGATTGGTGAGTTGAAAGATATTCTCTCGCAGGGCTAGAAACAAAGAGATTGATTTGAAGCACCAACTTGAGTTCAAAAAGCGGGATGCAACAGACCTAGCTCGAAGCTTACAAGAAGAAAAGTATGGTCTAACCACTCCGATTACATCTCTTGAGGCAAAGAAAGAGGATTTGAATGCTCAAATAGGGGAGCTTGAAACCGAAGGAGTTTGGTGGACAGAAAAAGTCGTGAACTTGACAACAAGAAATTTAGCCTTGGAAAATCAAATGGAAATATTTGACGATAAAAGGGCTTGCTGATAGCAAAGTTAAATGCACTCAGGGAAGAAAGAAAAAGCCTTGCTGAATTTCAGAGTTACACAACTACTCTACAAGAACGAATGTTTCATTTGTAAGAGCTAGTCACATAATAGTTGTATGAAGTGTAGAAAAACGCACCTAATCTCAAGTCAATATTAGAGTCTACTCAAGGAAGTGAAATCAAGATATGGCCACAAAAAATAAGCTACAAAGTGTAGTAGACTAGAATAAAAATAATATAGTAATATGACCTACTTTGCCCAAGAGAATGCCAAAATAAATGTAACTTGATTAATCCATGCTATAAATGTGCCTAAGGGTAGGAACAAAGTTGCAAAAGGAAGTTGTTGGATCACTAGAAAAGTGCCAAAATGTACATCAAACCATAGTGATGGATTTTGAGCATTGCCACTTGCCTTCCCAGCCCCTTTTGAAGATCCTATTCCAAGGGAGGAACTCTTAGCAAAACTAAGGACCATCAAAGAGGAATATTTGGCAACAATCAGGGACATTACTCAAGTCACAGTGCAGGATTTGAAATAATATATTAGGACACCCACTCTCAACCTTCATTGTTTGTCCATAGGACACAACTCAAATTCCAAAGTGTTAACCACGTTGGCCAACAAATATGTCCTCCACGAACTTACATTACACCTATTGGTGCCTCAATAATTAAATGTTATATTTTATGATTGCAAACTTTGGGATGGATATCTCCAAACCCAAGGGAATGCTCCCTCTTAATTGTAATTTAAAATTTATTTTATTTGAAGAAAATGGGTTGTACAATGACCTGTATATAGGGATATCAACAGTTGTAACTACCCTAAGGGGAGTCAAATATTCACCTAGGGGGTTTATGGAGATTTATAAAAAGGGGTTGAAAGAAAGAAAAGGGAATTTTTGGCCTAAAGAGTTTTGAGATACTCACTCTATATGAACTCTTTTTGAAGATGAATAGGCCATTGTTGGACTCAAAGCTTGGCATTTTAAAAGATGTGTTTGTGATCTAGGTTTATGTGAGAACGAAATCAAAGAACACACACACACACACACACACACACACACACACACACACACACACACACACACGCACGCACGACAATAAACACAGTGATACAATAAACTCAGATTGTATTAAATGAATGAAACCGAAAAAACTGTAAAACAAAAGCAGCTAGAATGGTGGTAGCTCTATCTCTGAGAAGAGATATGGTGGTTACGTTCACTCGTGACAAGCTGAATACAAAAGGAGGATGAAGGGAATTTTATCATAAATCATTGGAGATCTAGAAAACCCTAACCCTAACCCTAGGAGATGAATTGTCATAAAGTTTGCGGCCCCAAGGTGGTTAGTTGAACAATCAACTTGTTGGGGTCATAAATATTTCATATGATATAGGTTTGGGGCGCTCGATATCCCATTGGAAAAGTATATTAGAGATTTGAAACTATTGAATAGGACCAAGTGCATGCCATGGAAACCATATAGCCCCTTGAATCACCAAAAAACATCATTCAGGGCCTCAAAATGGCCCCAAAATTATGGGGCCCCAAAAGTATGGGACCCCAAAAACCCTAGAAAATTACAAGAAAATTTCCAAAATGAAAAATTGCTTTGAGTCAATGGAATAGGTGGGTGGCCACCTATACCCATATGGATCAGTCCTCCCCACTTAGGAAGCAATGGTCTCCATTACATTAGGTGCTAAATTAAATGCAGAAAGTCCTGCTGAACTTGACTCTTTGTGATCCATTTCCAGTGGTGGAGGAGCTTCCCTGCTTTGACAACTCGATATAGTTATATCTTTTGATGGTGGGTGCCCTTAACATGTGTGTCCATTATCTAATCAATGGTTTCTTGTTCCATGCAATTGGGACTAGGATTTGTAGGTGTCAATTGTTTTTCCACCTCCGATGTGTCCAACAATGGTGCAAAATATGGTCGAAGGAACTCCACATTGAATACTGGGTGCAGGAGAATGAATAGAGGAATGTTCAACTTGAAGGAATTATCACCAACTTCCTTGGTGATGGTCTATGGCCCATATCGAAGTGGAAAAAACTTGCGATGGGATCCTATGAGCCTCTCTTTCTGCAAATGCAACAAACCTTATCCCCAACCTAGAAGTTGTGTGGAATCCGATGTTGGTCATGTCGCATCTTGTATTTAGTATTGGCCTTTTCTAAAATGTCATGGACCTATTGGCATATATGCTGGATTTGTTCAACAAATCATGTGGCCTTACTAGCCTGAGCCTGAGCATGTGAATATTCCCCTTGTGTGGATGCAAGGGTTAGAGCTACATCAATTGGGGCTAGTGGTTGAAAACCCAAACACGCATGAAAAGGGATGTAACTGGTAGAGCTATGAAGAGGTTTTTTATAGCTATGCTGAAAATAAGGAAGGCTCTCATCCCATGTGCGGGGATTTTTAGAATTGTACATTCTCAGAATATGCACAATCATCTGGTTGACTACCTTTGTTTTTTCATCAATCTGGGGGTGGAAGGAAGCTGATTTGGTGAGCTTGGTATCCATCAATGATGATAGACTAGACCAGAAATTGCTCAGGAACCTGCTATCTTGATCTAAAATGATAGTATCTGGTAGCCCAAAATGAATCCAAACATACTCGAAGAATATGTTAGGAGTGGATTCGAAAGATATGCTCTTCTTACAAGCTTCCAGAATGGCCATCTTAGAGAAGTGATCAATGAACAAAAACACACAGTCATTACCACACTTAATTGAAGGTAGTATCAAGATGTAATCCATGGAGATCAATTTCCATGGCCCATTCAGAGTGGGTAGGGGGGTGTACACCCCTTGCTTTTTTACGGTTGGTTTCATGATGGCGTAGGAAGTGTAGGATATGATATATTTCCTGACGTCTTGTTGAAGTTTGGGCCAATAAAAATACTTCCACAATAATTTCATTGTCTTCTCAGTGCTAAAGTGCCCTGTCACTTAACTATAATGTGCTTCCCAAATCATCTTTGCACACTCTCTTGAAGGAACACAGAGATGGAACAAGTGTCATAACATTCCTTCCTGAATATGAAATTATGCCTCTAGTGTAACTGCACACAAGGATTGATATATGGGAGTGAACTCAAGATCATTGTCATATAGTTGAGGCCACCTAGAGGCATCATAGCCGCAAGATTTGAGCATCGTGGTTAATGTTGTTACTTGAGGTCGACTAAGGAAATCAATGAATTGATTGGTGCTTCCATTCTTATATTTAATGTTAAGGTGGAACTATTGCAAGTAAGTGGACCACTTCTGGTGGCGCCCATTATGTAACTTTCCTTGGATATGCATGAAATGCAAGGGCTTGTGATCAGTGTGGATGACTGTTTCTTTTCCAAGGATGTACATTTCCTTCTCATAGGTGGGGTACTAATGGACTATGTCTGAAAGTGTCTCATTATGATGTGCCATTGGATGGCCATGATAAGTGAGGACCATACCAACAATGCTCTGAAGCATCTGTCTCGATCTCAAAGGGTTGTTGCAGATCTGGTAAGGTAAGGATATGCACTGAACATAAGCATTGCTTCAGCTCCTCAAATGCGTGTTGTTGTGGCTTGGACAAGATGAACTTGCCCTTAGATCCACCTTTAGTCACTTAGCTAATGGACCAAGCAATATTAGATAAGCCCAACACAAATATGCGATAGAAGTTTGCAAGGCCTAGGAAGTTGTGAAGCTCTGTGAGAGTCACCGGGGTTGACCAATTGTAAATGGATTGGATCTTGGATGGATCTACATGAACACCATGTTCATCCATAATCTATCCTAGATATTGAATCCTTTCCATGCCATATGAGAAATTCTCTATATTGACATATTAATTGTGTTGTCGCAAGGTGTTGAGGACCTGGTAGATATGCTACAAATGTTCTTCCCATGTTCTACTGTAGATGAGGATATCATTTAGATATACAACCATAAAGGAATTGGTGAATGGTCGTATAATGTCATCCATAATCCTCATGAAGTTTGATGGAGCATTAGTCAATCCGAAATGCATGACCAACCACTCAAAAAGGCCTTCTCGATATTTGAAGGCAGACTTACAGACATCGGCCTGCTCAATTGGCACTTGATGATAGACGGAATTCAAGTCAATATTGTTGAAATACTTGGCCCCTTTATCTGGTCAAGGAGGTCATCAATCCGTGGAATGGGATATCAATTCCAAACTGTGATCTTGTTTAGATTTTTGTAATCAATACAGAGTCTCCATGTCCCGTCTTTCTTCTGTACTAACATAACTGGGCTCCCATAAGGTGAGGAGTTGGGTTGAATGTCACCCTTTTGGATTAACTCTTAAATATGGTGTTTGATTTCTTTATTCTCCATGAGGGAACACATCTATATTTTCCCATTAGGTAAAGGCACATCAAGGATCAAATCAATGGAATGCTTGACCTGATAATGAACTGGAACATCGGGATGTGTGGTGAAGATGTCTTTGTATGCTTCCATGATATTTTCCACCTATTTCTACTGCGTAGAGGGGTGGTGTATGTTGCCGTGATATTTCATTCACCCTAAAGAAAATAATGAAGAGTATGAATTTCCTTGTCTTGAATATTACCTTCACGCATTGCTTCACTGATGAGAGACACTGCAGTAGTAGAAAGTGCCTTTGTTATCCTGTAGAGTTTCTTTCCCAAAGTAATAATGACACTACTTGGTATAAACTCATACAAAACATGACATCTCCACATATATGGTTGTCCTAAAAGAACATCACAAACTTCAATCGGGGAAACCTCACACATTACCTCATCTTTGAAGGGATTGATGCCATAGGAGAGGTGGCATTGTTGACTAACGCAGATGTCTCGTCCATGGATCAATCAACCAATGTTATAGGGTTGGGGATGTGGAACCATCGAAAGCTTGAGTCTTTTGATGAACTAGGATGATATTAGGTTCTTGTGACTACCATTGTCAACAAATAAATGTAGTGAAGTCCCCCACACCCATAGTTTTGAATGGAAGAGGCGCTCCACTTCCTATCGCTCCTCTGACTCTTTTGGTTGGATATTTGCGGTTGAGATGGTGGAAATAGGTTTTGTGTCAATGATCTGCTTACCCATTTCTTTCTCTGCATCAGTGTTTGAGTCAGAGGCTAGATATGGGGATTTTGTCTCATCCAACAATGATTGTTTTGAGTGGCATTCATCAGTGTTGTGTCAGGGGATTTTGTGGATCTTGCACCGCTTGTCGGTGTACTTCTTCAATTTCCCATTACCCTTGTTTTCGTGCGTCTTGGAATAGTTGTCAGGACTTTGGCCATCCTTTCTTTGTCCTTTGGGTTGTGAATTAGGGCCACTTTTTCTCGGCTTCTACTGCTGATTTGTAGACCCAAAATATCGCTTATTCTTTTGCTTAAAATTTTTCTCGACCCTGAACTCATATAGGTAAGCTTCTCCTAGTGAGGATATGTCCAGGAAATCCATATTTGACTGAATGCACATGTGCATGCCACCCCGAAACTTTAGAACCAAATGTTGTTCGGAGTCTTTAATACCCAACTTTAAGTGCAGGGTATGGAATATAATGGTATACTCTGGCACCGTTTGGTCTCTTTCCTGGACACAACTCAAATTCCAAAGGGTTAACCACATTGGCCAACAAATCTGTCCTCGATGAACTTACATTACAGCTATTAATTTCGTCAACAATTAAATTTTATATTTTATGATTGCGAACTTTGGGATGAATATCTCAAAACCCAAGGGAATGCTCCCTCTTAATTGTAATTTAAAATTTATTTTCTTTGAAGAACATGGGTTGTAAAGTGACATGTAGATAGGGATATCAATAGTTGTAACTACCCTAAGGGGAGTAAAATAGCCACCTCCAGGGTTTATGGAAAATTATAAAAGGGGGATTGAAATAAAGAAAAGGGACTTTTGGTCCTAAAGAGTTTTGGGATACTCACTCTATATAAACTATTTTTGAAGATGAATAGACCATTGTTGGATTGAATGCTTGGCATTTTAAAATATGTGTTTGCGTTCTAGATTTATATAAAATGAAAGAGAATATATATATATATATATATATATATATANGTATCTCTGAGAAGAGATGTGTCAGCTACGCTTATTCATGAAAATATGAATACAAAAGGAGGCCAAAGGTCCTTTTATCATAAAGCATTGGAGAGGTATAAAACCCTAACCCTAACCCTAGGAGATGAATCGTCGTAAAGTTTGTAGCCCTATGGCGGTCAGTTGAACAGTCAAATTCTCGTGGTCATAAATTTTCATATGATCTCTGTTTGGGGCACTCGATAGCCCATTGAAAATATCTATCCAATTTTTTGCAACCTTCAAATGGGATCAAATGCATGCCCCCCGAATCTCCAAAAAACGTCGTTTAGGGCCTCAAAACAGCCCTAGAAGTTTGGGACCCGAAAAACTGTAGAAAATTACAAGAAAATTACCAAAATGAAAAACTATTTTGAGACAGTGGAATAGGCGGGTGGCCACCTATACTCATCTAGATTCGTCCTCACCCATTAGGAATCAATGGTCTCCATTGCTTCCTAAGGAAGGATCTGGGTGAAGTTATCCATCATCTCGTTCCTTTATCGTGTGAGGGCCTCTTGGAGCAACAATTTAATATGATCTCCTACTATATCATCTCTCTTTTCTTCTACCTCCATGTGAGATTGCTTGGGACGATGAGAGCTATTTTTCCCAAGCTCAACTAGTTTGAGACCCAAATCATGATATTCAGATCTCGTTAGCGACATGCATTGAGAAACCACAAGAGCAGAAAGCTCTGATACCACTGATCCAGATTTATGTGAGAACAAAATGAAAGAGCATATATATATATATATATAGAGAGAGAGAGAGATAGGTATATGGAAATAAACAGTGATATGATAAACTCAGATTCTATTAAATGAATGAAATAGAACAAATTGTAAAACAAAAGCAACTAAAATGGTGGCAGTTGTATCTCTGAGAAGAGATGCGGCGGCTAGGCTCACTCATGACAAGTTGAATACAAAAGGTGGTCGAAGGGCATTTTATCATAAATCCTTGGAGAGGAAGAAAACCCTAACCCTAACCCTAGGAGATGAATCGTCATAAAGCTTTTGGCCCCAAGGTGGTTAGTTGAAAAATCAATTTCTTGGGATCATAACTTTGGCATACGATCTATGTTTGAGGTGCTCAATAGACCATTGGAAAGGTCTATCCAAGATTTTCAACTTTAAATTAGGGACAAGTGTGTGCCAAGGAAACCATTTGACCCTCCAAATCACCACAAAAAATCGTTTAGGGCATCCAAACGACCCTAGAAGTTTGGGACCTGAAAAACTGTAGAAAATTTCCAAAATGAAAAATTGTTTTGAACCAGTGGAATAGGTGGGTGGCCACCTTTACCCATATGGATCAATTTGTTGGATGAATGAATTCTATGGAATGATTTACCGTTCTTCTTTGTCTAATATGTAGTAATATTGTTTTATTTTTTGTTGTATTATTCTAATGGTGTGCTACTACTTATTATGTATCCAATGAATGCAAAATTCTTTTTACTTTTTACAAGCTATGAATGCAAACTAGGTTTTATGTTGTAGCTATTTCATTATTTAATCTGACCATGTGGCTGTGATATATTTTATGTTTGGTAGTTCTCTATTGTCAGAATGTATCTTGATCGATTTGTTGCTCGTCCCTATAACTTTTTCTCCTTGCAAGGATAGGTTAGTTTAGTTTAGGAATGCATTATAGGCTAGGTCATTCTGCATTTCATTTATTAACTAAAACCCTAAATGGTGGACCAAGTTGCAATCGATAAAATAGTCAACAAGTGAACGATATCTAGGATAGAATCTAGACGGGTTCCCTATTCCAAATGAAAAGAAGTCTAGTTAGGATTTCTTGTCAGGGAGAACCCCTACTATTGGCGCAATGATTTTTCAAGCATCAACAGGGTAAAAATCACACTCGAGGTGAGATTAAGTGTAATCATGAGGACTCTAGCTCGAAACATATTGCATCCTTAGTCCATCAAAATCCTTTTGATAGGAGCGATAAAAAATACTTGACATTTGTGAGAATTCGCATTGCCATCCATTATAATCATAACAAGTTATTTAAAATTTAAATTTGATATTTTGTAGGTTGTATAATGCATCGAGCATATTTCGTTGCGTTGAATGGGGGATCTGGTGTCTGTTACATCATCAAATCTGGAATTTAGAGACATCCCTCTTCCTTCCATGTGTGGAGGTTAAGAGGAAGCAAGTAATGATATTTGACTTGTTCTATGACCACATCATCCTTCGTCTTCTCCGTAATGATGACCTCAAATATGCTTGAGTCATCCATGGCCATGATTTCTTTTCCCATCATGTTATTGATGCGCAGATCCTAAATAGTACAAAGCACATGTAGATCAAGGGATTGCAGACACACAACTATAGAAACTAACTTTTTAAGGCTTCTAGAGAGATGGGAACATCCAGAAGCAAAAACCTCATCGTTGATCCTTTGTAATTGAATATTCAAATATTAGGCATAAATTATAGGTAAAGTGTCTTCTAGGTCCCCCTCAAGGAGTAAGCAGAATGTTCTACATAGAATGAGACTTGGTTACAAATTCGACCCACTGGTGATCGAAATACTTGCACCTTTCGAAATGGGAAAGCATTGTATAATTCGCTATGTCCTTTGACATACTGTTAATTAAATATGAGCCTAAGTCATGCCTACTGTCTTGAAAAACCCAAGGATTCATGTACCATGCCCACCGACCACATTATTCATGTATGTGTTTTCCCATACCATTGCTAAATCCCATATAACATGTATGCATTTCCCATTACATGTATGGACACAAGCTATTCACAAAGTTAAAATTAGAATTTAGATGCACTCTCTTCAATGCAATATGTATACATATGCCATTCCTAGATTGATGAAAAGAAATTTGAATTTGAATTTTTAAACCATCCCAAACCAACGCAAATTTTGGGCAACTGTCATGTATGAATATTCTCGTGCTTGGATCGATGCAAAGAATTTCAAATTTGAATTTGTAATCCCACCTAGGCTAGCCCATATTTTGGGCCACTGTCATAGACAAAGCTTCGTGTCTTTTTCCTAGCGATAAATGTGATTTTTATTGTCAAAACCCCAAAATTTCAAAAAAATTTAAACTTTTATAAATAGCATAAATATACGTTAATACAATCGTTAAATACTGATTAGTTAATGCTATTAATTTTGTAACTATATGATCTTTACTTTTGTTTAGAATACTAGCTGAGTTTCTTGTCATTTTTCTGAATGTTTTCTGTTTGCAACAGCAAGGGGATATGCTACGTTAGACTGGGCTTACTTAGCTGCTAAGCTAACGCACACAATTTTTCTTTCTCTTACAGATATTCAGGTAAAGTTTTGGGATTGCTGCTTAACAGATCATTTTAAAGTAATAGAATCATATGCTGTTACCAAATTCATTCAGTAAAGAAATATATATATATATAACGCATGTTAGCCAGACTATTCAGCTTCCTACAGGTAAAGCTTTCCCTGTTTTACTTTCGATAAGAAGAAATTCGAAGAGAGATAGTTTAGAGACACTAGAGAAAAATAGATCGCCATTTCCATTTACATTAGTAACATTAAAATATTATTATGGAATTCTGAATCTAATGAGTTTACTGTAGTGTACTCATACTATCATTTTTTTTCTTCTAGTTCATGGCTTAGAACTGGATTATCATGTTCGATTCCACTTCATTTATCTATCTACTGTTTATCATGTTATGTCCAGTATACAAAGTATTTGACTGCAGAAAAGATTGTAATAAGAAAAGTTCATAGAAGCTTTACTTCAACATCTACAGAATTTCCTGCTAGTTATAAGCCTTTATTTAATAAAAATTTCAAGAACTTGGAGTGATGGAAATTATCTTTATTTTTACGATCAAGAAATAAATTAAAAATTCTATGTGCGCCTTTGAAATAATCAAGTAGCATCATGACTATAATACTATGAACTTCCCAATTGAACAAACATCAAGAAATAAAGATGGCAGTTTGCATGAATTTCTTGTCCAACTATTACCTATAAATTCTTGTAATACTAGCATTGGGTAATAGTTACAAATGTGTTGTCTATTAGAGAATTTAATGGCTAATAAGAAGTTCTTATAAATTTTTAATGTCGCCTTTAATTTGGACTTTGATACCAGCCTAATACACATAAGTAAACAGAGTCCCTTGAATTATTTAAGGACCTAACCATTTATATGAACATAGCTCATGAAACTAGAACAACTCACATGTTGTTCAAGGTCTCTCTTTTAGAGACTATCTCATAATAACAATACTTAACATTTAAAAGTAAATGTTAGACTTTTTGTTATCAATATTATACTAGGGTATTTGGCCAAAAGGCATATATTTTATGAAACATGTTACAATAACTCTACACTCAAATTCTTATAAGTCTTATAACACAAGTTCATTTGTTTATGCTATAAGTCAAGGTCTAACCTCAAGCGAGGTCTCAAAGTATGATTTTTCACTATAATTATCGAACTAGGTTTAACAATACCTAGTCATATTATAGTTTATTGTTTCAATGCAAGATTCATATGTTAAAGGCTTAACATTACATTGTAAACATTTCAATGTCTATTATAATATCGTAGAGTTATTATTGCATTAAACTAGGGTTTAACATAGGCATAATATAGTTTATTGTTTTGAGTTGCAACGTTTTTATATTTGAATGCTAACATTACACTGTTTATTATCATGTAGGTAAAGGTCGAGGTTACGACCATAATGGAATCTCCACACCATGATTTTGTTGGCCATCCAAATGATATGAAACATTATTAAGTCGACCCACTCATTGGCAATAATTTAAACGCTGTCGTGGCTGTCTCCTCGCCATGCATTGGATGATTATAAGTTTGACTTGCCCCCTTTTCTTACTTCAGTCTCACCCTCACCTTCGGGCTTGAGCTCTGCAAACCCTGGTGGTTCATTATGGTTGATCCTTGTCTTGAGACTGTTTGATTGTAACTCTCCTTCGTGGTGCACCTTGCGGCTCTGTACAGAAGTTAATGGCTCGATTGTTGGCAGCATTGTAGTCGCTGGTGGTCTTAGGGTTTTAAAACCTAATTTATAGTTGTGAAATTATTGTTTTTATATTATAATAATAATTATTATAATACAACTCTATTGTGATTTCTTTATCAATACTAGGTCCTTTAATAACATTTATTTATTTATAAACAATTTAAAAGACTAGTACATAAATATTATATTATTTCCATTCTGTATATTAATATACTAGATTTTTATTTGTATGTAATTATTTATGTAATTATTACTTATATAACATCATGTTATATTGTAATTACTAGAAAACAATACTATTCCTTGATGTTAATAAGAGTATTGTTTAATGTTATATATTATTATTTGGTTTTGAAATTTGAATGTTTCTTATAGTACTTATATAATATTTAAGTAAACTTTATATAATAACAATATAAACACTTAAACATAAAATAGCATCTATTTAAAAGGTAACAGTTGTGAAATATGTTTTTAACCGAGCTGAAAACAGTAATGGGTGTACAGAAATTCTGGTAAATGCATTTTCTGCTATAATACAGATTACTACACAATACTGTAATTGTATTAGTTTAACTGATAAATACCTAAAATCTTCTATCCGTAATGTATTTATTTAAAACAGAAGAAACAATTATAACTTATACTGCAAGCATACTTATTCTATCGTTTCCATGTACAGTTAAAAATTTCCAGAGAAACAGAGTTACCATTTTAGATTAATTAAAAGCTGTAGAAGGATAGCTAAAAAAAAATAAACAGAAAGACAATTGTAATAGCTGTAAGTAAATTAGGGAACTCAGTTCAGAAGAATACTTCTTCTAAACGCTGAGATACTGTGCTAGAGTACTATCTGATGATATCAGATGTGGAAAAACACAGTGATACTAACAGGTTTTGCTACTAACATTCCAAGATACTAAACAATTTTTCAGACATATAAATAATTATAACATTTATCCATTTATACACAGAAAGACATAAAGATATGAATGAAAAACCTGTTTAATGCTGTGGACAACAACAGTAATGGGAGGCCGTTCCTCCCTACCAAACTCCTGGAGAGCGCTCAAACAACGACTTCTCAGGACCCCCGAGCTTGCTCTGGTCTCCCTGGCTTGGAACTAGGTGCAGCAAAACAAATACAGTCTTCAACTCAGTATCAACTCAGAACTCTTAGTCAGTTCCCTCAGCTCAAATAGCTGTAATCAACATCAAGTTTCTGCAAACATTCATTCAAAAACACTTCCTTACTGTCTTTCCCTCTTCCTCAAATGAAATTCCTGAATAACATTCAGCTGAATGAATTCTTTCTGGAATAAAAACTGAGCAGCCTGAGCTCTCTTCATTGAGTACTTTTAAAGATTGCCTAGGTCTTAGTTGGGTTAACTGTCATTTAATGAGCCACCTGCTCACATTCCACTTTCTTGGGGAATCATGACCCCAAATATAGGGAAGTTGCCACCTGCAACTTAGGAAGTGCTTGAGGATGCTGCCACTTGTCTTTTGCCTTTCCACCTAGTTCCAACCACCAGTTAGACCAGTAACCTCTTTTAACAGCTCTCCCATGCTGTTGTCTCCATAATTTATTTATTATTAATAAAATATTCTCAATTACACTCCATAACTGTTGACTTTGCTGAGTCATCAATCCCTACTTAGGATTAAATTTAACATAATGTCTTAGAAATAAAATAAAACAATTTACATAATTTTACAAAATTGGGGTATGTGACATTTATAAATGTGTTACCAAATATGTTTGTGGCGTGTTTTTTTGGTTATTTTTGTTAGAATATTGTGATGAGGTTTTTGTTAAAATTGCAATTTTGATGGTAAAAATGGATTCAACGCCCTTAATTACCCCGAGGCACTTTGGTTATGCAATTCCAACAACCTAAAACTGCAATTCCAACAATTTTAGCTAGATTTTGGTAGGAAAAATTGCAGGAAAATGGATGCAAATCATAAAAAGTTTAACTTATTCCTATTATAAGCATACAATTGTTCCTCCTTCAATGGGCAATGGGACATTTGCAAGTACAATGTCATCCAATCAATACAAATTTAAATTCCGAGGAAAATTTGGATGATACAAATGTAATGGAAAGTTGATGTATGTATTTTGAAAGTAGAACATCAAAATTCCATGAAACATTAATATAAATTGTTTTGACATAGCACCATGTAAAAAAGTTCTTCAATATTCATGGCAAGCGTGTAGCACAACCTATTTCTCTTGTAATTCATGGCAAGTATGTTTGAGTTCTATGAAACTTTGATGTAAAGTGTTTTTATATAAATTCATGTTCAATCAATATTCAAACCAAGTTTGTCAGTTAAAACTAAAATCCTAATTCTTTATCAAATGATGTCAATCACCATATATCAACCACTTTTAAAATTGTAGTTGTGTTAGTTGACACATACAGGAAGGATTAGTAAATTATTATTTTAAAAAATGAAAGTAATTATTAATAAAATAAAAATAAAAATAATAAAAATAAATATCAATATATAAAAGTACATAAACAAACAAGAACACACATACACATATATATATATAATAAGGGAACAAATATTATATAATAAAAAATAATAATAATAAAATTATACTATTTTATTTTAAAATAAAAATATTTACATCATTATTATTATTATTACAAGTTCAAATATTAATAATAATAATAATATGGTTGACCATGGTAGACTTATGTGAACCATGGTTGACTATGCTCAACTAATATTGACCATATTTGATTTATGTCAGCTATGGTTGACTATGTTACTTTTGTCTAAATAATGTGTGATTATTGAACATGGATTACTTGTGATGTTTGACTATGGGTGACTTTGGTTGAATATGGTTGACTATAGTAATATTGTTGACCATAGTTTACTATTATTGACCATGGTTGAATATGGATAATCATATTCAATGATGTTTGACAATGGGTGAGTTTGGTTGGATATGGTTAACTATGGTTGATCATGCGTTCCTATGGTTGACTATGATTAACTTAGGTCAACCATGGTTGACTATAGTTGACAATGTTTGAACAATATTATCCATGGTTGAGCAATTTCATTTTCATCTACTTTTTCTTGAATATGTTTGACTTTGGTTAGGTATATTTGATTATGGTTGATTTGGTTGACCATGGCTAACTATAGTTAACCATGGTTGATTTGGTTGACCATGGTTAACAATAGTTAACCATGGTTGACTATGGATAATGATGGTTAATAATTGTCAACTATAGTTGTCATTAAGTGTTCCATGATTAACTATAATTTATAACATTTGACAATGTTTGATTTAGATTTAACATGAGCTAACCAATGGTTGATTGTGTTTGACATGGTCAACATTAGTTAAACTTGGATGACCATAGTTGATAATGGTTGTTTATGATTAAGCATGTTTATTTGTGGTTGATTATGGATAAATATGTTTGACCATGTTTGACTATGGTTTCCTTGGTTGACCATGGTTTAGCCATGCTTGATTATGGTTGATCATGTTTGACCATGGTTGAGCATGTGTTGAGCATGGTTCTTTGAGGTTGAATTTGGTTGATGATGTTTCGCCATGGTTGAATATGGTTGACTAAAGTTTGTGATATTTCACCATGGATTAGTTATAATTTATGACTATGTGTGACTTTGTGTGACTTTGGTTGAATATGGTTAGCTCTAGTAATATTGTCAATCATGGAATCATGGTTGAGCACAGTTAACCATGCTTTACTATTATTAAAAATGGTTGACTATGGTTGATCATGTTTGATTATGTTTGTGCATGGTTGAGTTTGGTTGGGTATGGTTGATCATGTGTTACTATGGTTGGCTGTGATTTTAATTTAAGTAAACTATGGCTAGCTATGGTTAACTATGTTTGAATAATACTGACGATGGTTAACCATTTTCATTTTTTGTCAACTTTACTTCCATATGTTTGAATTTAGTTTGTTGTGTTTGATCAAGGTTGATTATTGTTAACCATGGTTAACTATAGTTAACCATGGTTGATTATTGTTAACCATGGTTAACTATAGTTAACCATGGTTGATTATTGCTAACCATGTTTAACTATAATTAACCATGGTTGACAATGGTAGTAAACATGGTTGAAAATGGTTAACCATGATAAATAATGGTTAACTATAGTTGAAATTCAGTTGACCATGATTGACTATAGTTGATAATGTCTGACAACGCTTGATTATGAGTCAACATGTTTGACCATGGTTGCTCGTGTTTGACATCATGGACATTAGGTAAACTTGGTTGACCATTTTTGTTTATGATTAAGCATGTTTGTTTGTGGTCGACTTTGGTTCAACATAGTTTGGACATTGTTGTGCTAGTTGGCTTTCGTTGATTATGTTTCACCCTGGTTGAAGATTGTTGACTAAATTTTGCGATGTTTGACCATGTAGTACTTGTAATGTTTGACTATGGGTGATTTTGGTTGGATATAGATGCCTCTAGTAAAATTGTTGTCCATGGAACCATGGTTGAGCATAATTAATCATGGTTTACTATAATTGACCATGGTTGATTATGGTTGGTCAAGTTTGATTATGTTTGTCCATGTTTGATTATGGTTGATCATGTTTGATTATGTTTCTCCATGGTTGATTTTGGTTGGGTATAATTAACTACACTTGATCATATGTTACTATGGTTGCTTATGATTAACTTAGGTCTACTATGGTTGACTATGGTTCACTGTGTTCATGTTCAATTTTGTTCAACTTTACTTCAATATGTTGACTTTTCTTCCTTATGGTCAACAATGATTGATGCCTTCTACCATGGTTCTTTATGTTGACTTTGGTTGACTATGTTTCACCATGGTTGAAGATATTTGACTAAAATTTGCAATATTTCACCATGGATTACTTGTGGTGTATGACTATGGTGACTTTGTTTGAATATGGTTGAATCTTAGTAATATTGTTAACCATGGAACCATGATTGAGCATAGTTAACCATGGTTTACTATTATTGACCAAGGTTAACTATAACTCATCATGTTTGATTATGGTTGAACATGATTAAGTATGGTTGGGTATGGTTAACCATGGTTGATCATGTGTTACTATGGTTGACTACGATTAACTTAGGTAAACCATCATTGACTATGATTCAATAATATTGACCGTGGTTAACCATTTTCAATTTTGGTCAAGTTTCCTTCAATATATTTGACTTTGGTTGGCTATGTTTGACTATGATTAATGTTGTTGACCTTGATTACTATAATTAACCATGGTTGATCATGGTTAATAATGGTTAACTATAGTTAACATTTAGTTTATCACGATCGACGATAGTTGAGAATATTTGACCATGCTTGATTATGAGTCAACATGTTTGACCATGGTTGATTTTGCTTGAAATCATGGACATTAAGTAAACTTGGATGACCATGATTAACTGTGTTTGTTTATGATTATCCATGTTTGTTTGTGGTTGAATTTAATTGGACATGGTTTCGCCATGGTTGTGCTAGTTGACTTTGGTTGACTATGCTTCATTATGATTGAAGATTGTTGACTAAAGTTTGTGATGTTTCACCATGGATTACTTGTTATGTTTAACTATCAATGACTTTAGTTGAATATGGTTGACTCTAGTATTCTTGTTGACCATGGGACAATGGTTGGAAAAAGTTAACCATGGTTTATTATTATTTACCATGGTTGACATAGTTGATCATGTTTTATTATTGTTATCCATGGTTAATTTTTGGTTAGGTATAGTTGACCATGTTTGATCATGTGTTACTATGGTTGACTATGATTAACTTAGGTTAACCATGGTTGACTAAGGTACACTATGTTTGAATGATTTTGACCATGGTTATTCATGTTCATGTTTGATTATGTTCATCCATTATTGAACTTAATTGTGTATGGTTGACCATGGTTGGTCTTGTGTTACTATGGTTGACTATGTTTGAATAACTTTTACCATGGTTGTTCATTTAGTTTCGGTCAACTTTATTTTAGTATGTTTGAATCTTATCGATGATGTTGTTTATAGTTAACAATGGTTTACTATAGTTGACCATATTAAATAATGTTTAACTATAGTTGACATTTAGTTCACCATGATTGATCATAGTTGGCCATGTTTGATTTTGGATGAATTTTTATTGAATATGTTTGACTTTGGTTAGCTGTATTTGACTATGATTGATATGGTTAACCATGGTTAACTATGGTTGACCATGGTTAACTATAATTGACATTTTTTTCACCATGATTGAATATAGTTGAGAAGGTTTGGAAATGTTTGATTACGATTCAAGATGTTTGGCCATGGTTGATCATGCTTTACATGATGGACATTAGTTAAACTTAGTTGGCCATGTTTCTTTATGATTAACCATGTTTATTTGTGGTTGAGTATGGATAAATATGTTTGACCATGTTTGACTATGGATAACCATGGTAGACTAAGGTCAACCATGGTTGACTATGGTAGAATTTAGTTGACCATGGTGGATGTTGGTGTTTCTCTCTTTGACACAGGCTTGAACTTTCTTTTGCATGCAATAAAGCCCAAAATATCTGCCCGATAAAGCAAAGATCAGTCGACAACACCTACGACGCAGATGCAGTCTCACTCGAGATATCTCCTATGGGTAATTGGCAGAACCAATTTTCTATAGTTGGGTGGGTATTTCTCCTCCCTTGGCACCTTACCAACTTGCTCGAATGAAGTCGATGGGTGTATTGTTTATTCTTACAATGCGTAGATAAGACATTATTCAACTTATCCGTCGACAAAGATTGTAACAACAATATAAGCTTTAACACACAAGTTATCTATCAACAATGTGACTCATGCATAATATAACTCAATCATAAGAAAATATATAAACACTAATTCACAATATACATTCCTACAACTTAATAACATTCACCATATACATTCATGCGACATAAACACATTCATCATCTACACATTGGCACGATATTTAATGTGGAAACCCATCCGAGAAAAACCACAAAGGTGCTCTTCATTTGACATGAGAAATATATGGAACCTTTTGTCTGTGCAATCAGCTGCAGACTCTATTCTAAGTCTTCTTCTCTTATCTATATAGACTCCTCTCTGCTCTTATGCTCTCTATTATTCTGTCATTCAATCTTCTCCTACCTTACTCTAGTATCAATCTACACACAACCTGGATAGACTACTCTTCTCTTCAACTCTATTGTTGATCCACACATAGCCTAGATCGACTACTCTTCTCTTCAACTCTATTGTCGATCAACACACAGCCTATATTGACTACTCTTCCTACAGACACAAATGTCTAACCAAGAACCAACATACTCAAAATGTAAGTAACTAACAGGAAGGATAGGAAGTTTCTAGGTAAGTAACCCACATACAACTTGGGTTCTTCCTTTTATAGACTCTTTACATGTCACATTCAGCTGAATTCATTATGTTAGCCAACATGATGTCATTCCTTTTCTAGTTACACTTGTCAGTAGGCACTATCGACCCAAAATACAAAGATGCCTTTATTCCTTATAGATAGTTTGACTCTAGCTGACTTTGTACCCACGATCTCTTGGGCTGTCCTTTTTAGTCATTGCACCGTTGCACGCCTTCTCTATCATGATTTCTTTCATTGTGGTTAGTCTCGTCACATCCTTTCCTTCTGTTGCAACTTCTATTCTTCTATTGCCACCTCCTTTGCAACTACATCCTTTTTCTTGGCTCTTTATTACTTATCTACTTTTGTCTTCCTTCGTCGCAGCTTCCTCTGTAGTTTCTTCATCTACCTTCTTCTTCCTTCCACGGATGCTACTATCACCACTTTTTCTAAATCTTCAGCTACTTCTGGAGCAGTTTCTTCTCCCTTGCAACCTAACTCTTTACCTTCTTGCACAAAATTATAACTGAATTTTGGCTATCTTTCCCTAGGTCCAACAGGCCCCCAACACTCACATGTGGCTCGTCCTGAGCCATGCAAAGCTATTCCATAACTTCCGCATTTGTGACGACTTTGAAAATCTTGAAATATTTTTCAGTATTTCCTCTATTTCGCGTCACACATCCTTTTCTTCCTTCTGTAATTGTTCGACATGGTCGGAACTGATGTGTTCCGACGTTACAAGTCCTTCGGCTTCTGCTGCTCGTCACACCTTTTGATGTACATATTGAATGATGCATGCGACTCTTTCTACTTTAGCCTGCAACTCTGTGACTTTGTCAGTTCTTTGTTGTTATTGAACATGGAGCACTGCAACTTCATGTTGGAGTTTTATCATTTCCGTAGCCTTATCATTTTCTCTGCTAAGGTTAACTTCTTCATATCATTCTTTAACTGAGTTTCTTCTATCTTAGCAACGCTTTTTCTAAATCTGTTTCATCGATTAATGTTTCCCAAGTATGAGAGACTTAGTCGACAGCCTTAGCACACGGTGCCTCTACTTCTTCTATCTTCTTTGCATCCTTTGTTGTCGCTTTTATTCTTTCTTTTATTTGAAAAGTTACTGCTTTGCAGCGGTATGATGGATGAGAGGGAAAAGCTCATCAACTTCACCAAGTATATCCCAGATTTCTTAGAAAGCTGAAGACGGAATCCAAGGTGCTTGCCTGGACATTACTAATTAGGGGAATTTTGAGATAAAAAATGCGCCTCATAATGGATATATTCAAATATTATGAACTAGACATTTTACGGGGAATGTATACTTGACAACTCACTTTTCAACTACATTAAATGTACAATTTAGATAACCATGGTTGAGTTACATACTAGAAACAAAAATAATAAAAAATGTTATATTGAAGTGACTAAAAACTAATTATAATTTCAAAAAAATATGTAGTACTTAGATGCATTCATGTCCTTGAACTTGGAGATCACTTTTAATAACAAAATATAAATACAATAAAAAGACAATCAAATATGTTTTAATAATAAAATATAAACACAATGAAAAGACAATCAAATAATACAAAATGAAAAAACATCAAAATTTTTAATTTTTCTCCAACCACACATTGAAAATTAAAATTTAAAATAAAAAGAGATATATATATATATTCTTAATTTTTTATTGTAAGTTATGTTTTTTTGTTTCTTTATATAATTTATGTATTTTTATGATATAATTAATTTACTGTATGAAAATTAAAATTTAAGATAACATGCCACTTTTTAATTTTTTATTATAACTTATATTTTTTAGGTTTTTTATAAAATTTACATCTAATATGCTTGCCCATTATTCAAAAATTAAAATTTAAAATAATAAATATATAGGTATTTTTTTAAAATTTAAATTGTTTATTTTCTTATTAAACCAATTTATGTGTTTTTATAATATAATTAATTTAGTTAAATTCTTATAAAATAGGATGTTTATGATTTGTATAAAAAATCATTAAACCAATTTATATATATATTTTTTTAACAGGAACGGTTATGTTGCATTAATCAGCATTCTGGCAAGCCAGAATCAGAAAGTTACAAATCTGAAGAAAGTTGGTGACCTCTAACAGTGCTGCCAACCTTCTTGTGAAAGTCTTGGGAGACAAATCCCTTCTGCGTCTAGAGCTAACTCGAGAAAATGACAAAAATTGCTTACATGAGTAAATTCTCACAAACTGTGAGCAAAGTAGAAGACAGAAGCAAAGCATTAAACCGAGTGGGATGAAATTTGCCCCTTAAAGAAAGGGTCCAGCTTTTTCTGAGAACCTAAAGAAATGCTGGAGGCCGCCTCTTTTTCTCTACGCGCTTTATTGGACTTTCGCCCTCGGGTAAGGGGTGGAGAAGTTTCCACAAAGTTGCTAGAGGGGACAGAAACAACCAGACCTGCAAGTTCAGGATCTGAAGCCCGAATTTCCCTCGCTACTACTGATTCTGGGGGGCGGGATCCTGGAGGCTTTCATCTGCCGAAGGATCTTCCTTAACTGCCGTTGCTTCTGGATCTAGGACTTCAACTTCCTTCAGCGCATCAAAGCTGTTTTTATTTTCTAGAGTTGCCTCTACTGGATGAGTGGCCTTCGGATCCTGGGCTGGCTCCTTTCACCTTGGCTGCCTTCGCCAGTTAGTTACTGGCTGAAAATCACCGTCATTGGCTGGACCTGCATCCTCAGAGGCTTTGGGGCAGCTTTTTGCGAAATGACCGTAAGCATGGAACTGGAGGCACTTAAACGGTATCTGCTCGTAATCCAGCTCTTGGATATGGCACCATTCTCCCAGGGAGAGCTGAATGGCTTCCAGAAGTCCTTTCTCGAGGTTAACTTCAACACATATACGAGCGCAGGTAAACTGGTCCCCTTTCGGCTCCGCGCTATCCAGGAACCGCCCAAGCTTATTTCCAATGTCCTCCAGAGATCCTTTCCCCCAGAGATGTAAGGGAAGATGAGGCAGCCTAACCCAAACAGGGGCTGCGGTGATCTCAGCTCCAGGATTGAAATCAAGAGTCCAGGGGGCTAAGAACAGCCCCCTTGACCCCATGAAATAGGGTCCAGATCTGAAAACTAGATCACGGTCCTCTTTCCTCGAGAAGCTGAAGGAAAAAAAACCCCTGCCTACTGCATGCAGAGAAACTATTCCATGCATCAGCGGCTTCCAATGGTCTTCCATCCATGCCTCCACCGATTTGGGGCTAGGCCATAACACTATAAACTTTCCAATGAGGGCGTTTTCTGCTAGGTGGAGGGCAAGATTGCAAGGCTCCTCTGGAGATAGCTCCAGAGAAGGGATCTCCTCCATCTTCTTAACAAACTTAGACGGGAGAGAAGGCTTGGCTTTAGGTCCCGCCGAACGGACTAAAGCTTTGAAAGCTTCCATTTCTCCCATCTCATACAAACCCTTCGGCTCTGCGCCCCTGCAAACGAACCAGATCCAGAAGCTCTCAGATCAGATCACCAGAATCGCGCCTTCAGATCAGATCGCTAACCAATCAATATCTGCGTGAAGAGATCGCAAGAGACTTCCTTCATTCAGATCGCAAGAGATCGCCTTCAGTAGAAATCCCAGAAGCACACAGATCAGATCGCAAGAGATCGCATGCAGAGATAGTTTGCAGAGATCGCCTTCAGAAAACGCATGCAGAGAACGCATGCCCTCCATAATCCATAATCGCCTTCAGAGATTGCCCATCATGAGCTCTCCATAATCGCCTTCAGAGATCTCCCATCATTAAATACACTGCAACCCTGTAATCGCCAAGCTCAGCAATCTCTCCAACGAATACGATACTTCAGATCTACGCCTTCAGTAGTCGCATGCAGAGACAGAGATCGCCTTCATGGCAGCGGGCATTAAACTTCCGTAGATTCTGTGATCTCAATGGCGTCTCTCCATTCACAAGGTCTGTAAGGTCTGCAATTCATTCGAGTGGCAGCGGAAGGAGCTCATTCAGAGCTGCAGGAAGTCGGCCTGCGCCCAAGAATAATCAAACCAATTTATATATTAATAAATTAATTACATATTATTATTTTTTTAAATTTTTTTTCTACATTTTAAAATATATAGAAATATTTTAACATATTCATTATATACTCTAAATTTAATATTTAATTTTCTTTCTCTCTCTCTCTCTCTATCTATAACTGTGTGTGTCTAGAGCTAGAGGAATCAACAACGACGTCAGTTTCATACTTGCGTGATACAAGGTCGATTTCGACGGCTCCAATATAACCCCTAGGCACGACTAACTATGGGCTCAAGCTTCGTGCACTTTTTCATCGAGACTTGAATCGTTGAATTGCTTAAAATCCTATATGCCTTAACATAATGTGCAGTTGCAAATCAACCTACATTGCAAATCAACCTACATTCCGGCCCCTTATTAATATATTTATTATACATTTTAAATTTTAAAAATTTAAATTTAGATTTTAATAAATTTTTATTTTAATATAGGTTAGCACATATATTCTATGCTTAAATCTAATCTTTAAAATTTGATTTTAATAATTTAGAATTTGTGTTTTTATTAGCTTTTAATTAATTGATTGTAATATAATTTTGTAAAATATTGCATTTTAATGTAATTATATAAGTTAATATTTAATATTTTACACTTTGATTTTAATAATTTGTATAATGTAATGTTTTGTAGTTTGTAATTAATTGTACTATAATTTTATAAAATATTAGAGTTTAATATGATGTTTTGTTTATATGTTAGTTTTTTGAAAGTTAGTTTTAAATTGGGTTTTTTATGAATATATTATTTTGTAATGTTTTTTGCTGTAATTTTTTTTTATACAAATCTAATAATAAAATAATTTAAAAGTATTAGAAAAGTTAATAATACTTTTTAAAAATAACAAAATAAAATAAAGCTTAATTAAAAATATATATTTATATAATAATTTTGAGATTAAGAAAAATGGATGAATATATCATATATTCATAAGTAAACATGTGTAAATAAAATATTTTTTTTTATATTAATACAAATGATAAATATAACATATATTGAAAATTGTGTAAAGACATGCATATTAAGTGAAAAGACACATATTGTCTTTTTCAAAATATATGAAGGGACAATAATAAATTTTATTGAAAAAGTGGGAAAAGACATTAACACTTTACTCTAGGTGTAACAGTACTTGTAGACTATCATGGTTAAGCATAGATTTTGATAAACCTTTTAGAATATGACAAATAATAAACCTTAACTCAAGTAATGCCAACTCAACTATTATAGATGATATCATTCTCTAGATTGTGATTGATTCTTAAAAAGTTGATTTTAATAGTACTTCTTTTGTTTGGAGGCCCATTTTTGGCCTCAAAATTCCCCTAATAAGTTTTCTTTGACTTCTTCCTCCCCATGGGAAGAACATTTTAATTAGCCCTTCTTTGTCGTCGATGAAATCTGTCGTTTCATCTTCTTCTCTTGAGTAAATATCGCTAACTATATCTTGAGCTTCTTGTAGTGTAGATGGCGATGTTGTAGGCTTTTTTCGTTGTTTTTCGTTATCCAAACTTCGGTTCGGATAGACAGATTTTACCAATGGATACTTTGCATTCTAGTGAGTCTATCCATGAGTGCATATGGTGGTTTAGGTGGATTATCATCTGGTAACCGAATTTCAACAGTTTCTTCTTCATTTTCTATCGTTAATGTCGAGGAGGATTTCTTCTTGTAGTTACCAGAACGCTTCTTCGTTGACAAACTAGGTGGGTCAGGTTGTAACCTTACTTCAGGGATGACTGGATCTTGTTTGGTTTGCAGTCTAGTCATTACATGCGATAAAACATATCCGAAGTGTCCTCCATAATGAGCGTGAGTAACACAGTTTAAACGATGGAGTCTGTAACTACACTGGAACTAAAAGTCGAAATAATCATACTCCGTGAACACAAAAAATTACTTTGGCCCTTGGAGTTGCAGAGAGAAAATCCTCTTTTGAACGCAATTGAATGAAATGAATGTGAAGGATGAATGATAATAACATCTACCTGTTCAATCAGTCAGACTGTCACACACGCATCCACTGAGTGGAATGGTGACAACACAATTTGTCACATGGTCCAATTGTTTGAATCATCAAATGGAAACCATTATGTAACCTGTCACTTTCCCCTGTTGCATCATTGTCATTATTATCTAATCGTGACAGAAGTGACTAAAAAGTACGCCACCAGAATTTCTCGAGATTTTAAAATTAGCGATGGCTAGTTGTCTTAATGATGGCTAGCTATCATTTCTATGAATCAAATTCATCTTGCGATAATGTCACTATTTCTTGCAATTGGTATCCTTCCTTCGACAAACGGTTTGTCTTTTCCTTTATTTTTCTTTGTGCGACAACAAACAGTCTGTGACTTTTTTCCTTTTTCGTCCGACTTACTAGCACTTTGCGACGGTCTTTCATTTTGTGATAGCAGATTTCTTGCGGTTAAACAAATTTTTTGTTTCTTTCTTTCCTCTTTATTTTCTCTTTTCTCTTTTTTTTTCTTTATTCGACTGTGTCACGACTATCCTAACAGGGATTTAGCCGAATTCCATTTACGAGTTCTTTGAGAGGTGTTCCATCCAACTTGTTCAATCTCATTGCGCCCCCAACAATGATCTGGATGACAACATACGGTCCTAACTAGTGTCTTTTTAAATTACCGGGATGCTTGAAGAATTTGCTCTCACACAGAAGAACAAGTCCTCTGACCTGAAATTGCTTGTTCTTGATGTGGTGATTATGCCATACTATTTTCTGTTCCTTCTAAACATTTTAATGATATCCTGCGACAAAATGTTCTTCCAATTCTACCAGCCGCGACAATATTTCTTTGACAGCACCAACATTTGTCATCTTCGTGATTGCAACAATCCTTAAACTAGGTATAATATATTTCATTGGCATGACAAATTATTTCCCATATACCAATGCAAATGGAGTTTGTCCTGTCAACCTCTTATAGGTCATGCGATATGCCCACGACACTGCATAAATTTTCTGATCCCAGTCATCTCTTTTGGACATTGCAAATTGTTGTCAACGCATTTTCCAGAATTTTGTTGAACGCTTCAACAACACCATTCTCTTGAGGGTGATATGGCATTTTATTTCTATGTTGGATATAGAATTCCTCCGATAGTTCCTCAATTAACATATTAACAAAGTGTGTACCTTGGTCCCTTATTAAAATCTACAGGCATCCAAATATCGTCATGACATTCTCAAATAGAAACTTTGTAACAGTACAATCCTTTATTGGCATTGCTTTAGACCAGCTGGTTAGGTAGTTGGTCACATTAATTATATATCTTGAACCTGTGTACTTATTTTTCAGACTAATAGGACCCACAAAATCAATGGCCCATTTATCAAATTCCTTTAGAATTACTTAAGGTACTAATGGCATCTCTTCTCGTCGCGATGGATTTCTCGTTCTCTGGAAGACATCACAGCTGCGACAGTATTCTCGTGCATCTGCATGCATGGTAGGAAACCATAATCCTGCTTGCAATATATTTTGCACTATGTCTCTTCTAGCGTAATGGCCTCCTATGACACCACCATGTTCTTCATTCAATATCATCAGTCACTCGTGTTCCAAGATGCAGCGACGAAGAATTTCATCAGGGCCCATCTTATATAATTGTCCAGTGATCAAAAGGAACTCTACATCTCAGACAACTAACAACTTCTTTTGCGCAATAGTAAATTTAGCTTCCGTATACCCTGTACTGAAAAATTGTATGATGTCTCTATACTGATCATCAAACATTGTTATTGCGAATAGTTGCGCATCAGGGAGAATATCATCGAGGTTACTAGGTTATTCTCCACTTTTGATTCTCAATAGATGGTCGGTCCTCAATTTAGTCGACCGGGTTTAACAATGACCTCAGAGTCAAATTCCTGAAAAAGGATAAGCCACCGAAAAATCCTCCTTCCCAACACTGGCTTATTGACTAGGTACTTCAATGTTGAATGGTCTATGTACATATTAAAATGTTCACCCAGCAAGTAGTGTCTGAATTTTGCAGAGTATATACAATCGCTAACCCTTCTCGTTTTGTCATGGTATAGTTCTTCTCTGTTGTCGATAATTTCCTATTGGTGAAGGCTCTAGGATGGTTGATCGACCCTTCACCAGGATATGTTAGTACCACTCCGAGTGTGACAGACGACGCATCAATATGTACATGGAACTCTCTTCGAGTCTAGAAATACAAGTATGGGTGTTGTAACCATCTTTTTCTTCATCATGTACAGACTCTCTTGGCAACTTTCTATCCACTGGAACTTAACATGTTTCTTCAGCAACTTTTCCATTGGAGCAGTTACCTTCATATATCCTTTAATAATTTTTTGTAGTATCCCGTGTGCCCCAATGTTACACGTAATTGATTAAATGTGTTTGGTGGTGGTAGGTCAAGCCATGATCATAATTTTAGCAGTATTGACCAACATTCCATCGCGGCATACCACATGTCCCAACATAATTCCAAATGGGGTGGAAAAGATGCATTTCCTTAAATTTAATGAAATTTGATACCGGAGACACTGTTCCAGCATCATCCTAAGGATTTCAAATGATTCTTAATGAGACCAAATAATATCCAATCATCTAAGTAGACTTAAAAAATTTATGAATATAATATTTGAAAGCAGCTACTACTATTCTGGAAAAAATAGTAGGAGCATTCTTAAGTCCAAAGGGCATTACCGTGTATTGGCAGCAACCCCACTCCGTCACAAAGGTTGTCTTGTGTCGATATTCCTTTACGATTCTAATATGATAGTAACCAGAAACACCATCAATGAATGAATAAATCTCTTGATCCCCGACACTTTCCAGTACCTCATCTGTGAATGGAGTCAAAAATGGGTCATGCAAATAGGTGTCATTCAATTTTCTCAGGTTGACGCAAATTCTTACTTCACCCGTAGCATTTTTTGTCTTGTATTACTATCGAGCTAATCAATTCTAATTCTTTGATAGTTTTAATACCAACATCCAACATTCAGTCCATCTTAGCCTTAACCTTTTCTTTATACCACAGATTCAATTAGTATGGTCGTTGCTTGACAGGTTTTGCATCAAGACTCAAAAGTTATTTTTCGTTTCTCCCAAGTCTATGATGATTCCTTTTATCTCTGAAAATTTTGCAGGGAATATATCCTAGAGCTCATGCAATAGGTCTGTGATCTTCCCTACAGTCTCATCATCCCAACAATCTCCAATATTGGAAAATTTTGGACTCACCGGGGAGCCAATATTTTTTTTAAACTTCTAGTGGACTCAAGAATCAGTCGCTAGAAATACCAAGTCCTTCCACTCTATGCATACCTTCTAACTTGGGTATGTTTATGTCGAGCGGGTCACCATCATCAGGTTATCCCATCACATTGTAGCATTTCATCCAATGTTGTATTGTCATGCTGCACTGATTGAAGTTTGTCATTGCACTGGGAAATCTTCAAATATATTTGTCTTAATCACTTGCAATGCAACATCAACCGAAGGATGGTCATCTATGAACTCAGATGTATGTGTCAAGCTAGTAGCTAACTCCTACCACTCTATATTTCCTTGTCGCAAATGAACAGATGTATACCAATTCCTTGGTATTGTAGTGTTTGTATAAAGTGATGAACCCATTCTTGTCATGGATATCCCAGCCATGTCATGCGACAATATTCAATATGTTCGACATGATATGCCAATCATGTATACTTGCGACCAGTATAATTGATCTCTTCTCCAAATATTATCTCCATCAATTTTCTAAATTATGGCCATTCAGAGATAGATTCTTTATGTGTACCCCAACATCTAGTATGTGTAGCTTTCAACACAAAGTCTAGGGTGGAAAAGTGCTGAGATTCTGTAACTTTTTCTTCAAACTCTGTCAAAAAAGATGCAAGGTTAGGTAAACCTTCATATGTAGGTAGATCACTTGCCTCAGCTCCTACCTGATGCAGAGATCATGTCATTCTTGCACATCTTCTCATGGATACTTCATGCATTTGATTTTGCCAATTTTATAATGCTTCACCCGAATCATATTCAGGGGAGATAACACTCCACCAACTAAGCTTTCCATCATATGTTGGAATTATATAGTCGTCTCCTATACATGTGATATTATATATATAGTTGAGATAATTGCCTTGTCCTTCACTGTGCACTGGTTCAACATATCTATTTCCTTTTAGCGAATCAATTGGCATGTAACAAACTTAAATAATAACAACAAACAACACACAATAATAATAATAATAAACATCAACAAATATATAATAAATAATAATAAATAATAATGTCTTTATGAAAAGACATGACTCTTAATGAAAAGGTATTCCACCAAAATATAAATAACGGTCCCTCAATTGTAATTTGGACATCTATCAATTTATTCATATTTTATTATCTACGGATATGTGGGTTATTTCAAAAATTACTTAATTGAGAATATCCAACTATGGATGTTACAGTGGTAGACCTTGGACAACATTATTTACACCTTGTGTAGATTTGGGTTTCCCAAAAAAATAGGACTTTGTCCTTAAAAAATAAAAAAATAAAAAAAGGTAAAAGTAACCCCCCAAAAAAAGAGGTAAAAGAAAAGAAAAGAAAAGAAGAGTTAAAAAAGATAAGATAAAAGTTAAAAAAGGAAGAAGGTAAGAGTGAAACCACATGTGGTTTCTTAAAGTGGGTTTGTGTTTGATTATAAAAATTGCATAATAATAACTACAAAGAAGCAAGTGAGATTTGAACCTAGGTGGGGAAGGTAACACTTATTCCTCCCAACCACCCAATCTACTCGCATTTTACAAAACTATTGGAAAAAAAAAGAGAAGAAGAAGGAAGATTGCCATAAAAAAAAGGAAAGTCAAGAAAAAGAGAAAACGAAAAGAAGACAAAAGTGAAGTAAAAACACAGTCACAAACAATGGCACCTACATAATCGAAAATGAAGTCACGGTTACAAACAACAGTGGACAAGTTAGAGCAATATAAGGCGATCAATAAAAGTATACAACATGGCGTTGAAGCATAAGTGGTTGAAATAGTGGAGAGACAATTATAATTGTCGCTATGGAATCAAAATCGACAGCTAGAACGAACCATAAGTGATAACAAGAAAATGTTATCTGATATCAGGATAAAGAAATATCATGTTTAAAAATTCATAATCAAAACTTAGAAGACGAGATCAGAAAGTCAAAAAATGACAACAAATCACCATATTGATGCGATAATGAATTAGAAGAAGAAATAAAGCATCTAAACAAACTCATCATCGAAAACGATGCTGAATTGGTGCAAGTCCGAATGAAGCTAGAAAATCAAGAAACAGAGTTATGTCATCATAAACAACAAAAAGAAAAACTCTAGCAACAGTATGACGACAGTAAGAAGACACATAAGTTAGAACTGACAAAAGTCAACAAGGTGTTATCAAGCAATTCCGAAGAAATTTTCAGATTAAGAAATCACAACAAGACACTAGGCATAAAAATTAAGAAGTCGAAAAGTAGTTGGAAGATGGAACAATCTACGGAAGACATTGAAGGAAATATTCTAGACAAACAGGAAGAAAATCATTGTATTAGAAGGCATAACGAAGATCTTAAGGAACAACTTAAGAAGTATGAAGATGACAGAAAATCACATGTAGAAGTGATTAAGAAGTTTCAAAATGATAACATGCAGTTAGATACAAAACAAAACCTTAAAGCCTCAAGAGACGAAAATACAACTTTTTGCTCAGGTCAACGCTAAAAAAATGACACTCGTAAAAGAAAATGACATTGCAAAAATTCCATATCGAAACCCCAACCATAAAAACAGATATTCTAAAAAGTGGGAAATGTCGAAAGATAGCGGTAACAATTTGATCAAATCTCCTAATGATAGATCAGTATGGAATTCCAACAGTCCACAACAAATCAATTTGAGATGGATTAATTCGTCCACATATCGAAAGTTATGCTCAACTCTTAGTAGTTCGTATCAACATGTTTCGTCAGCTGCGACACCACAAAAAATGATCCAGAAACATTATAAGGCTTTGAGGACAAAACCTTTCTAAGGGAGTGGCGATGTAACAAACTTAAATAATAACAACAAACAACAACAACAATAAACAACAACAATAATAAACATCAACATATATATAAAATAAATAATAATAATTAATAATGTCTTTATGAAAAGACATGACTCTTCATGAAAGGGTATTCCACCAAAATATAAATAACGGGCCCTCAATTGTGATTTGGACATCTATCAATTTATTCATATTTTATTATATATGGATATGTGGGTTATTTCAGAAATTACTTAATTGAGAATATCCAACTATGGATGTTACATGGAACAACCACCCTTATCTCTGAGTCTTCAAATGATAAAATTATTTTCTTAAAATTTATGATGGCCTGGTTTTTTATCGGCTAGTCGATCCCCAAAAGTGTAGGATATGGGTTTGTATCATCAACAACGTCGAATGCTTCAAAATCCACATATGTTCTCAAGCCTTATACTTCAACAGGAACCTTAGTCAATTGACCAATAGGTAGGACCTTCGACTGATTTGATATCCAGAGTTGAATGGGATTCCAATCCAGTCGTGGTTTTCCCATGCTTTCCCATGTCTGACTTGTCAAAATATTGACATCAGAGCCTAGGTATAAAATGATATAATCCATATCATAATCATCTATCTACACAACTATTCTTAAATCATGACCAATCTTTAACCTTTTTCCAACATGGTTAACTCATATGTTTGGTTGCAGCTCTTCCTAAGTGTCTTCTATTAAATCTATCAATTCTGTGAAAACATCTTTATTACGGATTAACGATAAGAAAATTTGAAAAAAATCTTTGAGTTTACCAACCTTTCATGTCGGTTGCTTTCGAAATAATTGATCAAACCGTTCAGACATATCCCTTACTTGTCCTCTTGGTAGTGTAGGAGAAGACATCGACACTTGATTTTTTTCGATGAATTCTAGTCGCCCGTTTAAGAATATCACCCGTTCTTTTGCGCTGTCGGTCGCACCTGTGGCTGGTCTTGCTGTGCATTTTGGTCTACTCCAGTCGCATCACCACCTCTTCTTACGACAAGAATGTTTGTTTCTCTCGGCTCAACAGAAATCATCTGGATTTTTTGCTTGGGATTCAGATTGAGATTCTTAAGGGGAATTCCACAGTTCGAGCCTGCCACTTCGTAATCAATTGCAGACATAGTTTGAAAATATGATCAAAGTATTTTTACAATACAAACATGCCTTCATAGGACTTGCACAGTCCCAAGAAACATGTCTCGGTTTTCCACAATTATAGCATATGGTTTGGTCTCTTCCGCGACCAAATCCTCCTCCTCCTTTTTGTACTCGCCCCCAAAAATTTTCACCCCCCCTAGGTTGAGGGTTGTGTTGCTGCGGTGGATACTGGTTTTGTTGATATTGGGGTTGAAAATACATAATTTATTGATATTGGGTTGTTCTTTATTGAGTAGGTGGGTATTGAGCTTGCACTTGTATTTTCTCGTCGTTCTTCATTAAGTAGGTATCCACCATTTTATCCTGTAGCAATTGGAATGATCTACAATCCTTTTCATCATGTCCTACAGATTTCCAAAATTTATAGTATAGAATAGCTGGTGTACACACAATATTCTACAATTACAAGCACTCTTCTGACCGATGGCCTCGGGTATGACATATTCTATACAAAGGAATCCCTTGTGTGCTTATCAGGTTTGACACTTGCGACACAGTTCATGAGAGTCAAGAAAATATATTTATGGTGTCCTTCAATTGTGCATCTATTACACCAAAGTTCTTCTTGGATTTCTTTCCCTTTCTTAATGTTTTAGAGTTGCAGTATAACGTTGGCTAGTTGCGACTAAATCTGCATCATTCCTGCATTGGTCTCTCCAATTGGTGAGGATTCTAACTTCATTGTTATCTCCAAAGCTTCAGTCTACGACACAATATTTGTTGCATCAATGAAATTCGGATGTGTGGCAATATCACTGGAATGAACCATTCCTTGTGTTGTACGTTCGACATATGAAAGCCCATCAATGTCTTAAATATCTAGTCAAAGTCCCAGACATAATCTATAGGTAATTGTGTAATATCCTTAATTTATGTGATGCACCAAGATTCAGATTTTGGCTTTCTGAATTCGTCTATTAATCCCACTCAAATTTGGTCGAATGTTTTCTACGCGACTCCTACTGGAACTATAGAGAACTTCATGTACTAGTCTAACGCATGACCTCTTAAGTTTGTGATCATCCACGCTTGCTTTATCGCTTCATCTTGGACCCGTCACACGGTCTATACGACTTCATAGAGAAACCAATGTTGTTCTGGGTCTTCTAACCCATTTCCATTAAATATTGACAACTTAATATCGTTTCCAACCATTATATTGACACCTGTTACGCTTTAAACAAAAAGTTTGGCTAGAAATACTTGCTTGTCTGCTATTTCAACTATTATTGTTAGCTATATTTACAAATTGACTAGGAGAAGAATTTTTGGATCTTACCTCTAGAGATGTATATGGAGTCGTAGGTGTTCTATACTTGTATCCTGGACCTGGATATTCTGCTTCTTCTTCGTCTCTTTCCGATATAGGCTGATATTTCTCTTTTTCCTCGCAAGAACCTTCATCAAAATGCGATGTTAACTTGTAGTATTATCCTTTGGTTGTACTGCAACTTCCTCTTCTTATCATAGTTTTTCTTCTCTTTCCCAACCGAAATCGTCTTCCACTCCTTAAACGTCCAACTTCTAGTTCAGTTCCGCTATCAGCAAAGAACATCTCAGCTTAGTTTGCTCCATTTTCCGTGTGCTTATTCTACAACATATCCCAAATTTTTGCGAATAGTCCTTCTAACTGTCAAAATCCATTCTCATGATTTCTTTTTCGCATACAAGCATCTTTATCCATGTTTTCAAAGATTTCAAGTATCTTCCTCATGGTCCTTGATTTTTTTTTAAATTTCCGCCTCACTATATGAGGTTATTATGTTGACGACAAACTCAGTAATGTATCCTTCCAAAATATTGTCTACCCAAAAATTGACAGCGCTTGATACAGGGCTGTTGGTACTCTTTAGTTGTTGAATCAACTGAGGATTCCACTTTGTCGGTTCTCCTCCTTGGAAATTATGTCGTTGGGTTGCTAACTTCAACAACCACTCATACAACACAATAGGGAACTCAGAAAAGAAAATCTCATGAATATATGTATAAAGGTATCGCTCCAACCACCTCGTCAGATTCAATCGTGATCCTTTAATTTCTTCTTGTGAAAAATATAATGCTTTAAAATACACCCAGTTTTGGATTTCTGGCTTTGTCAGATGCCAAAACATATCCCTCACCAAAATCATTCAGAGTCTCGACAACGAAACCATTTATTGGAATTCTCTATTCGACCCAGGTTTAGTCTTTCGTTTGCGTGCAACAAAGCCTAAGATATTGGCTCGATCGAGAAAAGCATAGTTGACAACGCCTGCCACATAGATGCGGTCTCACCCAAGATATCTCTTATGGGTAACTGCCAGAACCAGGTTTTTGCAGTTGGGTGGGGATTTTTCCTCCCTAGGAACCTTACCTACTCGGTCGACCAAAGTCGGTGGGTGTATTGCTTATTCTTATTGTGCGTAAATAAGACACTATTTAACTTATCCGTCAACATATATTATAACAAAAATATAAGATTTAACACACATGTTATCTATCAACAATGTGACTCATGCATAAGACAACTCATTCATAAGAAAATTCATAAAAACTAATTCACACTATACATTCCTGGAACTTAAGCACACTCATAATATAAATTCATGAGACATAAACACACTCATCATCTACACATTGATACAGTATTTAACATGGAAAGCCATTTGGGAAAAACCACAAAGGTGCTCTTCATTTGGCATGATAAATATATGGCATCTTTTGTCTGTGCACTCAGCTGCAGACTCTGTTCTAAGTGTTCTTCTCTTATCTATAGAGACTCCTCTCTGCTTTCATTCTCTCTGTTCTTCTGTCATTCAATATTCTCCTATCTTACTCTATTTTTTATCCACACACATCCTGGATCGACTAATCTTCTCTTCGACTCTACTATTGATCCACACACAACCTGGATCGACTACTCTTATTTATCAACTCTACTTTCGATCCACGCAAATACTGGATTGAGTATTCTTCCTACAGACACAATTGTCTGACCAAGAACCAATTTACTCAGAATGTAAGTAACTAACATGAAGGATAGGAGGTCTCTTGGTAGTAACCCACATACAACTTGGGTTATTCATTTTATAGACTATTTACATGTTGCATTCATCCGACTTCATTTTGTTAGCCAATTGTCTGGAATTCCTTTATTTATGCTAGTTACACTTGTTAGTAGGCACTATCAACCCAAAATACAAAGATCATCTTATTCCTTGCGGCTCATGTGACTCTAGCAGACTTCATCGTTTAGTCGGCTAGAGTCACATGCTTGATCCTTTTATTATCGAGCTGTCATTTTCAGTCGTTAGATCGATGTACGCCTTCTCTATCGTGGTTTTTTTCGTCGCGACTGATCTCATTGCATCCTTTCCTTCTATTGTGGTTTCTCTTCTTTTGTTGTAGCTTTCTCTATGACTACTTCCTCTGTCTTGGCTCTTTCTTCCCTATCTGCTTTTCTCTTCCTTCGTTGGAACTTCCTCTGTAGCTGCTTCATCTACCTTCTTCTTCCTTCCACAGTTGCTTCTATTGCAACTGCTTCTCCCTTACGGCCTGACTCTTTACCTTCTTGGGCGTAATTCTAACTGAATTTTGTATATATTTCCCTAGGGCCAACAATGTACTTTGGTTGACCATTCTTTGTCCATTTTTGACTATCGTTGTGTATATTTAACCATGGTTCTTTATGGTTGAATTTGGCTTACTATGTTCCACCATGGTTGAAGATGGTTAACTAAACTTTGCAATGTTAAACCATGGATTACTTGTGGTGTTTGAATATGGGTAACTTTGGCTAAATTGTAGGCTATAACACTATGGTTCAACACAATTAACAATGGTTGGCTATGGTTGATCATGTTTTTTTATGTTTGTCCATGGTTGAGTATGGTTGGGCATGGTTGATCTTGGTTGATCATCTGTTATTATGGTTGACTATGATTAACTTAGGTCAACAATGTTGACAATGGTTGAATAATATTGATCATGCTTGGCCATGTTCAAATTTGGTCAACTTACCTTGAATATGTTTAACTTCCATAGCTATATTTTACTATGTTTTATGTTGTTGACCATGGTTAATTATAGCTAAACATGGTTTCCTATGGTTGACTATGGTTGATCAAGGCTAACAATGATTAACTATAGTTAACATTTAGCTTAGCATCTTTTACTATGGTTGAGGATGTTTGCCCATATTTTATTATGGTTGAGGATGTTTTACCATGGTTAATCATGTTTGATAAGGAGGATAATATTTGAACTCGGTTATGTCACATGTGACATTCACAAATGGTTATGTTGCCTTATAGAGTTTTTGAAAGCTCATGTTTCAATACGATGTTCTTGAATTTTTATGATCCATTATGATATTTTAATGTACTGTGGAATTTATCATGGTTGACTTATGTTATCCATGGTTGAATGGTTGGTCAAGGTTCACTAGGGTTGACTTTCACTATAGTTGGGCAAGGTTCATTTTTGTTGACTTTCATTGACTCTGGTTAAACATGGACAACCATGTTTGTTGATGGTTGATTATGGTTGACTTTGGACTGCTATGTTTGACTTTTGTAAACCATAGTTAGTCATTCTTGACAAATGTTTAACCATGGTTGATGATGGTTGAGTATGGTAATGTGATATTGTGAGATACATCTTGGTTGAGTTTGTGTCGCATTGTAATGTTCATAAAATCTTATGTCAAATGTGTTATGTTCCTTAGTGGTTATGCTGCATTGTGAAATTCATCTTGGTAAATATATTAAGACTAACAATAACATTAACATTAACATTGATGTTAATATTAACATTAATATTTAATTATATGATATAATCACATTAATACTAACATTATGCAGCATCAAATCCCAAAATAATGATAAAAAAACTTATTAGCTTTCTTTCAAGAAAAAATCTTCTTAACATAAATTTACATCTTCTTTAGATCTTGTCATAACAGGTTGTCCATCTCTAATGAAATATAAAATTTACATTACAATTTGCCGAAGTTAAAAAGCAACTTGCATGCATCGTAGAGGCCATTTACTTTGACATCTATTTCAAGTGGCTTGGCGTCCACTAGATTCTAATATTTGGCACCCACCATTGATGAATCCTATATGCCCTCTTGAAGAAATCTTAATATATATTGACCTATGAAATCTCATGCATCATCGAGTGGAGAAGACAAGGGGATGGATTAATGTACATAGTCCCTTCAATATAAAGGTGAACTCAAACGCCTTAGACATTACTACCACAGACATGGCACAAAAGAAATGGAGGAGGTGGCAAAATCCTATCGGACCACTGGTAAACGTGGCAAGGGGCATGGCTAAGCAGTGTGCGGAAAATAACATCTCCATCTATTAATATGACACAGGAAGACATGTTAATTAACTCTAACATGGTATATTATTCGTTAATCAACACTAATAAAATGAAGCAATGCTTATTCTCTTTCTAATAATTGCAAGGAAGTTATCACATTTAATCTTTACCCTCAAATTAACAAATATGAGTAAGAATATTCTTTTACTAACATATAACTAAGAATTATTTTTTATCAGTAATTATAACCCAACAATACATTTTTTAAATTGAAAGCATGCACCTTTAAAATTGAAGCAATACATTTTTTAAATTGAAAGCATGCACCTTTTAAATTGAAAGCATGCACCTTTTACCAATGTATTGAAATAAAGATCCCTTATCAGTAAATTATAGCCAAACAATACATTTTTTTTTAATTAAAAGCATGTACCTTTCAGCAAATGTATTGAAACAAAGATGCATAGTGATGTAATTAAACTCAAACATTTTTAATTGAGTAAAATATATATATATTAAAATTAATTTCTATAGTGTATTGGGTGTGGATAGAATGAAATTCATCTAACTCCACTAATGAACCACGAAGGAATGACCATATTCTTAGAAAAATATATAAATGTGTACTTAATACTTATTTAATTAAATTATTTTTTTCTTTCAATTTTTAAATTCACTTTAAATTTATTAAATCTGGATTTTGTATTTAATAATATTTCTTTAACAACTTTTATAAAAAATTATATTCATTAAATTTTAAACTTTTATTAATATTTATATAAAATAATAAATTATTCATCATTTTATTTTTTATTAATATTTATATAAGATAATAAATTAATCCTCATTTTAGGTTTTCAAAATAGAATTATTAATACTTTCTTTTCTATAAATTATAACACATTTTTTTAATTTATCAAATCCAGAAAATAAATAAAACAAACTTTTACTGAAGATGTTATTAATACCATTCCAAGGAAGAGTATAATAATAATAGTTTAGAATTCAAATAAGATTGCTTTTTATTTATTTAATTTGTATAGCCGTTTTTAGAGTATCATACTAATAATCTAGAATCCATCTCTTTGGAGACATCTCATAAAATTGGAACGAGACATAAAATATTAACATGGTCCATGCGTAAGGATAACACACAAATCGAGATGGGGGACTAAAAAATACATGATAGAGATAAAAAGACAACCCTAGCTCTCGGTTGGGATGACACCATGGTGGCATGTTTACCAGCGTCTTGCTCTCACAGCACAGGTCTACGTATCCCTGGAATTATGGACGGGGATTGTATTTGCCTTTTTTACGTAGGTTTTACACAACTTTGACCGGTTTCTTGATGTAGCTTTCGTTGTGTTTTCCTCGGTATTTTCTCTGTTTCTTCTCCGCATGTCATAGTATCTTTGTTTGTCACCATTTCTTAGTTTTCTGCTGTTGTGTATTTTTTATTCCCTCGTTTCAGTGGTTGCCTGCCTCTAGTCTGGAGCTTGCCTCCGGTTTCAGTGGGTTTGTGTGTCTCCTTGTCCACGGCGGTGTTTTTTTTGTAGTATGGAGTGTCACAGCCACACTTCGCAAGCGCTCTTTGGCTCGCCAAAGGTGGTGTGCGGCACTGCCAGGAAGACAGCTTGAGGGATTGCCCGCCCAAGTGCCTAGCCTG
>LPNX010567492.1:690113-824338 GCA_001517045.1 Pseudotsuga menziesii
ACACTTTGACTGCACGCCCACACTTAGGATCGCGCGCCAGTGTTACTGAACGCCTTCACAAGTTTGCATGCCCATCCGCACGCTCAAGGGTCGCGCTCCTCAAAGGTGTCGCGCGCCCATCATCAATGTCATCTTTGCCAAGGGGCGCCCGTGCCATCACGTGGGCGCTGACCTTGGGGCGCGCCACATTCCCGACCTCCGTGCCGGTGGTGAATGTGGGCGCTTGCTAACTTAGCCAAGTGAGAGCGCAACTCCATGCCGAACCATCATAACCGCGCCACCTTGCCCAGGTGTGCCACCACTTGGGTGCGCTGAAAAACGTGGCTGTGACATGGAGTCCGTCCCTTTCTCTGGGGCTTAGTACTAGCCATATTAAAAAAGTGGGAATAGGGTTTTTTTTGCACCTTTCTTTTGGTTGGGGTTTTCGGTGGTTCCACCCTCTTCATGCTCTCTATCCTTGGCTCTTCTCGGTGACACGGGACCTCTGCGTAAGTTGTTCCTCCTCTTGCCCTGCTTAAGCTGTTTCTTTTTTCACGTAGTTCTTTGGGAACTTGGTTTTTGCAACCTTTCGCCTGACGGCTTGTCGGGTCTTGCAGCCAACGTACTGGGATTGAATTTCTGTCTTGGAACCTTCCGTTTTTCCCCAACTTTGTTTTTTTTATCATGAGTTTTTGTTTTTCTCCAGTTATTAGGGTTTCTGTCACCTTGCCACTTTTCGATGATTGCTTTAGGTGTTCTGTCAATGTTTCTCACAATCTTTATCACCCGAGGGTCTGCATGTTTTGGTTCAAACCCTGTACTGTTCTAGGGTTTTGACTTCCGATTCTTTCTCTTGATTTTTCTCGGTCTGTTGTTCTAGGTATAGGGGTTTTGTTGCATTGTTTTCTTTGGGTGGTTCCTTTAGATGCCCAGTTTTGAGCACGTGATCTCTAAGTTTGTCCCTTTACCTTTTCTTTCACGGTTTCGCTGTGATCACCTTTTATCGATGGTTGCGGCCCTCTCTGGACCCTGACTGCTCCTGTCCATGTCACTATTTCTTTTGTGTCGGATAGGATGGTCATTTATCTGAACGATGACAACATTGTTGGGGCCGATGGCGACCCTCACCCCTCATTTAAAGCTCATTGTAAACACAAGGGTTTCAAGGCACTCAAAGCCAAATGAAGTTTTGTCTTGGGTCGTGCCGTCTACTTTGATAAGGTGGAAACATTGTGCTACCGCACACTTGTTGGTCGCCTAGAATATCGTAGCTTAGATAAAGTTGATTGGATTGAGTGGGAAACAAAATATTGGAAGCTACTCTTAGACTATATTCCTACCATTAGCAAGCTTTCCAGTTGATGATACGTCTTCCTGTTTCTTGATGATAAGGACGCCACTCAAATCCTTAGTTCACTCTTGCTAGTAGACTTGAGTTCCCTTGTTCTCAGTAGGTGGCACTCGAGGTTTGATCTAGACCGGTAGAAGGTGGTGACGCGCCACTTGTGGGTATTGTTACTGGGGCTTCTACTACAATGGTAGAGTAGGGAAGTACTTGTGGGCATCGCCAATACTCTCGGGTGTTTTGTGGCCCTGGATGAACACTTTCTCCATTCTTTTCACAAGCGCTCGACTCGAGTTTTGGTAGAACTCAATATCACTGTGGGGTTCGGCTACTCTGGATATTATCCTTGTCGATTGTATTCACCCCTAATGATTGGACTACCTTGCGATTCCTTTTCGTTTCCACTTCTGTCACTAGATGGGTCACCTCCGACGTCGTTGCCCGTCATTACTTCATGGATCTGCTCGTCAGGGGCGTGGTAAGTGTTCGTGGGATTCCCATTTGGTTTAAACTGAGCCACTAGTGGTGGAGCTGGCTGATTCTTCCATTCCTGGTATGTATTCTTCGGCTTCCCCAAGCCTTTATGAAAACCTCTTGAGGGGTGAACTGGATTATTTCGAGGATATTGAGAAAATTTTTGGTTTTAATCGGTTGGTCACTCTGGGGTCCGTGCTCCCTGTTCCTCATTTGGACCCTGTCTATATGAGTACTGCTACTCCTTCTCCATCAAGGGACCCATGCCCCCCCTCCATGGATCCTAGCTACCATGTTGTCTCCTCTCCCTCTCCTCCTTCACTGTCAGTACCCTCCTTCCTCTCAGAAGCCGATTTCCCACCCCTGGATGGCTCCCACTCCTCTCCCTCTCCCTCCCTTCTTGACAGTCCTCATCTTGATCCATCTTTTACAAACTCTTCACTTCTAAAAACCCTCAGTATTTTCTCTGATAAGTCACCTATCACACCTTCTACCCTACCCTTGGACTCTCTTGACCATGCCAATGTCACCATCAAGAAATCATGGAAAAACAAAATTGTTTCTAGGAGGATCACCCTCTCCACCACCCAGGATCAAGGAGCTTGCACGTTCTTTTCTTTCCCCTAAGCCTCCTCCTTCCTTTGGGTTTCTTAGAGTAGATTCTCCCCCTTACTTGGGGTCTTAATGAAATTTCTCTCTCTCAATATACACGATTTTGGGGTTTTTTTTGAGCTCAAAAGCCTTGACCTTCTTCTCTCCGTTATCAAGCCTCATATGGTTTTTCTCTAAGAAAAAATGTGTGATCCTGTTCAAGCTCTCCTTTCTTTTGAAAAATGTCGTCCTGGATGGGAATTATGTGCCTCAGATTCTCAAGGAATCTCCAAGGGGCTCCATACTGCTTGGGATTCGTATGCTGCCTGATGCAAAGCTTTTGTCTCTCGCTATGGCATCCTGGTCAGGGTGACTCTCATAAATTTTTCTTTGGAGCTCTCATGCCTCAACTGCTATGGTCCCTACCAGCATAGGACTCTCTTTTGGGACTCTATGGTGGGTGATGGCTTATTTGGGTTCCCTAATTTGATTGTTGCGGGGGACCTTGATTTCAGCCTCTCGGATGTGGAAATTTGGGGTGGGAATTCGCTTTTGGATCTGCTCTGCCACTAATTTTCTCAACTATTATCCAGTTCCAACATGATTGATGTGGCCCCGACTTGCATTGGCCCTGCTTTACGTAATGGTAGGGATGGGGATAGAGGTATCAATAAGATATTGGACAGGTTTCTCATCTCTGATTCACTGGTGTCCTCTTTCCCTCGGTACCGGTCTTGGATTCACCAGTCGGGTATATCTGATCGTTTCCCTGTATGTTTTGAGTGGGATAATGTAGACTTCAAAAGGAACTTCCCTTTCAAGTTCAATAGGGCTTGGCTCATCTCGGAGAACTTTTCGGCTCTTGTTCACTCCTCTTGGGCATCTGAGGTCTCCTCTTTGGACTATGATGACATGTCATGTTTGGTACACAAACTTAAAAGGCTCAAGGGTGAGTTCAAAGTATGGGAAAAATCCCAAAAGGATACACATCTCTAGGTACTCGAAGATCTAGATAAGGAGACACATCATCTCTTCTCCTGCTATCCCTTTGGAATTTTTCCTTACCAGGTGATGGATAGGCTCTCAGTTATCAAATGCCAGCATGAAAAACTCTTGGATCATGAAGTCCTCACTTAGATATTTAAAATCAGGGCTCTTTGGATTAGGGAGGGGGACACAAATACTAAATATTTCCATAATTTTTCCTCGGCCAGGAGGAATCACAATAATATTTGTTAACTAGATGATGAAAATGATGATTCTGTTAGCGAGCTGGATCAGCTGAAAGTTTTGGGGTTTAAGCACTTCTCTTCCCTTTTCATGGATGATGGGATGGCCCCTATATCTGAACAACTAAGGATCATAAAACACTACCCTTCCTTTCTATCATATGAAGATGTGAAGAACATGGCAGCAAATATTTATTTGGGTGAAATTGGGTCTGTACTGAAAATTTTCAAAAAATATCGCATCCCCAAACCTGATGGCTAGCCTGTTGATTTCTTTGAATTGGTGAAGCTGGATCTCCTTAAGTTGTTGAGCTCTCTTGAAAGGAAGGTGGAGTATGTGGGTCTTTGAATGACACCTTTTTAACCCTTATCCCTAAGTCTAATCATCCAAATACCTTTGAAGACTTTAGAACCTTTTCTCTTTGTAACCTTATCTATAAAGTCATCACTAAGGTTATCTCTTCCAGACTCAAGCCTATCTTATCTAGGGCCATTTCCATTGAACAGTTTGGATTCCTAAAAAATAGATTGATCTAGGAGCCTATTGGTATTACTCAGGAAATCCTTCATACCATAAAAACCAAAAAATTGGAAGCCCTGGTACTTAGGCTAGACCTCTCCAAAGCTTTTGACCGTGTCAATTGGACGTTTCTGTGCCTCATTCTCCTACAAATATGACTCCCCGTGCTTACTGTCAACTGGATCATGGGCTGTGTATCCTATGCGAACTTCTCAATCCTTATAAATGGCTCTCCTTCTAGTTTTTTTGGTGCTTCTAGAGGTATTAGGGAGTCTTTCCCATTCTCACCTCTCCTTTTCCTGCTAATTATTTAAGGGCTTAGCTGCATGATTGGAAAAGCTAAATCTGATTAAAATATTAATGGTATCAAACTACATCTCTCTCTTTCTTTCTCACACCTTCTATTCATTGATGGTGTTATTCTTTTTGGCATGGCCACTATGGAAGAATGGAAGGAATACAAAATAATCCTTCATCTTTTCTATCTAGCCTTGGGCATGAGGATCAGTGTGGAGAAATCCTCTTTTCTTACCAACAATATTTCTGAAGACCTGTGCAAGGCTATCTCTGATATATTTCCTTACAAGATGGAACTGATCAATAAGGGATTCAAATACCTGGGCTCTTGGTTAAAACCCCTGGGTATGCAGAAAATGAATAGCATTGGATCACTCAGATTTTTGAACTGGACTCATAAATTCCTCTCCCTTGGTGGCAGGTTGGTACTGATCAGGTCTGTTTTATCCGGCATCCTTGTCTACTGGTTCTCTCTAGCCGGGCTTCCTTATTCCATTCTTAACATACTTAGGCACTTCATTTTCTCCTTTCTGTGGGGACGGACCACAAACCATCATAAGATTCATTTGGTTGATTGGAAGACCCTCTCAAGGCCTTTCGAGCTGGGAGGTTGAAAAATCAAACACTTGGGGTGGTTCAACTTATCCATTAGAATGAATAGTTTGTGGTATGTTATGATGAGTAATGGGATTTGGCACCAAGATTTGTAAGCAAAATATTTAAAATGTGTTCCTTGGGAGTCCTAGCTTTGTCGTTCCAACTTCTCTGTGCATAATACTTCCTATATCTGGAATGGGTTTGTTTGAGTACTCCCTTGGATTTGAAGCTATATTGGTTGGAGTGTTGGTAATGGCTCATCTATCCTTTTGGGCTCCGACCCCATTGTTGGTATGACCTCAGACTACACACTCTCTACGGGTGTCCATGAATATCTCCAGGATTATGGCATTACCAGACTTAGTAAGGCTTGCAATTGTTATATCACGGGTTCTCCTTACTACTAGTTGTTTGCGGAGGACCTTGATCTGGGTGGTATATGGAAAGATGAATGGAACGAGTATATCAAGGGACTTTACCATGGGGGTATTAGGCTAACCTAGACAAAGGACCATATTATATGGATGTACAATAAAGCAAAGGGTTTGGCCATGACTTGACTTTCTTACAATTTCATTGCAAGAGGTAACACAGAAGTATCCTTAGGGTGGTAATACAAGCAACTTTGGCATTGGAAGTTCCCACTTAAAATCAAAAGTTTTATCTTGATATGTGTGGGAGATAGAATTTGTACATCAGATAACTTATCAAAATGAGGCTGGATGGGCCCTCACTATTGCTATTTGTGTAAATCGAGGCAGGAGTCTGTGAATCATCTTTTTTCTTCTTGCACTTTATCACACTTTGTTAGATCGGTACTTAGCTCTAGACATGGGATGGATCTTATCTGGAATGATCTCTCAGTGTTGACTAATCTCAATCACTAGATCTCTGAGTCCCACTCTCTACTGTATCTACCTTTTTTCTATATGTGATGCATCTGGAACACTAGAAACCATGCAATATTTGATGATGCTATCCCCCTGGAGGACTCGGTCTGCAATGGGATCCTGGAATTAGTTCTCTCATAACCTATGTAGGAAAAACATACTCGATAACGAATTATTGGTCCTGCTCTGATGATCACTTACCCTTCAGGTTTTTTGATGGTGCTACAAACTCTTGTATGGGTGGCTCGAGTTTCATACTCCATATCAGTCCTTCTCACCATTTCCAGGCCAAATTGGGTATTGGTGTTAGTACTAATACACGTGCATAACTTTTGGCCCTATGGTCCCTCATGTATTTTGCTACTGAGCTGGGCTTACCCTCTCTAATGATCTGGGGGGACTCACAAGTGGTTATTAACTGGGAAAGGATGGAAGCAGAACTGAATGTGATTGACTTGCTTCACTGGTGTGAAAGTATTGTTGCCCTGAAATCTTCCTTCCTCACATATCTATAGGGAGCACAATTCGAGTGCCGATGTTTTATCCAAGGAAGATATTTCACTCGATATGGGTATTCTCTCCTATTTGGAATTTCTTGATGGAGAGATGATTGGTTGAACTACTATCCAGTTATTTTGATGGATTTGTATGTCCCTCTGTTTTGGCTCTACTCATTTCCAATTCTTTGGATGAGTTTACACTTTCTTGAGCCTTGGTCTTGATATCGTATGAGTATTCTCATCTATAATAACTTTAGTTAAGTCGTAGGGGTCTTGTTTTCCCCTCAAGAGCTTCCTTGGATAAATTTTCAGGACTCCTTACATGTCCTCTATAGATGTGCCGAGTTTTTTACTGTCTTTAAGGATGGATTTGGGCATGATAGATATGTGATGATATGTTTCTGTCACATTACTGCCTATCATAGTTATTTGTTTGTTTTGTGTGGATACTTTTGTATCTTCAGGCCTGTATTTGTTACCTTTGATTCTAATGAATATCAAGGAGTGGTCTTTTTCTTCTTGAAAAAAAATACACAAATCGAGAAAAGTCCAATTTTTTGTGGACAGAGTGGGCCATATTGTTTGTTGCTTTAAGATTGCAATTGTATTACATGTTTATATTAATATTTTGTTATAGTTCAATGGTCAATGGGGCCTACTCTTTCTATCCTTGATGTTTTTCAAACTTTTAAGCATCAAAATTTGCTGCCAGACCCTTTATTTTAGCGCTTCTTAGGTTATGTTTTATCACTCGGTACTTCCTTTTTTACAAGTAATGGATTTAGAAACTAGCAATAAGGATAATACTGAGAAGTTGTCCAAGAAAATTCATGACGGGAGAAGTGAAATAGAGAATTTAATATTCAGGAGTTAGTAAAAAGGTAGAAAGATCGGGAGGAATGTAGTGTTAGGGACCAACTGCTTGCCCATATCTAACATGATTACCGGGAAGCTTAGGTCAATCAAATGAGAATGAGATGATAAATGCAGAAATTGAGAATGAATTTTGGAAAGGTGAATTCAAGGCTTATGAAAAGAACTCAAAGAATTGAAGAATATTTGGCAGGATCCTGCTAAAGATTTGATTCCTAATCCTTGAATGCTAGAGAATGAAGTAAGGTTGGCTTGTATTGGGGATATAGATGAAGATGAGAGGAATTTAGATGAGAAGAATGATGTTGAGGAATTTATTCCTCCTCTATTCCCTTCGAAGACAAAATAATTTCCAAATATTTCTTAAATCCATAATGCACTCCTTTTTTATGACGATTAATGAAGTGGAAATGCATATTGCTATCTAGTACTTTTATTAAAATCTATACCAGTGAGGCTTTTAGCTACATGTGGAATTTGAAAGAATGTAACTTTTTTGTAATAGGTTTTGATTGTAGCTCCAAAAAAACATATGAACTACTTTTCTCAGTCTACAATGAGAAATTTTGTAACAACGGGTCTTCTTGTCCCGTCGAGACATCTTTTTTGATAATATCAAATAAGTATTTGTTTCTGTTAAAAAATGTAATAATCTAGAATCCAAATTTTAATAACTTTTATTTGAATTTTAAAGCATATTTTAATGTTTCTTTAAACATTTAAAATTAATGTCAATTCCTGCTAGATCATTCAGTCAAGGTGTGGGTCTCGTCACTAGGGCGAATAGGGTTCAATTTCCCTTAGGGGTGGTCTAGTTTGGAGCAAACACCCAAAAATCCAACCAATTGAGGGTTGGTGTGGATTAGGATGGGTGTGATCCCTGGGTGATTTTGGCATACACTTGAGTCATGGTTTCTTAGACCAAGGGTCACTCATGTAAGTCGGGTAGATTCTAGAAAACAAACAAAAAATTAAGATTAATATTTTGAATTATATAAAATTTTATTATGATAGGATTTGAATTGTTAAAAGTATTAATATATTTTTTTCTCATCATCTACCAACTATTTTGGCTAAAAAAGATAAATTTTGCTCATGACTATGAGTCACTGATATTTATGTATGGTTACAACTTGCGGAGATGTGCATAGATGTAGTCTAATATTTCTTCATTTAGTACTTACCACCTACTATATGTGATTTAGACATGTCAACTTGAGTTGATGCTAAAAATTGTGGCTGTCATCTAAACCTAAATCCCCAATTGAGATGGATTTAGGTCTAAGCTAAAGTTCTTAGCTAGGATAAATGGAAATAAATGAACAATTGTTCAAAAGACTGGGTATGGAATTCTATGGAAAGGTCCTTTCAAATAACTATGGATGGCAAATTTTAGGGTTCTCATATTTGAGCCTTGAAACATGAGCATGAAAGGATGGAAATAGTGTGAGCTTTGAAACCTATCCAGATCCATATATGAGTATCGTAGGATTGAAATAGTGGTAGTGGCACCACCCAAGAGGGAAATAAAAAGGGTTGTTTGGATATAGGCCAAATAAAGGTTTGGGAAAGGTTTAGGTTTTAGTGTCTAGGGGAAAAACATCCAGAGCACCAACGTATTAGACTTTCAATTTTGGAAGTCGCGAGGTCCAAAATTGTAAAAGATTCAGCTCATTGTGCTGCCATTGAAAAATAGTTGTACTAAGAGGTAAGTTTGAAGTTAGGCATGTAGCCTTGGAATTAGAATCATCTTCTTTGAGAGGATAAGGTGGATCCATTTTATTAAACTATTTTTTTCTTTTAGTTCTCCTTTGCATTGCATTATTTTGTAGTATTTGTTATATGTTGGAATTAGGTTGTTCTTTTCTTTTCTTTTTCTCTTTTTTTAAGCTAAAAGTTTTTATTAACAAAAGCAAGAAATTACATCAACAGTAATGTATGTTGTAATTAGGTTGTTCCTTCTTTCTTTTTTCTAAGATAAAATTTTGTATTAAAAGAAGTAGAAATTACATCAACAATAATCCAAGTTGGTCTTAAGGGAAATATGATCAAAGATCAAACATGAGTTAATGAGATAATAAATAATTTGAGAAGTTTTGTAAATAGTAGTAAAAATTATGAACCATTGGATATCACTATGATATCCAAAAAGCCTCATTATAGAGTGATCATAGGTCACCAGAAAAAGAGGCACCTCTTGCGCTTGCTTAGTGACATGGGAAAGATTTTGAAGAGCAACTTCATAGTCCTTAACATTGGTGACCTTGAGGAGGTAGTTCATCTTTTTATCAATATCATCCATCTATAATAAGAGCTCAAATACTTGCTCCTTGGTATCTAGCAAAACCTTGCCAACAACGATTTTGTGGTTCAATGCAAAGACAACATTCTGTAATATTTAATTGCATGAGTTTGAATGTTCCCATAATCACGAACCAAAGGTCTCATTTATGTTTCAATTTCTTCCATAATGGTGTAATATTATTCCTCATTGACTCATGTCTCGGCCTGCACAATCTAGGTACAATTTTCCGGTGGAACATCTTGGTAGTAGGTTTCCTTAACCTCCGTAACCTCCATCTAAGCTTGTGTGGAATTTTAGTTGCCACTAACTCACCTATTATTCCTTCATATACCCCAACCAACCATAAAGAATGGATCCATTAATGTTATGCAATGGAGGGAATGCCAAAGGTATTGGTGGGATGGATTGAAATCTTGGATAGAGCCAAAGTTGAACCTTCTTGGCAGGGAGACAGTAAATCCCTAATCTGAAGGGATAACCAAAGGGGCACCGACAAAGGGATAATCAAAATCTTAACTTTCCTAAAGGACCAATATACTAGAGCCAAAAACATCGGTGGAGTGAGCAAGATGTACTATATAACCATCTTGAAAGGATTGGTAAGGGCAGTGGGATAGAATACCATTGACTTTCACCACATTTAATTTTGCACCTGACCATTATTATCACATAAGCTCTCATGAACTATTGTAGGTAATTCATTCTCCAACCCTCGACAACAATGAAGTTCAATTTGGATCCGGGAAGGACAACACAGTTAATGTTTTTAGTAGCAAAGATCGAGTAGATAATATTACCTTGCAACATCAATAATGGAGTTCACCATTCAATCAAATCAAGTTAGTGTAGTTATTTCACACCATAGCTAAGATCGGGGAGAAGATAAGTTCATTCAAGGAGGCGGTAAGGTGGTCCATAATCAAATTGAAGATGTTGTGTAGGTTGGATTAATGGCCTTGCATTAGTCATATTCACTATTTAAGTTTGTATTTATCGAGTTAAATACCATTGTTTTCAATTGCATCAGAATTCTATCAATGGAAGCTTCGAGTGATGAAAAGTTTGGTTAAGCATCAATATTATCGCATGATCCGAAGTCCCGATAAAGAAGACATGTTGTGATGACAAGTGGAAAAATATGAGTGGTTGTCAAAGTGGTCACGTTGAAGGAACAAACAAATGTGCTCTAGAGGATTCCCTACAGAGATAATAATATAGCATATTGGAGATTATATATCGAGTCGGACATAGAAGTTGAGATGTATCAAAGGTGAAGTCCGATAGAGAAAAGTTTCACAATGTATCAAATCTGGCACATCAAAGTTGTGTGAAAGTGTTTGATAGGCAGAGGCTAGAGTCCAATGGAGAGTCTCAATAAGGACACATGGTAGCATATTAGAGTTTTGTGTCAGAGCATCCAAGTGAAGGTAAAATGTCGAAAGGAAAGTACCAATACGTCGAGGTGATGTATTAGAGGATGACACTGATAGGAAAAGAACAATGGCCATTCACAATCAAACACGTGGAAGGAATTTGGCAGTATATATCCATGGTTGAAATGAACCGTTGATGGTGGATCTATGATGGACAAATCAAAATGAAGTATTTTTGGAAGTGTGTTTGTACAACGATTTTAATTTCCAGGTTTTGCAAATCATTTCGATCCGAAGGAAATTTAAATATCCATGAAGAATATTGCTTGTGTAAATATATGTAATTTTATTTGTTAAGAAAAAGAGAATATTTTTCTCTCGCTATAAATCATTTTTGAGTCCTTTATGTGTATGTCTGCTCGATTCTCCTCTACACCACTCCCCCTTCAGTTTGGTATCAGAGTAATTTTATCTCCCATAGAGTGGTATCAAAACCACTAATGGTTTTGATCTAGTCTTCTCCACATGTTGAGTGATTATCGAGTTATCAAGGCCAAAGGGAGAGAGGATTTTTCCATTAGGTGATTTGTGTGAGCAGTAAATATAGGCGTCGAACGAGTTTCCACTGTGTGATAGTTGATTGGGTTGAATCCTATGGTGTAGTATGGTGTAGAGGATGAGAAACAATATCGACTGGACGTTTAAGCTGTCAAGAGGTGAAAATCCCTATGAAGGATATGAAAGCATTAAATTTTTTTGTGAATATCGCTCTAACTTTGAGGAAGTCATATTGGGCATTTGCAAGAGTTAAAGGAATGGTTCAGAAGTGGTTGAGTAAAGTTGTTGGTGTGTTTATTGTTTAGTCATTAACACTCAGTTTGGATTAAGTTCAGTGTTATGAGTTGAAATATCTTAGTTTGTTTAAGGAGAAGAATGCCTTTGGAATAGTGGAAGTTATGAGTTCTATTAGTTTTGTGCGTTGTTGGTGCTTGTCCAGTCATTTCCCCATTCCAATAGGTCTACTAGTTGACAATGTTTCACCCAGCTACTAGTTCCCTAGGTTGGGGAGGAGGCATTAAATATTTCATTAAGGGAGCTATGGGACCCAATAAAAACTTAGTTTATCATTTACACATTAAATTGGGTCATACAAATAATAAATATGGATAAAATAAAGTGGCATTGCTTCATAAGGACATTTGGAGATCCATGGGGGCCTTGGGTGGCTAGATGCTTCCTTACACATGTCATGACTTAACCCCAAATTCGAAATTATGAGTGATGGAATGTTCTTGGAAGGTGTATAAGAATCAAATGACATATAATGAACCTAAGGATTTGAATGGGTGAGTAGCAATAACTCCCCATAGAAGAGGAAGAGTCTAGGAAGAAACTAGGTGCCATGTGGAGCTAGATTCCCTACGCTTTATGAAAACAATGATGGAATATTATATGAAAAGTCAGGCCTGATTGCTGAAATATGGTGAATATGACATGCCAGGGCTGAAAATATCCACCAAGAGGTCGAATTTTGGAGTTAGAGGAAACTATTTGAATTTGGTAGAAGATGAAGGGTTAAGGAGAAGGCCAAGTGGCATGGAGGTTACTAAACATCAAGGATGAGGTGGAGGAATCCTATGGGAATGAATTCGACCTTGGAGGGAATTAGTAGTGTTACAAAAATATGTCATGAGGAATGTAAATATATTTTGATCATTTGTGAATTTGCCTTCGGGATTTGGAGAGCAATTGCTTGTCCTTTGCACGGTGAGTGCACACTTCCTTGCTAGTGAGCCAATTTCGAGACAGTGAGATTCTCATCCAATTTTCCCATGGGAGAGTCCATTTAGACCTCTAATTTGGAGATTTAGAGAGTGTTTTATTTCATATAGGAGTCTTCTGCTGTTCGTGATCCATCTTTCTTCCCACTCTCTCGATTTCTACTTCTAGATTTCCAAGTTTTTCCATGAAGGCGCACTTGTGTGAATGGTGGTTGCGCCCCATTGAGTTCAGTTGATGCCCAAGAATGGGTGAATGATTAATGGATATGTAATATTTCTATGATATCCTCTGTAATTCGAAATCATAAGAAATACACGTGCAAATGTCCACGTTTCCAAGCTTTATTATGACTAGTTTCCATGTGATGGTTTTCCCTTTCAAGGGAGATTGTGTATCTGATGTATATTGCGACTTGGATCAATTTAATGTGATGTTAGTGAGATATTGAAATGATTTAAATGGTATATATTCATATTTATCTGTTCTGAACCATTATTTTCACCGTTTCTGAGCCGAAGTTGAGCTTTTATGTGTCATTTCCCTTAAGCAAATATCACTGAAATTGTGCATTCGTATATGAAGATTTAAAACTCAGTTGAAGAAATATTAACCACCCTGAATGAAATTAAATTAAGTACAATTACAGTCCCCATACTCTGTTCTGAAATTTTGGAGGGTCGAAAGGAGTTGGAGATCCATTTCTGCCCATACCCTAGGGGGAATTGCATCATAAAATGCTAGTAAATTTTCCCTTGTTGCCATCATGCCCAATCCGAGTTGAATATTTCTATGAACTATCATAAATATATCAGATATTCAATTTAATATTCCTAATAATCCACACATCAGTCCCTACCAAATTCAAGACCCTCTTGAGCCATTCGAACCCCCCTTGGTCAAAACTAGTTAAGACAATTTTTCCAAAATTATCCCTTTATTGGGAATTTTTGAATTGGGACATTACAAGTGGTATTAGAGCATGATATTAGCACCTGATAGGGCTATATATTGATGTTTCCTGACTTTGACCTTCCTCCATTATAAACTGAGAGCGGATACCTTAACAATGAAAGGGAAGAAAGTGGAGAAGTCAGTTCTTTTTACAAGAAGATTAAAAAAAAAATAGAACTGGGAAACATGGATGACAAAGAAAACCATGAATACCTTAAAAAATTAATTAAGGAAGCTATGGAAGGAATGTCCAAAATTTTAATGCAAGGATTAGAATTGTTTGCTAGCCAACTTATGGGAAAGTCCACATTCGGGAGTGGTAGTAGTTCACCCCATGAAGAGAGGAAGACCCATGGGGAAGCCATTTTTTCGAATAATGGACCTCATAACAGACCACATGAGTTTAGAAATAAGAATGGACCTGCAATACCTAAGTTCGTAGAGTCCAAAGAAGATCCTTACACCACCTATGATGTTAAAGAAGCAACAAATAAATGGCATCAATTAGGTGATGAGTGTAGGAAAGTCCTCCCTTTTGATAAGTACATTAGAGATTCTACTCAATTCAAGCAAGGAGGAAATGGGAATAAGACATATCCTACTAATAATTAATTAAAGTACACCATTGGAAAATTAACCATTCCTTCCTTTGATGGTTCCTCACAAATGTCTACTAGTGCTTGGTTGCAAAAATTAAGTGTATTATTTCAATTAAATCCTATGGTTGAAGTAGTTGCATTGAAGATGGCCATTCTACATATTGAAGGGGAAGCTAGTGATTGGTGGTTCCGTGGTATTAAAACCTTGGGACATGATTGGATTTTGTCTTATAAGGGTTTCTCCAATGCATTGATGGAAATATTTGAGAGGAAAGACCCTGAACTTATTTTCAAAGAACTAGCACGATTGAAGCAAGTAGGAACTCCTGAAGCATATATGTTAGAATTTGAAAAGATTTCAGTAATGGTTTCAGATGTATCTATGGCTAGGTTGGTTTTATTTTTTACTAAAGGATTGACAGAACCTTTGAGAGGGCTAGTGAAATCCCACAAGCCAAACACATTGAAGGATGCCATGAATTTGACAAGGGATTTGTAGAATGTGTTTCCAAGAACCAAATATCCTCCTAAGCCAAATTTCCCTTCCAAGTTTAAGGAAGGTAAGAAACCATGGAAAAATAACTCCTATGCCAAAGAAAATAAAGGTGGACCAAGCAAATAAGAGCTTATAAGAAAGAAGCTATGTTTTACATGCCAACAACCTTGGGTCCTAGGACATAGATGTGCCAAGGGGAAGGCACACTATATTGAAGTTTTTTCTGAAGACGATGAAGAGAAGGAGGAGGAGGAAGAGGCACAAATTGCATCCCAAGAATAAGGGTATCAAACATCAGAATAATAACAACCCACTCTTGATACAGGAAAAATTGCAGCACTTTTAGGTGTACCTAGATTCCAAACCTTGAGGCTCAAGGGAAGCATACAAGGTCAAAAGGTCATAGTTCTAGTGGATGGTAGAGCCATTGAAAACTTCATAGATGAAGCGCCAGTGGAGAGGAGAAAGTTAAAATCTGAAAATTTTGATGGTTTCACAGTCATCATTCAAGGTAACAATTCTATGGACTGCAAATGGACTCCAAATCTTCAAATTACTCTAGGAAATCATATTATCACTGACAATTTTTATGTAGTGAATGTGGATGATAATAATGTGGTTTTTGGAGTACAATGGATGTATTATTTGGGGGATCATATATTGAATTATCAAGTCCCTCAAATAAGTTTCAAAAATTCAGAAGGGAAACCCATCTTGTTGAGAGGAATGAACACTTACCCAAATCAAGTGGTGTCGTCTCACAACATGAGGTCTATTTCGAGGCATGGAGACATAGAATGGGCTTCTGAATGTTTAATTAAATCTCCTAAACCTCACATGAATATTTCCAAGAATACTAAGGAGATAGAAACTAGTGAGTAAGTATGATACGGTTTTTGGAGGCCTTCCCCCAGTGAGACCACCAGTTAGGGGGGTGGAGCATAGAATTGAGTTAGAGATAGGAACACAACCTATAAAAATGCAGCCTTATAGACAACCCAAAAGGATTATAGATGATATTAAGGAGACCATTAAATAATTCTTGGAGTTGGGTCTCATAAGGTCTAGTTCTAGCCCATTTGCTTCTTCATTTCTGATGGTTAAGAAGAAAGATGGAACCTTGAGAATGTGCACTGATTTCAGATTATTAAACAAGAAGACAATAAATAATATATGCCCCATTACAAGGATTGATGAGCTCATGGATGAGCTCCATTGGGCCATGTTGTTCTCACATATTGACCTTAGATATGGTTATCACCAAATTCGAATGAGAGAAGAAGACATACCGAAGACCGCTTTTAGATTCCACTATGGTCACTTTGAGTTTGTTGCCATGCCCTTTGGCTTGACCAATGCACCTGCCACATTCCAATCATGCATGAAAAATATATTCTACAAGCAACTTCGTAAGTTTGTACTAGTTTTCTTTGATGGCATTCTTATTTACAGTAACACTTGGGAAGAACATTTGCATCATCTAGAAGAGGTATTAAAAATTCTGCATGATCAATCTTTGTTTGCTAAGCTAACGAAATGTGAGTTTGTTTTGACAGAGCTCTTATATCTTGGACACATTATTGGTCAAGATGGTGTGAAGGTGTATATGGAGAAAATCAGAGCCATTTTAGAGCGGCCTCGTCCCATAAGTCTCATTGAATTAAGATTATTCATTGGAATTTGCACCTACTATAGAAAGTTTGTGAAGGGGTTCTCCCAACTCACTTCACCTCTCACTGATTTGACAAAGAAAGAGGATTTACAATGGCATGAAGGGGCTGATTTTTTTTTCCAAATAATTAAGGAGGTAGTGAGCAGTTGTCCTATTCTAGCTTTGCTTTATTTTTCTAAACCATTTGTCTTGGAATGCGATGCATAAGGGGAAGGCATTGGAGCAGTCCTAAAACAAGGACAACACCCAATATATTTTGAGAGTAGGAAGATACAACCACATGTGAATATTTACTCCATTTATGATAAATAAATGTTATCTATCATGCATGCTTAAGTTAAGTTTAGACAATACTTGGTGGGAAACAAATTTGTGGTCAAAACCGACCATAACAACTTGAGGTACTTCCTCACTCAAAAGGATCTAAATGAAAGGCAGAAAAATTGGGTGAGTAATATTCAAGCATTTGATTTTGATATTGAATATGTGAAGGGAAAAAATAATGTGGTAGTTGATGCTTTATCTAGAAGACCTTCCATTTCTCTAGTGGATGTAGCACAAAATCAGAAAGCCACATTGGAGATAGAGTATGCCAAGGATAAATTTTCTTGTGAACTTTTTGATGGGACCAACCAAGATAATAGGTATAAGGTATTGAAAGTAATAATTTACTACAAATATAGAATCTATTTGGTCCCTAATTTGAGATTGAAAGAGGAAATTTTAAAGAAATCTCATGACTCTCCTCTAGTAGGTCACCCCAGTTTCTTCAAAACATACCGAATGTTGAAGGAGAGATTCTCATGGAAAGGGATGAAGGCTGATGTTCTAAATTATGTTAATTACTGCCACACATGTCAACAAAATAAAGTGGACCACACTCATCTAGCTGGACTCTTACATCCCTTGCCTATTCTAGTACAAAAATGGGAGAGCATTTCTATGGACTTCATCATTGGTTTTCCAAAAGTATTTGGTAAGGATTGAATATTTGTGGTGGTGCATAGACTCAGTAAATTTTCTCATTTCTTTGTTGTTAATACCATTTTCACTGATGCACAAGTGGATGAACTCTTTTTTAAAGAAGTTTTTAGATTGCATGGGCTTCCTAAGAGCATTGTTAGTGACAGAGATAATAGATTTTTGAGTGCATTTTGGTAAGAATTCTTCAAAATGGTGGGGAAAAATTTGACACCTAGAAAAAGATATAATCCCCAAAATGATGGCCAAACAGAGAGGGTGAATCAATTGTTGGAAGGCTACTTGAGGAACTATGTTAGTGGGCAACAAAAAGCATGGATAAAATGGTTGCATTTGGGTGAGTTTTGTTACAATACTATTTTCCATATGTCCATTGGCATGTCTCCTTTTAAAGCAATTTATGGTTATGATGCATCCAATTTTATTGAGCACATTTTTTATGATAGTAGATATCCAAATACCAAGGATTGGATTGAACAAAGTCAAGAGATATTGAAAGTTTTGAGAGATAACTTTGAGGTTGCTCAAAATCTGCAGAAATAATATGCAGATCAACATAGAGTGGAGAGACAATTCCAAGTGAATGACTTGGTGTATTTGAGGTTGCATCCCTAAAAAAAAACCACCATAAAGGGTATAGGTTCATAAAATATCAAGCCAATGTTTTATGGTACCTACAAAGCGATTCAAAAATTTGGGGAAGTGGCCTATCAGTTGGAGCTTCCCATGGGAAGAAAAATTCATAATGTATTTCATGTTTCTTGTATAAATAAGGTTATAGGGAAGAAAATTTCAGTTTCAGATACTTTTCCACCGTTGGATGATGAAGGACAACTTGTTCTCATTCAATAAAAAATCTTGAGAACAAGGGAGAGAAGACTATGAAGCAGAACAATAAAAGAATATTTGGTACAATGGAAAGCTTTTCCTAGTGAATAATCTACTTGGGTAGATGAAATTTTTTTTCAACATCCAAACTTGGAATTGCTTGAGGACAAGCAATATTTGGTGGGGAGTATTGTCATGTCCCCATTCCAATAGGTCTACTAGTTGACAATGTTTCACCCACCTACTAGTTCCCTAGGTTGGGGAGGAGGCATCAAATATTTAAATAAGGGAGCTATGGGACCCAAGAGAACCTTAGTTTATCATTTAAACATTGAATTAAGTCATACAAATAATAAATATGGAGAAAATAAAGTGGCATTGATTTATAAGGACATGTGGAGGTCCATGGAGGCCTTGGGTGGCTAGATGCTTCCTTACACATGTTATGACTTAACCCCAAATTCGAAATTATGAGTGATGGAATGTTCTTGGAAGGTGAATAGGAATAAAATGACACATCATGAGCCCAATAATTTTAGTGGGTGAGTAGGATTAACTCCCCATAGAAGAGGAAAAGTCTAGGAAGAAACTAGGTGCCATGTGGAGCTAGATTCCTTATGCTTTATGACAACAATGATGGAAGATTCTATGACAAGTCAGACCTGATTTCAGACATGATTGATGAAATATGACACATATGACATGAAAGGGTTAAAAATATCCACCAAGAGGTCTAATTTGGGAGTTATAGGCAACCATTCTAATTTGGTGAAAGATGAAGAGTTGAGGAGAAGGCCAAGTGGCATGGAGGTTACTAAACATCAAGGATGAGGTGGAGGAATCCTATGGGAATGAAATCAAGGTTGGAGGGCCTTAGGAGGGTTATAAAAATATGTCATGAAGAATTTAAATAGCTTTTGATCATTTGATCATTTGCCTTTGGCATTTGGAGAGAAATTACTTGTCCTTTGCATAATGAGTGCACACTTACCCTGCTAGTGAGCCAATTTCGAGAGAGTGATATTTTCATCCAAGTTGGCCATGGGAGATGAAATTCAGACCTCTCATTGGATATTCATAGATTTTTTTATTTCATATAGGAGGCTTCTTCTGTTTGTGATCCATCTTTCCTCCCATTCTCTCGATTTCTACTTCTAGATTTCCAAGTTTTTCCATGAAGGCACACTTGTGTGAATGGTGTTTGCTCCCCATTGAGTTCAGTTACCAAGCACGGGTTAATGGTTCATGGATATGAAATATGTCTCTCATATCCTCTATAAGTCAAAATCAGAATAAATACATGTGCAAATGTCCACATTTCCAAGCTTTATTGTGATTAGTTTCCATGTGATGATTTTCCCTTTCAATGGAGATTGTGTATCTGATGTATATTGCGAATTGGATCAATTTTATGTATTGTTAGTGATATATTGAAATTATGTCAATGGTATATATTTATATTTCTCTATTATGAACCATTATTTGCACCATTTATGAGCCAAATTTGAGCTTTTATGTGTCATTTCCCTTAAGCAAATATCACCGAAATTGTGGATTCGTATATGAAGATTTAAAACTTAGTTTCAGAATTGACAACACTAAATGACAATAAATGAAGTCTAATTACAGTCCCCAATATTTTATGAAAGTTGGGAGCTCCAAATAGGATTTGGAGATCCATTTCTGCCCATACCCTAGGGGGAATTGCATCATAAATTGCTAGAAATTTCTCCCTTGTTGCCATCATGCCCAATTCGAGTTTCATATGTATATGAACTATCATAAAACTATCAGAGAGTCAATTTAATATTCCTAATACTCCCCACATCAGTCCCTACCAAATTCGAGACCCTCTTGAGCCATTCGAATCCCCCTTGGTCAAAACTAGTCAAGACAATTTTTTCCAAAATTCTCCCTTTATTGGGAATTTCTGAATTGGGACATTACATGTCTCTAGTTCAAGTGAGAGATAATTGGTGGCCATGATGGTTTTTGGTTAGTAAAGGGGAATCTACAAGGTTGTGAGAGTGGATTTGTATATATGTAGGTTCTATGGTTCAGTCTTGAAGATGTTGAAGTATTGTGGTCCAACTACTTGAAGAAGGGTAAGTTGATTGATTAATAGTGTGATGTAGGAGATATGGGTTACAAGAGTAGACTCAAGAAATAAACATGAGAAATAGAAGAGAGAGACATAGTTTTGAAATTATTTCGTTGTGTACTCTATATTTTGTGGACATGGAATTTGTAAAATCACTTGGATCATTCATTTTGTTAAGCTTTAGGATGATCTATCATCGCAATCGTATGTGTATTTTCCAATATGTTGTGAGATTGATTTCCAAGTTTATGGAGTCACCAAAGAGAACTCACTAGAAGGACGAGAAAATAACTTGGGAGTTTGTTTGTTGGAGAGTATATTGTAACCCAAAGTTAATAAGTTTTGTTGGATAGATAATTAAGGGGAGGAATGTTGGAGTTAATTAATTCTCCAACCCCCAACATCCATGAAGTTTAGTTTGGATCAATGTAGGACAACATTGTTAATGTTTACAATAACAAATATAGAGAATATAACATTGGCCTGTAGCAACTGTAAGGAGTTCTTTTATATAATCAAATTAGGTTAGGGTAGTTATTCCCCATCACAATTGAGATCAGAGAAAAGATCAGTTCAATCAATGAAGTGATAAGGTGGTCCATACTCACATTGAAAATGTTGTGCAGGATGGAGTATTGGCATTGCGTTAGAGTATTTAAGTTTGTATATATTAAGTTAAATTCCACGTGAATGCCATTGTTTGCAGTCACATTTGAATTCTATCAACAAAAGCTTTGAGTAAGGAAAATCGTGGTTAATTATTAAGTTTATGGCATGGTATGAAGTCCCACGAGAGAAGACCCTCGATGGAAAGGGGAACACGATGAGTGGTCGTCGAAGTGCTCATGTAGAAGGAGCAAATAAAGGTGTTCAGGAGGAGCCATGACAGAGATAGTCCAATAGCATATCATAGGTAGAAGTCGAGGTGTATCGAAGGCAAAGTTTGATAGAGAAACACCGATAGTGTATTGAACTCTACGCATTAGAGTTGCATGAAAGTGTCAAATAGGTAGAGTCCGATGGAGAGTCTTGATGAAGACACGTGGCAACATATCGAAATTTTGTGTCGAGAATCCAAGCGAAGGTCTTAAAGAAAACAGTGAAAGGAAAGTGTCAATATGTTAGGGTGATGTATTAGAGGAAGACACCAATAGGAAAAGACTGGTGTCTAGTCTTAATCGGATATGTGGTAGGAATTTAGACCTATGTATCTACAATTGAAATGAAATGTCGATGGTGGATTTTCGATGGACCAATCAGAATGAAGGATTTTTAGAAGTGTGTTTGTACAACGATTTTAATCATTGGGTTTTGTAAACCATTCTTGCTCGAAGGAAACTCCGATCACCATGAAAAATATCACTAGTGTATATATGTTAAGAATAAGAAGAAGCTTTTGCTCTCGTTGTAACTTGTTTTTGTCTTTATTCTATGTACATGTCGATTCGTTTCTCCTCTGATCTTCCTTTTAGTTTGGAATGAGAGCGATTTTATCTCCTATAAAGTGTTATTAGATCCACTAATGGTGTTTTGCTAGTATTCCCCATATGTTGAGTGATTATCCAGCCAACAAGACTAAAGAGAGAGACGTGTTCTCCATTAGTTGATTTATGTGAACAATATCTTTGGGAATCGAATGAGTTTCTTTCATGTGATAGATGATTGGGTTGTGTGCCGTGGTGAATCCTGATGTAGAGGATGCCATAGCAGTATTTACTACACGTTCGAGCTATCAAGAGGTCTTATTATTCCTATGTAGGATATGCAAGTAATTGAATTTGTTGTAAGGATCAATTTAGTTCTGAGCAATGCAGATTAGGTAGCTATAAGAGTTAAAGGAATATCCCATAAGTGGTTGAGTAAAGTTGTTGGTGTGTTAATTCTTGAGTCATTAGCATTATAGTTGGATTAATTTTGATGTTGTGTGTTACAGAGAAAACTTCCTATGGCTTGGGGTGTACCACAACAGACAGAGAAACCACAGAAATCAATCCCTTCCCAATATGCAAGAGAAATAAAACATCTAACACTAAAGGATCTCGAAACATACCTTATTCCGGACGGTTGATGTAGATCCCCGTTGGGATTTTTCCAATCCCGCTTGTGTTAGCAATTTGCTCTCTCAACAACAACAAACAAGATAAGTATGCTATATAATGGTGTTAGACCTACTCTAGCATATATAATCAATAATGTATAAGCAATTAAAAGCATCCATGGATTCAATATTCATTTAAATGCACATCATTGGATAGGAAAATATATTTCTATTAATATAAATAAGAGATTACATGAGTGACAAACTCTGTCGACGCATCTGCGAACCAGAGAAACTGAGTCCTCCACCACTTCAATCCTCCATCTCTCGATAGCAAGCTCACAAACAAATGCAAGCTTGGGAAGAGCACAAAGTGCTCCAAGGGACAAAGGGATGCAGACTCAAGTATAAGCAATCTACGACAACAATGGACTATAGTTTTCTTGCTCTTTTATTCCTCTTCCTTTAAATGTATCCAAAGGGTTCCTTATATAGTGCTTCAATGGGGTAATGGAAGGTTAAATCTGAGCGATCTCGAGGCATATGGAAGGCCAAGAGACAAGTGACTCGAATTCACATCAAGGAAAACTCCAAAAATATTTGGCCTTTTGCACACATCCCGATGTATGCAGGTTTAAGGGTAATATCCGTGTGTATACCCGGAAAAGGGATTAAAAGTTGCATACAACAAATAACATGTGTTTTTAGGGATGATCTTATAAACATCAAAGGTACAAAAATATTCCATGGGGTCCAAAGAGTCTGCAGAGGGACAGGGAATGCCATATATATGTGATCTATCATGTGTGGTAAAATCAACTATAACAGATGCCCCTTAATGTGTGAGGTCAGAGGGGTAATACGATGGCCGAAATACATTACAAGTCCATCCCACAATTGGAGTGATGAAGAACCAGGTGGAAGAACCAACCATCCATCGGTATAGTACAATAATCAAACTTTGCACATGACTACAAATATATATAGCAGTCCCAGATACATAAGAGTACAATGGCCATGAATAGGAATGATATACAAACTGTGACATGTGTGGTCATCGCCACGTACAATATACAATATATCAGAATCTTCATGATGAAGATATACAAAGGACCAAGATCTCCATGAGAGCTGAAGATATACCATGGATCACGATCTCCATAATGGATGAAAATATCTGACATACACTAGAATCAAGTCACGAGAGCTGAAATCTCATGAACACTGAAACGATCAAGGAGGTAGCATATAAGAAATGCCACCAATTTGGAAAGTCTTCTACACAAACCGCTATGAGTACATGTCCTACTATGTGAATAAAGGTGTCAAGGTCGAACATAGTAGTCCATCATCTGATTACCGGTCATTGATGTATACCCGTTAACAGACGTGAGATCACCCATCGATAATGAAAATGGGAATCAAGGTACTAGAGTGCAATCTCACAAGTGCGAATAAATGTGTTGAAGTTGAACACTTGGAAAAATCCATTGATCAAGGGACATTGATGTATTCCCAAAACTGTCGATGGAGAGAGAACCTACCACTGATGACTGTAAGTCTTAAGGCACTCAAATGACTCTAGACTCCTATCCCAGAATAAATGATCTAAAGTCGATGGGATGGAATCCGTTGGAAGGAGGGCATTAAGGCATCCCCCATCAACCGACATGAGGTACTCAACAATGCTATATAATGTGGAAGGACTCGAACAAGATGTTCACAAACCAGTAATAGTACCGGGAATGGTCGACATGCAAAGTCAAGACAACTAAGGAATGGCCGAATCAGGCTTCAACTTCCTTCGAACAAGAGCATAAAGGTGAATGGTGACTGAATGTAGGAAGCATAGACTCAATATACAAATTGGGACATCTCTGCAACGCATGAGGCATCGACAGAGGCTCCATAGGGACTAGAAGCTTAACCAGTCCGTGGAGGTAAACTCAGAGATACGAGTACAACTCCTAAAGTCAAACTACTAACCCAACCAACGGATGTGATATACAGTGCTCTATTCGAAGGTGACACGATTTGACTGTTGCCAAAGATAACATCTTTCGCTGTCTGGATTTTTGGTTTTTTGATTTTTTTTGGACTTTTTTCAGATATTTTGAAAAGCTTGAAAAAGAATAAAAGTGCTTTATAGTTACAAATCTAGGAGGAGACAAGTGTCATAGGGAAAACAAACTAGTTCCAAGCAGTGGAACATACCTATGCTCAATGCAAGGAAACATGTGCAAGATAACGACACTCAGGGGAAAGTCCCCTCTCGGTAAAAAGGGGAATCAAGCTGCAAAATATATATAAAAAGCCTCTGCTTGGCTAGACATGAGACAAGTTCGGGCTATATGGCTGATAATCAAAGTCAGGGAAGACGACGTAAGGCTCAAAAAGGTAAGCAAAACTCATGATAATGCAATTACAACTTGACATATTCAAGAGAGTCCCATGGGAATGGCCAACATGAAGTTCAAGAGGAGTATGAGGCTCTTGCTCAAGGACATGGCGGGGCTAAAAGGGACTCCTGGACCTAAGAGAGGACTCACAACATGGGTACCAGATGCAAAAGGGAGCTAACTAGGACACCCATATATAGGAAAGCTCTACCATTCACACAATATCACTTCTAACAAAAACATGAAGGTTCCGTGATACCATGGAATGGGTTCGTACCTAAGGTTAAGATGGAACGGTCATAAGGAAATGCATAAGTGCAAGCAGATGTGATATGCTAACCTATATGCCAGTTCAGACATAATACCTGTAATAGGAACGAACGGGTCGAAACCTGAGAGAGAGTGTACAAAAACTGGATCCTACATGACAACCATATTAGTCCAAAACAACCCAAAATAGTCAATACAAAATCCAAACTATAGGATATAGGGAGGAATGATCATGACAACTACACCCAAAGGAAACAATGCAGTGAACGATGGGACATAAAAAGGAAAGTAAGGTGTAGACCCAATGTTCACGCATCCACTACCACCCCCGTGAGGGTGACCACCTATGTAAATACTAAGAGAAGGGAGTCAACATCCTCCACAAATGGAGTAGAGGGCAGAATGTGTCCACTCCCAAACGTATGAGCATAGTAAGGGGTTGTGATGCCCCCAAGCCCAACACCAAGGTTCGTACCAGGACCAAGGACGGGTGATAGGATACTAGGCATGCTGAAAATAAAAGGACCTAAACTCAAGAGAGAATAAATATACTCAAGTAATCGCGATCCCAAAGGCCAACTAGCGCACAAAGAGCACACTCCTAAGAAAATATACAGCCAAAATACAAGCAAACCAAGGGGAGGATATGTGAGCTCTTGAATGCAGTAGGTATGTCTTTCCTGGGAGAGGCTCGAAACGCCCATACATTACAAGCGGAGGTATGTAACCTATTATAGTGGCCCTCAGCTTCAACCCATAAAGCGTGGTCGCCAATTCTGTTACGAAGAAAACTTCCTATGGCTTGGGGTATACCACAACAGACAGAGAAACTGCAGAAATCAATCCCTTCCCAATATGCAAGAGAAATAGAACATCTAACACTAAAGGATCTCGAAACATACCTTATTCTGGACGGTTGATGTAGATCCCCGTTGAGCTTTTTCCAATCCCGCTTATGTTAGCAATTTGCTCTCTCAACAACATCAAACAAGCCAAGCATGCTATATAATGGTGTTAGACCTACTCTAGCATATATAATCAATAATGTATAAGCAATCAAAAGCATCCATGGATTAAATATTCATTTAAATGCACATCATTGGACAGGAAAAGATATTTCTATTAATATAAATAAGAGATTACATGAGTAACAACCTCTGTTGGCACATCTGCAAACCAAAGAAACTGAGTCCTCCACCTGGGCCTCCACCACTTTAATCCTCCATCTCTCGATAGCAAGATCACAAACAAAGGAAAGCTTGAGAAGAACACAAAGTGCTCCAAGGGACAAAGGGATGCAGACTCAAGTATAAGCAAGCTACGACTAAAATGGACTATAGTTTTCTTGCTCTTTTATTCCTCTTCCTTTCAATGTATCCAAAGGGTTCCTTATATAGTGCTTCAATGGGGTAATGGAAGTTCAAATCTGAGCGATCTCGAGGCATATGGAAGGCCAAGAGGCAAGTGACTCAGATCCACATCAAGAAAAAATCCAAAAATATTTGGCCTTTTGCACACATCCCGATGTACACGGGTTTAAGGGTAATATCCATGTGAATACGTGGAAAATGGATTAAAAGTCACGTACAACAAATAACAAGTGTTTATAGCGATGATCTTGTAAACATCAAAGGTACAAAAATAGTCCATGGGGTCCAAAGAGTCTACAGAGGGACAGGGAAGGCCATATATATGTGATCTACCATGTGTGGTAAAATCAACTATAGCAGATGCCCCCAAATGTGTGAGGTCAGAGGGGTAATACGATGGCCGAAATACATTAAAGTCCATCCCAGAAGTGGAGTGATGAAGAACCAGGTGGAAGAACCAGCCATCCATCTATATAGTACAATAATCAAACCCTGTGCATGACTGCAAATATATATAGCAGTCCCGGATACATAAGAGTACAATGGCCATGAATAGGCATGATATACAAACCGTGACATGTGTGGTCATCGCCACGTACAATATAAAATAGATCAAAATCTTCATGATGAATATATACAAAGGACCAAGATCTCCATGAAAGCTGAAGATATACCATGGATCAAGATCTCCATAATGGCTGAAGATATCTGACATACACTGGAATCAAGTAAAGAGAGCTGAAATCTCATGAACACTGGCACGATCAAGGAGGTAGCATATAAGAAATGCCACCAATCTAGAAAGTCTTCTACACAAACCACTATGAGTACATCTCCTACTATGTGAATAAAGGTGTCAAGGTCGAACATAGTAGTCCATCGTCTGATTACCAATCATTGATGTATACCGTTAACAGACACGAGATCACCCACCGATAATGAAAATGGGAATCAAGGTACTAGAGTGCAATCTCACAAGCGCGAATAAATGTGTTGAGGTCGAACACTTGGAAGAATCCATCGATTAGGGGACATTGATGTATTCCCAAAACTATCAATGGTGAGAGAAGATACCATTGATGACTGTAAGTCTCAAGGCACTCAAATGATTCTAGAGTCCTATCCCAGAATAAATGATCTAATGTCGATGGGATGGAATTCGTTGGAACGAGGGAATTAAGGCATCCCCCATCAACCAACACGAGGTACTCAACAATGTTGTATAATGTGGAAGGACTCAAACAAGATGTGCATGAACCGGTAATAGTACCGGGAATGGCTGACATGCAAAGTCAAGGCAACTGAGGAATGGCCAATTCAGGCTTCAACTTCCTTTGAACAAGAGCATAAAGGCAAATGGTGACTAAATGTAGGTAGCATAGAATCAATATACAAAACTGGGACATCTCTGCGATGCATGAGGCATCAACATAGGCTCCATAGGGACTGGAAGCTTAACCAGTCGGTGGAGGTAAAATCAGAGATACGAGTACAACTCCTATAGTCAAACTTCTAACCCAACCAACGGATGTGATATACAATGCTCTGTTCGAAGGCAACATGACTCGACTGTTGCCAAAGATAACATCTTTCCCTGTCCGGCTTTTTATTTTTTTTATTTTTTTTGGACTTTTTCAGATATTTTGAAAAGGTTGAAAACGAATAAAAGTGCTTTATAGTTACAAATATAGGAGGAGACGAGTGTCATAGGGAAAACAAACTAGTTCCAAGCAGTGGAACATACCTATGCTCAATGCAAGGAAACATGTGCAGGATAACGACACTCGGGGGAAAGTCCCCTCCCGGTAAAAATGGGGAATCAAGCTGCAAAAGATATATAAAAAGGCTCTTCTTGGCTAGACATGAGACAAGCTCAGGCTATATGGCTGATAATCAAAGTCAGGGAAGCCGGCGTAAGGCTCAAAAGGGAAGCAAAACTCATGATAATGCAATTACAACTTGACATATACAAGGGAGTCCCATGGGAATCATGGGCGAGAACGTTGGAGGTAATTAATCCTCCAACCCTTAGTAACCATGAAATTTAGTTTGGATCAATGCAAGACAACACTATTAATGTTAGATTAGGAAATATTGACAAGATAAGATTGACCTACAACGACAGTAAAGGAGTTCACTATCTAATGAAATCAGATCAACACATTTATTTCCCACCACAACCAATATTGGGGAGAAGATCAGATCACTTAGTGAGGCGATAAGGAAATCCAAAGTCGCATTGAAGATGTTGTGCATGTTTGAGTAATGATGATGCATTATTCATATTCAATATTTGAGTTTGTATCTACCAATTTAAATGCCATTATTTACATTCACATCTTATGTTTATCAACGAAAGCTTTGAGTGATGAAAATTTTGGTTAAGTATCAAGTTTGTGGCATGGTTTGAAGTCTCAATAGAGAAGACCCACCATGATGATAAGCGATAGAAGATGTGTGGTCGTCGGAGTGCTCACATTGGACAAGCAAACAAAGGTTCTCAGGAGGAGTGCGAATAGAGATAGTTCGATAGCATATCGGAGGTAAAAGTGGAGGTGTATCAAAGGTGAATGGAGCAAGTCCGACAGTGTAACAGATCTAGTGCATCGTAGTTGCGTGAAAGTACTGGATAGGCAGAGTCTGATGGAGAGTCTCGATGGGGACACATGGCAACATATCAAAGTTTTGTATCAGAGCATCTAATCGAAGATCATGGAGAAAATGTTGAAAGGCAAGTGTCGATATGTTGGGTTAATGTATCAGAGGAGGACATCAATAGGCAAGGACCGATGGCCACACCAACATATAGTTTTAAAACCAGGTTGACAAGTTAATACAAGTCGATCACCTAAAAGCTTGTTGTTAGTCCACAAACAAAATTGAATTCCTAAATTTGTTCTAATTTATCAATAAAATTAACTTATTGTATTTTTTTTCTATATCATTAATAAAAAAATGATTTATTGCATTAACAGTTAACCACCCTAGAGGCATCTAAGAGGAGTGGAAATTCCCCTCACAGGGATCATGGAATTGGAAATATGCCTCTTAGAGAACACCAACCGGTGGCATGGTTTTCTTTAAATAATGGTTATTAGTCATCTTAACAAGTAAGTTAGTATAAGCTTTGACATATAAATTATGATAAATTTTGTGTTATTTGAAAAAGTAATCCACTTTCCTTCTCTCAACCATAAACCATAACATCTCAACCATAAACCATAACAAGATTGTGGAAACTAAACTAAAACTTATTTTATTTTTTCTTGACTGAACGTTTTTAAAACAGGCCATCCTTAACAAACATGTAGTTTCCGTTCATCCAACGAACCAACACCGAACCGTACATGTTTTTTAAGCTCAGGCTTTAAAACACAGATTGAACACTCAAATGTTATAGATATGATAGATTCACTCTAAGCGGTCTACGCTTCGGCTCTATAGATCCTTCATGAGAGACCAAAACAACACATCCACAATATTCAGGGAACCCTAACGGTTACATTGAATTGGAGAGAAGTGGAGACGTTGTGGATGGTAGCGTAGCCCAGTGCAAACCTAAACTTGCCGGTGCCTCCCACAACAGACACCTCCCGCTGGTCCATGAACATCCTGTTGCCTCCCTGTATGGACAGAGTGCTGCCATTGTACTCGCCCGGCCACTCCAAGATGGCGGTAAACGCCAGCAATGAATCTGGGAGCGTGAGGACAGCGAGGGAGTCAGACAAATACATCCCCTGCGCTCTGCCCACCAGAGGCGAATCGGGCGACGGGGTTCGAGTGAGGGCGTCGTCGATGACAACCATGGCTCCGAATCCCGGCTTGGCGCTGCTCCCCGAGCCAATCTGCACCGCCGTTCGGTTACTCCCTTCCACCACGTCGTGCATGTAGAACACAATATTTATTTCATGATCTTTGCTTCTCACTGCCATTGCCATGCACAGTATCAGTGCCATCAAACAAACCGCCTCTTTCGCCATCTTTTCTTTCTCTTTCTGTGGATTCGGCCTGGTGGGTTTATAATAATAAATACAGAATTTTGATAGAGTGGATGACCTGCCGGGTTGACAGACGAACAACCCACACCAAGCAGGTTTGTGTTTTTCTTTACTCCACGTATCGGGCAATCCAATGCTATGTTTTGGTGGAGACGGCCACCCATCGCTCACACCAAATATTCAAATGATGGATCAGTTAAAAAAATATATATTGATGAAGTTAATTAGGGTTTGACAACTTCTTCCGTATCAAGATAAAGTTCACTTCAAGGGATGGAAAAAATGAATCCCCCTTTAATTTACATAATAGTTTTAACATATATAAAAAAATTAGACCATTTACCATTTCATATTTTCCATCCTTAATTGAAGTTCTATTTTTAATTGGTGAGAATCAAAATTCATGGCAGCAAAGCAAAATATATGATAAACTAAAACAAATTTGAATAATGACATAATCATTTTTTAGGATGAAAGCAAAATATATTCAAAAGTTAAAAGTAATTTGAATGATAAACTAAGACATATTTGAATAACGATATAATCATTTTTAGGATGAAAACAAAATATATGAAAGCTAAAAAGTAATGTGAATGATATTGTAATTATTTTTAATAAAAAGTAAATATAATAATGAGAAATGATTTTTAATAAAAAGTAAATATAATAATAATAATAATAAAATTTAAAAAGAAAAATATTTTTATTAAAAAATTAAATATATTTGAAATATACATTTTGAAACTTAAAAAATAAATCAACATATTATATATTATTTTTTATGTTAATAATAAATTTAATAAAATATTTATATTTGGATTGAAGTGAATAAGATTTTAATGGGTCAAGCTGTTCACACATTAATGGTCTAAGATGAAAAGTTAGTGTCAAGAGCATTGTTTTATGTAACATCAATAAATTTAATTTCATTAATACAATTCAATTTGATTTAATTTTAATTAGTTATTTGATAAAAACATAATATTATAAATAACAATAACAAATAAATTTTAATTAGATATTTGATAAAAATATAATATTATAAATAATAATAACAAATAATTTTAATATAGTGTACAATTTATGAAATTTTCTAAAAAATATATTTTAATAAAAAAAAATTAAAAATTATATATATATATATATGTATGAAGAAATCATTAACCATGGTTCAAGTTAATTAAAAAAATCTTAATATTATATTTTGAAAACAATTTTATTAAATCTTTACAAACTATATATTAAAAAAACTAATGTTTATAAATATATATTAAAAAAAAATTAAAATAATAACTTATGAAAAATAGGTTGGTAAAACTTTGGAAAATGGCGGCAGTGACGAATTACCAGCAGAGACTCATGGCGGCGGCACAACTGGCCGACGACCTGGACACCACGGTTGCCAAAGAATTTGGCATTCCCATCGTTGAAGAAGTAGTCGAGAAATGCTAGAAGAGAAGAGAGAAAAGAAATATGGCGGAAGAGGCAGTTCTAGGGTTTTTACAGTCTCATGATGAGATTTCCCATTTAGGGTAGTTTGCAGCTTCCAAAGGGATCGCCCATTCCGAGCTCTTGAATGTGATTGAGAGTCTCCATGACTTCAGACTTGTCGACGCCTAGATCAGCAACATCTCAGCAGGCTGGACTATGACGGATTTCCATGCAGAGATGGTGCCGAAGTCGGTCGAGCACCCCTGCACACTGTGCTTAGGCAAGAGAGGCACAGGTGGCTCTGGCTTGCATCGACACAATAAGGGTTTGTCATTCCACCGCGGGATACACGCGGATGAGAACTCCGCAGGAAATTCCTTTTCGGTTTTGGTTAGATCTCTGAAGGGGGTCTCTCTCTGTTTGCGAGTGAATCCACAATGCTCTGTTCTACAGCTGAAATGCTTGATTCAATAGGCAGATGATACCTCTTCATGATTGTAGGGGCTTATCTATGCAGGACAACAACTCTCCGACCACCTACAACTCCAAAGCCTTGGGATCTCTAAAGATGCATGCATCTCCATGGTGGCCAGTCTTCGGGGAGGAAACAACAAATCCTCTGCTTATTGGCCTAAGTCCTTCAAAGAGGCAACGCATGAGGGGCTCTCTACAGCTCAACATCCAGTCCAAACCCCTCACCCGGTCTACATAGTAGACAAATCCGAGGAGGTGCCCAATTTGGAGATCAAGTAGCCATAAGTCATCCAGAACCTTCTCTTGCATATAAGGACGAGACCCTAATATGCAGATTCAATGGACTATGGAAAAAAAAAATATCTCCTCGAATGGATCAAATCCAACTGACTCGAGGACTCTAAGGTATTACTCTGCTCAAAGGGTTTTTTTTAGTAACTTTTCCTTTTCGAGAAGACCTTCTGTTGGTCACGAGCAAAGGGCCCTGGTTCTGGGGGTCTGCTGGGCTTTTCATAACCCCCTGGTTTCCTTCGTTCGACCCTTCAACCATGGTAGTGACGAAGGTGCCCATTTGGGTTCGTCTTCCAAACTTACCAATCCATTTCTGGACTCAATCGGTCTTCGAAGGGATAGGTAATGCACTAGGCTGCTTCTTGTCCTCCGATGACATTCCCTCAACTCAGGGTCTTTTCACCTTTGCTCACATTTGTGCCACCATTGATATCAGTTCTGGGCTCCCATACATGATCAACCTAAAACTAGGCAACTCCATCTGAAGTCAAACCTTGGACTATGAAAAAACAGCCTTCAAGTGCAATATATGTTAACAAGCGGGCCACCTTCTTCATGCATGTCTGCAAAAGAGCACTTATCGGCAATGAACAACGAAAGCACATAGGGCCAAACGCTGGAAACCACATGTAACAAATTCTCATGACGACCAGCTAGATGAAGGCAATAATTCTAGAGCTGACCAGCTTAATGAAGACACGCCCTCAGCTGAACAGGAACAAAGATCCACTCCACCTCCGCTCGAGGTACACATGCCTCTTCTAGCATATGGAGGCACGAAAAGTGGCCCCCATCAAGGGCATAAAATATTCCATGAATCTTCCTCTTCAGAATCGGACAAGGAGCTCCAACATCCGTCCATTGATGCGATGCAACTGGCCTTAGTGTCCCCAGCTTCAGGGGAATGGATACAAGTCAAGAAAAAACTAGGAAAAAAAGGAAAAACCTGAGAATTAGCACATTCATGGCTGGGTTCTTCTCCTTTTTCATTTCCAAGTCACTGCTTTTCTTTCAGCTACCCTTTGCTATGATCCTACAGTGGATCTGGCTTTAGTGTTAGTTGTGCTTTCAGTCAAGTGTTATGTGTTCTTTTTCTGGCAATTAGCCACTCCTTTTCACCTCACTTGGCCCTTTGGCAGGTAGCAGAAAGATGATTGTAACATTATTTTCTTTTTTGGCAATACAAGATTCTTACTAACTTACAAAAAAAACAAACTTATGAAAAATAAAATTAAATATGTGTAAAAAAATCATTAACAACCACTCAAGCCACTAAAAAAAGCCTCCAATATCAAAATATAACATTAAAAAAAAGGTTAAAATACATGTAACATCTTCATAAAAATAAAAAACAAAAGGCAAATTAATAAATAGGTGTAAGAAAAACAGTGTTTACCATAATGTCTTGTATGTATGCCTATATATGTCTTGTATAGTTGAACTAAATATTCAACATTTATTGTTCCATTATATATATATATATATATATATATATATATATATATATAAAAGTAAGAAAGAGATTTTTCTATTATCAGTAAATAAAAAACATTATTACAAATCTATAGTATAGTTGGATCTACCCAAGATCTGGCGTCTGACTATAAATAAAGGCTCAAAAATGACAAAAACAAAGCATAAGCTTGATTGAAAATATGACCATGGTTTATGCAGCCCAACCTTTATATAGAGGTGGCTTAGCAAACTATAAAATATAAAAATAAGAAGACATTCAGAGAGTTAACATCACCGTCAAATTAAGTGGAAAAGAGCTTGAACCATAGCTAGTCTCTCATAACAGATTCCACTTCATCTTCATTGGCTTTACTAGTTTCTCCCTCCTTAGATTCCCGATCCAGTCCTTTGCTTCCCTATTGTCGCTGAAAGGGTGGTTCAAAGCGGCAGATGATATCTTTCATGTGTCCAAGATTACTTTCAACATATTTTTTGAACAAAATTACCGTGAGTTTTACCATATCACCAAAACTCTCTCTTTCATGCATAGCTCTGGATAGTAAGAACTTAATTCCCCAGTAATTGATGATGACAACATTGGGTCCAAGTTTGAGTTTGAACTCTCCAAAAATTTCATTCTACATGGCATCGATAGCAGAGCATATGTGTTGGGGGGTATTGGAATGAAAGATCGCCTCCTAGTCAATGTTATCAATCCCCTTCTGGTGCGTCGACATGTTGAGTGTATCGGTATGAGCCTTTTGGATCTATTTTGAAGAGGAGAGAGAAGGGCTCAGAATATTGCTTTGATGTTGTGGATGCCCCTACACAATCCCATCATTTGTTGCTCGAGTGATCCTGCACTAGCTATGAATTGAATTATGTTTTGATGTGAGATTACCCTACTCAGTAGCTTTATTATAAAACTCCTTCACGCACTCACGATTATCAATAATGTAGTTGCTCCATGTGATTATGTGCATGATGGAATTACTGCATCCATACCCAAAGTACCGAATCCATGTGCTTCCTTTCATAACAGTATGGTTCCACATTTTCATGTTGTGGGGGCATACTGAGGTTAGAGGAGAAGTGGTGTTCAACAAGTTATTATGATACATCTATGGGGGGAGGGATGCCATTTGTACTGGCATGTGCCCTTCTCCCATCCTAACATCCGTGTACTTTTTCATACTCACCCGCATTCGAGGACATGAGATCTTGAGAGGCAATCTTTTTCCATCTTTCTCTGCATTTTGGGTCAAGCGTTTCTTCCCATTTTATCTGTTGTATATCTCCTTCATTTGTAACTCCATGATTGGCGATGGAGTCTGCAAGTTTGTTATATTTCCTCCTTACATGTTGGAAAATGACGATCGAATTAGTTGATAGTATTGATTCCAGAGTGCCAATTCTGTTTCCATTCTCTAATTGCTTTCCACTTTGCTTACTTTTGAAACCGTTTGAATTTTATTCGTCACATTCATGATCAAGAGGGAGTCGCCTTCTGCTATGAGGGGAGTCCATTTTGTGTTGATAGCCCATGCAATACCCATGAGAAGTTCGTCAAGTTCAGCAGTATTGTTGGTGGAGTAGCCAAGGGAGCCCCAGAATAGACCTTGGATTTGGCCTCGAGTATTTCTAATCACCCCTCCAAATCTTGATGGTCTTGGATTACCCTTAGAGGCACCATCAAAGTTTGGTTTGAAAGTGCTTGGTGGAGGCGATGACCAGTGGTTCGAGGAGTTTTTTTTTTAGATGATCGATTTGGGGTTGCCAATGTATTCTAGGTTGGAGTTGATGCCCTAGGATTGGAGAATCTGTATTTCGTTGGGATTTAGGGTTAGAGCATTATTATCCCAAACATTTAGCTTGAGCGTTTCCAGAATGTGTTTTTCCAAGATGTTCCAAATATGTTCTTATTTTCTGTATTTGTTTTTAAATATTCTTTTATTTCTTTCAATCCATATTTCCCATACCATGAATCCTAGGAAGAGCTCACATATTCTGTTAAAAAGAGTACTTTGGTAAGGGTTATGTGCCAAGTTAGCAATGAAGAGGTTTGGCTAACCATGGACTCTACACAGACTCTATCAGACCTTTTGAAAATGTTTTCCCCTTTTTTCCAAATTTCATCAGCAAATTTGCATTCATTAAGAAGATGATTAATTGGTTATACTTCTTGTATGCAAATGCAACACCATGCAAGACCACTGTAACCTTTTTTTAGCATGTTGTCCCATGTCAATATGCACCTACACAACATAAGCCATAAGAAGGAGGATAATTTTAGCCATAGGTTAGCTTTCCATATTTTCCTCCTTTTTCCTTCATTAGGTTCATTAGAGATATTGTTGAGTAGCAAAGCACCTTCTTTCAAGTTGTAAGTTCCAGTTTGGGAGAATTTCCATCTGATATTATCATTGCCATTGTAAACTTTCCTTGTTTGAAGAGTTTCCCAAAAAGACTGGATATCCTATTCTGGGCTCAAGGTTTGCCACCATTCTATATTTTTCCATTTTCTAAAGTGTTCTCAATATTGTCTTCTATCCACCTGTCTTTGACCTTTGTTTTGTGCATGGACCTGAGCTTATCACTTAGCATTGGGGTGTTGAAATATTACATCAAGGGGGTTTGTTGGTTCCATGAGCCAAGGAAAAAAAATGTTGATTCACCATTGCTAATTTTCCAAAAGTTGTTTTGTTGTATGATGCCACGATTAGCTTGAGCAGAGTTCTAGATGTGTGACCCTTTGTGATTCTCATAGAATCTGATAAGATTTTGTTTGTCCCAATTTGAGGCATACTTGACATGCCAAAGGATTTCCTAAGGTTTCGAGGAGTGTGTAATCCATTTCCACCATTTTTGCATTGAAAATTTGATTACTGATTGCTGAATCTCTTATCCCTAAGCCTCATGTAGATTTGGGTGTGCAAATTGTATTCCAGTCCACAAGGGACCATTTGTTATGACTATATGTCCCTTCCTAGAGGAAAGTGCACTGAATAGCCCGAATTATTTCGATGATAGATTTGGGGGTTGTAAGAGCGGAGAAAAGATATATAGGCATAGCTTGCAAGACTTCTTTGACCAAGATGAGACGATTGGGGAGATTGAGTGATTTGAATGTCCAACAACTAAGTTTATGTCTCATTTTGTCAAGAAGGTATTTCCAAGATATTTGTTTAACTATGGATTCAGATAGAGGGGCAACCAGATACTTGGTGGGTAGGGATCCTTCAGGGTATTCTAGAATACAAAGGATGTTGCATTTGGTGACTTTATGGGTATTGAAGAAAAATATTTGAGATTTCTCTTTGTTGATATCTAGTCTACTTGCTTTAAAGAAATTTTGCAAACTATTTTTGGAAGCTTTGGCTTCATGTACTGAAGAGCAGCCCATAAGTAGAGTTCCATCAATGAATTGATGGTGGGTTTGAACAGTCATATGGGGGTGTAGGGTGAGACCCTTTAGTTCAAGAGTTTGATTTTTTGCTTTAAGAAGTCACCCTAGACCTTCTGCCATTAGAATAAAGAGAGAGGGATAGGGGGTCTCCTTGTCTTATGCCTATGGTAACATGGAAGGAATTAGAAGGGTTCCATTAATCATAATGGAATAGAAGGTGGTTGAGATTTAATTGAGGATCCATTTAACCTAGTGGTTACAAAAACCAAATGCCAACAACATCTTCTTTAGAAAAGTCCAGTTAAGTTTGTCAAAAGCCTTAGAGAGATCCAATTTGATTAACATTCCAGGTTTTTTGGTGGTTCTCAGGAAGTGGATGATTTAATGGGATAGGAGTATTCCATCAAGGATTTGTCTACCTTCCACATAGCCTGATTGTTTTGGGGAGATTAGAGAGGGTAATCAAGTCTTGAGTTTGTTGGAAATGGTTTTAGTAATAACTTTGAAAATCACAGTACAAAGACGGATGGGTCTGAATTTACCAGGAGAGTTGGCTTCGTTTTCTTTGGGGATCAGAGAGAGAAAGGTTGAGTTAAATGGATTCAAAACTTTCCTCTTTATTCTGGAATATTCAATAATTTCGAAGACTTCTTCCTTAATGGTGTCCCAGCAGGCATGAAAGAAGTTTGTAGTAAATCCATCAAGTCTGAGGGCTTTATCATTTTCATTTTCTTCATAGCTTCTTCCAGTTCTGTAAGATCCATGGGTCTTAGTAGGAGTTCATTTTGTTCATGAGTAACTAGAGCGGGAATGTGTTCTAAAATCTCCTCCATAGCTCTGTTCCTATTTGTATTAGGTTCTTTCGTTAAATTTTTGAAGTGACTGGTGAGGATATGCTCTATTTCTTATGGGTTTTTCCCTCTGTTCCATCTTCTTTTTTAGGTAAACTATCATGTTATCCTTCCTGTGTTGAATTGTTGCGCGGAAAAATAAAGAAGCGTTTGTTTCCTCTTATTTTAGCAACATATTTCTTGATTTTTATTTCCATAATATTTCTTCTTGGGTTTCCCTGGCATCCAAATATTCATGTAGTTTATTTTATTCCTCCTTGAGAGCTTCACTATATCCATATTTCATAATGATCCTTTGTAAGTATTCAAATTGAGCTTCAATACGTTGCTTTTCCAAATGAATATTGTCAAAGTGCTATTTGTTTCATTTTTTTACCTTATGGTTGATGTATTTCATTTTTTGTTGAAATTTGTACATTGGAGTGCCCTCAGGAGGTTGGAAGTCTTTCCACAATTGCTGCATGAGCATTTGGAAGTTTGGATGGGTGAGCCAAAATTTCTCAAATCTAAAGGGTCTTCTTATATGTCCCCCCCATTCTTCTCCAATACAGACTGATAAGCCAGTGATATCCCCTTTGCTGATAGAACAAGAGTGGATATGTCAGCGCCTCCTATGAGGATAGATTCTGATATCAAGAATCGATCAAGGCAAGAGGCAATGAATCTATCTCCTGCGCATTTATTGTTCCATGTGTAGATGTTATTAGTTGTGTAGATGTCAACTAGAGATAGTTCATCTATTATTTTGTCGAAATAAATGTCGTGGGTGCTTAAGTTGCGCAATCCACTTTTTTTTTCCTTTAGGTTGCGTATTAAGTTAAAGCCCCCCCCTATGATCCAATGATTTTGTCCAACCCAGTGATGCAACATGTTGAGGGAATCTAAGAAGGATTGCTTTGGGGATATGGAAAATGGTCTATATACATTTATGAGAATTCCTTTGTGAATAGTTCCTATGATATGAAATTCCATGGAAAAGGTGTATCTAGTTGCTAGAAAACTTGTCACATTTACTTCAAGTGGATTCCAGATGATGCCCAATCTTCCTGCAGTTTCTATTGCATCAATTGCTACTGCTTCGCTGCCTTTCCAAAACTTATCCCCTATTCCTTTAAATTTTATTTTAGAGAATTTTGTTTATTGAATAAACATGATAAAGGGTTTGTTAGAGACAATTTTCTTTTTCAATATACACTTTTTTAAGATTGATATTCCAGGAGATGAGTTTCATTGATAGGGTTTAACTGGTATAGAGAATGCATCCTCTACTGTAGGAAATTGGCCTAAGGCTACCAACTTTTCCCTATTTCCTTAATTCTTAGCTGATTGCTTCTTCTTCCCCGCTTCTCATTGCTATTTCTTTTTCTTAGCTTGAGGGTTTTTCAGGATAACCCTAAGGGTTTTGGATTTCTTGGTTTTGATAATGGCTTCTTTGAGTAAAACCACCTGTTGGGAGGGAATGACTCCTTTTCCTGGGTCCTAAACTGCTTTTTCTAGTTCATCGAGGTCCAAATATTCTATGTCCATATCGTAGTTTTCTTCTTCCAACATTTCCATGTATGTTTCTTTATCTGGAGGGTTTGGACGATAGTGAGTCTCCTTCCTTGGATCTTTATTATCAAATTCTCCTGACTTTTTTGGTTGGTTCGTTTATTTCAGATCTGGATTTTCTATTAATTGTTCTTAGTGTAAAACTTCGAAAGAGTTAGAGGAAAGAGGTTTTTTATTTACCTCATGGTTGGAGTTTCTCTTTGTCGCACGCTTCCTTCTTGAGACTTTGGTAAAACCTTCTGCATACTTTGACTCCTTACCGTTTTGAGATTTTGTTGGGGATTTCTTTGGGAATTCTATGAAGAGATGTTTGTGTTCATGGCAACGTCTACAATGAAAAGGAATTTGTTCATAATTTATTGGTTGGAACCAGTCTTCATCTTCCCAGCTTAGATTGATTCCTTCTGGCAGATCTCTTGTGATGTCCATGTAAACACAATTCTAGCATATGAAGTGTATCTCATTATTTTTTTTTGTTCTGAAGTTTTTGAAAATAATCCAATGGTATTACCCATAGCTTCCAGGATGTTCTCATTCCAGTATTTGGAGGGGAGAGAGTAGAACCTTATCCATATTGGGATGAAGGTTAGATCCTCCTTCTTCGGGCTGAAGCGTTCTTTCCAAAGTTTTAGAAAGAACCCTCCAGAGTTATAGAAATATTGTTCTCTTTCAAATATCCTATTTTTTTCCTCTAGATTGAGAAAGACAACTATGAAAAACCTTTTGGCACCAAGATGTAGATTGTAGTGTCCCTCAGGTTTCTAGGTAACATTGATCCACCTTGCTAGTGTTTTCTCAAAGGGACAGATGCCGACGAACTTGCCTATTAGGGCATGATCTTTCATGTGTTGAATGTGAGCTCTGAGGCCTTCTTCTTTGATTTGTAGAGTGGGTATTTCCTTTGCTTTCGGTAAGAATTTGCTTGTATTTCTTGCTGTAGATTTTTTCTCCATTAGCTTTTCCTTCATTCGTTTTGGAGCTTGAAGCATGCTGGGGGTTGATATCTATTGATTTTTTTGAGTGTTCTATTTGGGAGGGGTTTGAGGCCCATCCCTTGGAATACCCTATTGACGACGTGAGATCTGGTGTGGTAGTGTAAAGATCATTTTATGGCAGCATGCATCATGAACTTGACAGATATCCATCGATACGTACGCCCTATCTTTCCATACATCCTCACAGTCTCAGTCTTCATTTTCTATATATTTATGTATTGATGGTTTGCTTATTATACAGCGTGTTTTTTACATTATTTTTATTTTTTCTTCATATTCTTGTATTTTGAGTATTATGTTTACAATATTTAAGTAAGTATTTTTTATATTTCAATAGGTATTTGTAAAATGTATTCAATCAACTTATTTGTACAATTTAAACATATGTAATTAAATATTTTACAATTGATTTTAATAATTGATCTAAATATACAATTGAATTTAAAAAATGATTTTTTAAAAATTTAATTAATAAAAAATAAAGTATTTCAACACATTTATATGTGGATTTATATATAGAGAAGTTCACTATAGATATAAAAATACATAACTTTCTAAGATCATTCTCAAAATTTGAATATCGTGAATGGTTGTCAAGAAGCAGTTTTCCTTCTAATTGTAGGTATATAATGTTGACACCATCCCTAGTATGTGATATGAGGTGAGAAAAGAAATATTGCCGAATAGTGTACTCTCTCATTGAGATCTCATAATAATCATAATTATGTTATAATACCTTTAATCTAAGTACTTTAAGTTGATTATCAAAAAAAGAAAAGAGTTCACTGCTATTGTCATTGATGTACATTGTATAAATACTCACTATGAACACTCACATGAGAACATGAGAAACCCCTCATTAGGTCATTGTTCACAATGGCTCTATCATTCCATTATTATCATATCAACTACACGAGGAACCCTTCATGGCCAAGCTACGATTCTAACAAGATGTCAGAATCCCTCATTTGTGCTACTAATTAGGTAAAATTCTAAGCTCTTGATGTCTCTAACAACTCAAGCATTATATCTCTACCAATAGTGACCTACCTCTTCATAGGTTAAATCTCAACCAGGGTTCAACCTTTATGCATAAATAGTTTCTACTCATAACCTTAAAATATTATACAACAACTAGCATGATTTCTCCACTTTCCAACACATAAATGGGTGAATGCATGAAGATAAGTAACATTTTTTTTCCAAAAGTGACAGTGAAATTTTGATATTTTACTCATTTATTAAATTAAAGCCCTCAAATCCCATATATGCCTTGTGAATTCTGACATGCAACAAGAAAACAAATTGTACGGAATTATGTTGTCTTTCCACCTATGCTTTCAAAAAATACTATTATTATTATTTAATATGCCAAAATTGCATTTAATGATAGGTTTGTTCTTGTAAATTTCAGGAAAAGTTAACAAGTGACTTGTATGAATGTAAAATAATTTAGTGATAAATGCATAATTTTTGAAAAAATATTTGAACATAAATTTGGTTCAAGGTTTCATGGCCATGGCCATGGCCACTTCATGAGAAAACAATTGCCTCTCGAGTCTGTTCCTTCCCACCAAAAACCTCTCAATCTCATTAGGAGATCAAACTGGTACAATTTTTCGCACCCATTGCATCGCTAGTTCAAGGTTTCATGGTGTGCTATGGCCTTCCCACTTCCACTTCACAAATGAAAGATGAGCTTCAAATGGATTTTATTTTTTGTTGTTGTTGTTTTATTATATCTATTTTTTGTTTGTATGTTTATTATTAATATTTATTAATATACCTACAATATATAAGTATAGTTGCAATGTATCATATGTGTGTGTGTGTGTGTGTGTGTGTGTGTGTGTGTGTGTGTGTGTGTCCATTCATTGTAATGACAATAAGGAAATCAAAATCATGGTAAATTAAGACATTTTTACCCAGGTAATTATCTCGAGACAAACCCTAGAAGCTTCCCCTCATTTCGAGGATGGTACCCAAAGTAAACCCTAAATCCTTCATGGCACACTGCAAAGTCAACAGCAGGGCTTGAAACCATCACTACAATATACTCATTATGAGCTTAGCATGTCACTTATAGGAATATAACTTGGGTTGGGAGGATAACATTTCATCCCACAATCACTCAAGCTCGACCCAATTGACAAATTAATACTAGGTGAGGTAAGGACATACATCACTCATAAGTACTAAATGAATCATTAGTATATTTGGTCTTGATATTAATATACTAGTTTCTCCGAAGAGGCACATTCTACAACCCAGTAGGGGGGAGATGTGTAATTCCTTCCATGCTCATCCTAGCGTTGACAGATGTCCTTTATAAAATATAATAAAATATATAAAAGTAACATGTTAGCCTAAATTATATTTACAATATTTAGAAATGTATACATATAAAACTACACAAACTAGATAAATTAAAACAATAAACATTGCATTACATGCTTTCTCAACATTTTCACTATGAAAAGGGGTTTGCACTTTGAGATATTTGATCCCTCTCGGCGCTACATAGATCCCTTTTTAAGATGGATCTATGTTGGTAGATATATGAAGATTCATAGTGGGTTGTACGAGGTTTATATAAAAATTATAATCATGTAAAATTACCTCATCATTCACAGAATGCCAATTCACATTTCCTATAAATAGACTCAACGAATATGCCAATGGATCACTCTCATAAGCTTGCACATTCATCATCCTTATATAAATTAGTGGAACCCTCATATATCTCCTCTACAATATCCAATATATGAGTACTTTTATCTCTTTATATTGCTTTGTCAACTAATTTTAATAACTAGAAACCTCCTCATGTCATTTTGGTGCTACTTTTTCTAACACATAATATTCATTTTGAGTAATACATTGTTCATGAGAATTAATGTAAAATTATTTATAAATTAGAAATTCTACTAATTTATACTTGCACGATCATTACATAGTTGTATATGTTTATCCCCAGCTATATTAGTAGTTTTAGTTTGACATTTATAGCTATGCCACTTAAAATTGCTCAAAATTGGTAGTATTTAGCTTATAAAAATTGCTGTGACTAACTTTTTTAGTGACTTAGTCACAATTTTGTCATTATGTACCATTGATATCATTCTATATGGGAAATGATCTAAATCTCGCACCTCTTCTGAAAGGAAGAAAACTTGTCCAGTGTAAATGGGTATATAGAACTAAGTATGCATTAGATGGAAGTGTTGAAAGACATAAGGCTCGATTGGTTTCCAAAGGATTTTCTCAAGTTGAAGGGATTAACTATAATGAAACATTTTTCCCTTGTAGCCAAAATGAATTAATTTGCATTGTTCTAGCCCTTGTCACTTCATATAAATAGGAGGTCCACCAAATGGATGTCAAGTATGCCTTCTTGCATGGGGATTTGCAAGAATAAATTTTACATGAAGAACTTAATAAAGAGTAAATATACCCAACTTAATAAAAAGTAGATATGGAATCATGAAATTGGACCCATCTATGATCATTTTGTCTAGGTTAGACATACCAAATCAAGACTTTAGTTCTAACCATGGAACCCAAGCTCTTGATTTCTTATAGAAATATATCATTGGAAGAACAAATATCTATCCTTAAAAAATTGAAGGTCAAGAACCAAGGAATTTTTTACCAACATTTTTCCTTCTTGGGACAAGATTGGTGGCTATTAAATAGGTGGTTATTACATGAGAGCCTTGACATTAGAGACTGCCTCTTTTAGTTTATAAATGTCTTGACTTCTTCCCGTTCTTTCTAGATACCATGGTCATAAATAGACTCTAAATTCCACCATAGTTAGGATGATTACCATGGTTTACCGGTTGAGGCCTTGCTAATAGGGGTTATTATATATCTAAACACAACTATTTATTATCTAACTAAGTTTAATTTTATGATCAATTTTGTTTGTAAGGTCATAGTTTTATAATAATCTTTATTATTTTGATATTTTCTATAAAGCTATTTATGTTAACTAAGTTTTCAAATTGTTAAGGAACTCCTTGTGACGTTGCAGGTTCAAACCTCAATCGAGCCCTATGTGTTGTGCATGGGGAAGCACTCGTACTCCTAGGGACATAATGGTAGTAGACCGTAATTGACATTGTGTCACGTGAGTACGAGCCCAACCCCAATTGTGGATTCCCCTTATTACAATTTTTTTAAGGTTTTAAATGTATAATTAGTATTTTTATGGTTAATTAGCTAAATACAACTCTAATTATCCAAGAAAGGTAACTTGGACCGCAAATTAAAGTTTTAATCCCTATATATTTTAAAAAGGAGGTTTATTCTTCTCTTGTAATTGATTCATATCTACTAATCAATCAAAATCATATTACCATTTTGAGTACAACCTGGAGAAGACTCTCTCTGTTATTTCACATTTATAGGTGTAGTTCACTATTTGATGTGCAAGTGTCTCCACTCCTTTATTATACCTCTCTTTGTTTGTCATTTGACATTAAATTATTTCTTATTATTTGTGTAATACATATTTGTATTTTTTAAGAAGATAATCTTTGTTGGGTTCCCCTTCTTCCCTAGATTATTTGGATGGAAAATGGTGTTAATTGACAACCATTCTTATGGTTGGTAACCCCAAGGGACTTGCTAGTTTGGAAATTATGACCTTTCCATTTACAACATGCATTTGATACATGATACAACATATTGATCTAACCATTATGGCTTCATGCTTGTATTTTGAAATAGTATTGTGTCAATTTGCATCTTTGGACATTGGATGTAGTATCATAGTAAGTTTCAAATCTATGCGGATTTTTTTATTATTTTACTTGTGTTGTTCTATTATGAGTGGCAAGTGAGTGGCAAGTGTGGGAAGGGTAATTTATGATCATGGAAGAAATATAATCTTAACTCTCTAATGTAGTTTAGAAATCATCACTAACAATTAAGCAAAAAGACATGCCCAATTTCTAAGTCTTGAGTCAGCTATCACTTTTGGATTACAAATTGTTTTCGTTATTGGAGACTCCTTACTGATTGTATTTCAAGCTAGATATCGAAAATATTTGGTGAATCAAATAGTTGGACATCTACAAAAAAAGAATAGATTGGCTTCTAAAATCCTTTGCCAGAATACAGTTCTTTCACTTTCGACAAGAATGAAGCTACCTTTCTCTCCTCTAGTGTATTAAGTTAAATGTAAGCCAAACAAAAATGTCATGGTTTCCCTAATCCTATGGTTGCTCGCAATCAAATAGATATTAATACATGCCACTACGGTTATGGATATAAAGGAAGGGATGATAAATCTCTCAATTCAGTTAGATTGATGGAGCATGTAAGAATTAACGACGAGGAGACTCTTCATTAGAGCCTCTGTACATTTGTTATGTGTAAGGTTGACGCATACATGCAAAGCTTGTAGGTAGGCAGTTCATTGTATTTGCTATGAATTTCTCTTATCATTGCCAATAATCTCTGTGCAATTTTGAGGGAGGGAGGACTAGGGTGTGAAGAGAGATAGTTCATCGTATTTGCTATGAATTTCTCTTATCATTGCCAATAAGCTCTATGCAATTTTCAAGGGAACATGGTTAATATATATTTTGTGTTGGAATTTGGATGCCTTGTGGTGTTATTAGTCATCTACATATGCTATTGGGTGAATGAATTTATGTATTCTCATCCTCTTGAACAAGAACTCTTCTCTCATTGCATGGTAAAGGGTTTGATACTATTTATTTTAAAGACGAGAGGTGTGTGGAGTCTGAAATTCTTGTTTGGAAAGGTGGGAGGTTACTCTTTGTTGACTCTTTTAGACTTGGAGGGGTCCTCTATTATTTTCTTATCTGTATATAAAAATGAACGCTGAGAGTGATCTTGTGGATAATATTCAGGATTTGTTTGTTGATATAGGGGATATCGGAGCAATGTAAGGGATATAAAAGCTACTTTAAGATGGATGAATATGCATATTAAGGATGTTTTGGTAGCTACAAATCATAATGCTTCTTGAACTAATGATCTAGTTCAATGCATGAAAAATTTTGAAGGGAACATGGTTAATCGTTTCAATGAGGTTGAAGCTAACGCAAGGGTAAATTAAGCTTGGATAGAGGAGGGGATAGATCGTCGCTAGGATGAGGTCGAGTTTAATATAAAGACTTATGAAGCTCAGATTAATGTTGTCATGAATATTGTTGACCATCATCAGTTCCTATTGGTTTGGAAATTCTATAGGCTTTTTGAACTCAAGGGAAGCAGAGGAAATGAAGAAAATGTTGAGTTTATAGACCTACAGAACGACTTCTTGAGTTCCCCTGCCCCTTGCTTCTTAGTTTTCATATATTTTGTCTTTATCAGAGTTGATGGATTTCTTGTTAGATGCTGACTGGATTTAACTATCTCTGCACAACATTTGTGATTGATGGGCAGCAGATAGCTTTTTAACAAATACACAACAATAAAAAAAAATTAACTATAACATAGGCTGGCACATCACTTTGACAGAATAAGCATATAGACAACCATCACGAAGCGAATATACATACATAGCGATATATTGAATAGACACACATACTCATAAATAGATATGGGCACAGAAATTGTGTTTTTATTTCCTTCACCGTTCCTTTTTACATCAACCAGCAGCCCCAACAAAGAAAACCAACACCAAATTACATTGCAGGAAGAATTACATTGGAGATATCTCGAAAATAGGGATTCTAGAACCTTCGATAGATTTCGGTGTGGGGATTGACTCCTTTAGGAAGTCTGATCATTTAATACAACATTCATGTTCAAAACTACCAACCGCAACTAACTCAATGAGATGGCAATGGGTTGGTGAGTTGGATCTCAATGATTCCTATTTGTCGTAATTTGGTTTCATCAACCAACATTCTCCCACTTGAAATTAAATGGAAGCAAATCTCTGGTTATTCATCCAAAACTATAGATCATGTTATTCCCAAGCCAACCAAGTTTCTACAAAGCTCTTGCTTGTGTCTTGGAAAAAATTTAGTGAGCATATCAGCAGGGTTCTCAACAGTATGAATCTTTTCCAGATTTAAACGCCTTTCTTCTAACACTTGGCGAATCCAGTGATACTTTATATCAATGTGCTTGGTCCTTGACTGAAATGTTGGGTTTTTCACCAAGTGAATGGCGCTCTGACTGTCACAATGCAGCACATACTTGTCTTGTTTTATTCCTAGCTCTCCTATGAATCACTGCATCCACAACATCTCTTTGCAATCCTCTGTTGCAGCTATGTATTCTGCCTCGGTTGTGGAGAGAGATACAATTTTTTGAATCCTAGATACCCAAGACACCTATGCACCTACAAATGTATACAAGTAACCAGTGGTGGAGTTTCAAGTGTCCACATCTCCAGCCATATTTTCATATGTAAATATTTTCAACCACAATATTAGGATTGCCAAAGCATAAACAATAATGACTAGTACCTTAAAATCCACTTTACCACTTGCAAATGTTGTTTTTTGGGATTGGCAAGAAATTTACTCACTACTCCCACTGAGTGTGCAATGTCTGGGCATGTACATACCATGGCATGCATCAAGCTTCCAGTGTGCAATGTCTGGGCATGTACATACCATGGCATGCATCAAGCTGCCAACTACTGAAGCATAGGACATTTTTCTCATCTCCTCCTTCTCCTTGTCATTACAAGGGCGCAAATCAACACTCAATTTGAAGTGGGCTGCAAGAGGTCTTCCCACTAGTTTGGCATCCTTCATCTTGAACCTGTTAATCACCTTCTCAATATACCTTTCTTGTGGTATCCACAACCTTTTGTTCTTTCTGTCACGTATGATCCTCATGCCCAATATTTGTTGTGCTTGGCCCAAATACTTCATTGCAAATTGACTTCCCAAGTCCTTCTTCAATTTATTAGTCATACTCTTATCATGCCCAACAACTAGCATGTCATCCACATATAGATTTAAAATGATAAACCTTTCTTGGTCATACCTTTTAATGTAAACACAATGATCAGCCTCTAATCTCCTAAAACCATGTTCCAACATGAATGAATCAAACCTTTTATACCATTGGTGAGGTGCTTGTTTCATCCCATAGAGACTCTTCTTCAATTTACAAACCAAGTTTTCTTGGCCTTTTGTTTCGAATACTTCCGGATGCTTCATATAAATCCCCTCCTCCAATTCTCCATGAAGGAAGGCAGTCTTCACATGTAGTTGTCCACACTCTAAATATAAAGTAGCAACAAGACCAAGAATAAATTCTAATGGATGAAAATTTAACAATAGGTGAAAATTTTTCATTAAAATCAATACCTTATTTTTGGGCAAATCCCTTCACCACCAACCTTTCCTTGTACCTCTCCTTCTTTCCTTCACCCTCATGCTTGATCTTGTACACCCACTTGTTTTGAAGAGTTTTTCTTCCTTTTGGAAGCTTTACTAGCTCCAATGTTTTGTTCTCCAACAAAGAATCAATTTCTTCCTACATGGCTTTCTTCCAATCCTTGCTATGCTCATCATCACACGCCTCCTAAAAACCATGAGGTTCACCTTCATTAGTTAACAAAATATAATTTGAGGTAGGATACCTTTGTGATGGCTTGTGAGGCCTAGTGGACCTGCAAATCGGTTGTGGTGGTATATTTTCTGGTTGGATCTGTTGTAATGGATGTTGCAAGGCTTCTTCTTCTCATTGCCCATAATTTTCAGCAGGTTGTCCATCATCTTCAATTGGTTTTCCACCATTTTCTGTCTATTGTCTATTATTTTCTTGCAATGGTGGGATGTTTTCTTATTGCTCAAAAAACCTATCAGTTGATTTCTTGACCTCCATATCACATGTAGGATTCTTGAACATTTCTAACTCATTGAATATGAAATTACTGCTTGTAATAACTTTGCATTTAACCGGATCCCACAATTGATAACCAAATTCGCAATCAACATATCCAAGAAAAATACATTTCATGGATTTGTTATCTAATTTGGTTCTTTGCTCTTTGGGAATGTGTACAAATTCTTCACATCCAAAAATTTTCAAGTGAGAGTAGTTTACCTTCTTTCCGGTCCAAACTTCTCAGGAATGCCACCATTCAAGGCTGTTGTAGCTGATCGGTTGATGAGGTAACAAGCTGTCCTCACTGCTTCTGCCAAAAAATGCTTCTCCAACCCGGAGTTTGACAACATGCTCCTCACCTTATCCATGATGGTGTGATTCATCCTTTCCGGAGTACCATTTTGTTGAGGAGTACTAGGGACAATGTTCTCATGCTTTATGCCAAATTTGTTGCAATAGCCCTTGAAGGCATTGGAGTAATATTCCCCACTATTATATGTCCTTAATCACTTGTGCAGTTTGTTAGTTTCTCTCAAATACCTCATATTTTCCCTTCATAGGATAGTCCCAAACTTTTCTGGGTGCATCATCTATGAAAGTAACAAAATATGAAGCCCCTCCTAGAGACTTAACATTAACAGGACCAAATGCATTGGAGTGTACCAGTTCCAATAGATTCTTTTTTATTTCATGGCCTCCCTTCATAAATGAGACTCTATGTTGCCTACCATATATACAATGCTCACAAAGATCAAGTTCATAAGATTTCAAACCTGGAAGAAGATTTTTGCCAACAAGAATTTTTAGGCCCTTTTCGCTCATGTGGCCCAAACACTTATGCCACAAATCTGGTGAGGTTTCTTCTTTTGCAACAACAACCACATTTGATTTTCTTGTTGTTTCTCTCAATGTATACAGTGTCCCTGTTTTGAATCCTTTAGACATGACCAAGGCTCCTTTGCTAATTTTCCAGGCACTCTTTCTAAATCTAGTGGAGCAACCTTCACCATCCAATTGTCCCACTGAGATTAGGCTCCTGCGCATATCTGGAACATGCCTGACTTGTTTTAACAGGATATCATGTCCATCCTTTGTTTCTATTCAGACATCTCCCACTCCAACAATGTCACAAAAATTATTGTTTCCTAGATGTACTCGACCATAGTCTCCAACTTCATATGAGACAAAATTGGGTTTGCATGGGGTTACATGGTGAGATTCTCCAGATTCTAGAATCCAATCAATGCTACTGCTATATGTGTATAGGCATGTATCTTCCATTGAAACAATAAATAAAACATCAATATTTGAAACTAAAACAGTGGTATCACCTTCATTTATGGCTACTGATTTTAATTTGAGTTAGCTGATTTTTTCTCCTTTTGTTCTTTCTTCCATATCCGACATTCTCTTTTCATGTGTCCTGGTTTTCCACAATTATAGCAAGTAATTCCGCCTCTTCTTGATTTTGATCTACCCCTTGACTTGGAACACCCTTTCCTAGTTCGATCAATTTTCCTTCCACGATCAACTATGGTGAGAGATTCTCTTCCCCGGTTTTCTATCATTGATTTTCGTCGCAACTCCTGATTCATTAATATGTTGCTAACATCATCAAATTTTAGGGTCCCTGCAGGAGTTGAAGTGCTTATGGCAGCTATCAAATTCTCCCAGCTATCTGGCATGGAGCATATGAGTAGGATGGCTCTGATTTCATCATCCAACACAATTTTAACAAAGGAAAGTTGACTGATAATGATGTTGAATTCATTTAGGTGCTCTTCAACTAAATCACCCTCCTTTATCTTCAAATTATACAGCTTCTTCATAAAAAAATACCTTGTTTGATGTTGTGTTTTTCCCATATAGATCATGTCGTTTCTTCCATAGATATAATATTGTCTTCTCTCCAACCACATTGAAGTAGAAATTCTTGCTAATTATTTTCTGATTGTAGCAATGGCCTTCCTGTCAAGCTTATTCTATTCTTCATATGTCATTGATGAAGGTTTACTTGTTTCTCCTTCAATGGGAAAATAGTGATCTTTTAAGATCAATATGTCTTCCATCTGTGCTTTCCACAGAGCAAAATTAGTCCCATTTAGATTCTCCATGTCACTCACAGTTGTAGTTTCCATTTTGCTTCAAATAGCACTATTGAAACTCCCACTCTCAAATTCTGGCCTCCAGAGAATCTCACAGGCTTACGGGTAGAGAAAATGCACACTAGACAGCCACTAATGGCCAACTTCTTCTACAGCATGGGTTGGATCTGATACAGGTTGTTGAGTGTATATACCTACGAAAATACTTCTATATTTCCCTTGCCTCTTTCCTCTTAGTCTTCGTATCTTTTGTCTTTATGTAATGTTCCTTTTTTGAAATTTTATTAAATGACCAATTTTTCCATTTTTTCACAATTTTGGCTCTTGACTAGTTTTGATGTCTAGACCTCCAAATTGACCCAAATACTTCCAAATTTTCTATGAAGGTACATGAATGATAATATAAATTAAATATAATTCTCATGTATGGTTTGTGACCTCCCAATTACTTCTGCAAACTTGTTTAATCTTCTGTTCAAAGTAGGAGTCTTTACTAGCAAATTGGGGCTCCAATTCCCCTTGGGTAATTGCCAGAAATGGATTCACAAATGATCCCAAATTCACTTGAATTTATAAAAATAGGATGGATATGTGTAATGTACCTTTTCAAAGTCTCATATGCATCATGGTTCAGTTTACACAGGTTGTTATGACTCTTTAGAAAACAACTCCCAAGTCACAATTTCGATCCTTGGGGAAAATGCACCAAATCTTTTCCCAATGCAATAAAAATGAGTAAAATGGGATCCAATGCTTAAGTACTGAACATGAGACTTTAAATACACATTAATTACAGTCCATAAATCATACATTTATTATATATACATTCCTCCATTAAAAATAATAAGCATTAGCATGGCATATATCAAAATGGAGTGGAAATGGACATTGTTTGCTCATGAAAAGTCATTTTGACATATAACTCTTGGGAATTTCGACCTGAAACTTTCTGAGAATGAATAAAAGATAATATTTGATTACAATCATAAATGGACAATTAAAATATCTCCCAATTCGAAATCATCAGCATTACAATGGTTCACAACAAGATAGTGGGGAAATGACACTATTTCTTCATTGTTCAACATTTTTACATGAATTATTTTGGGTATTTAGACCTGGGAGTGTTCTGAAAATGAAATACAGAGCATATAAATTATCACATAATATAATTGGCATTATAATCTTCCCCAAAGAGATCAATATCTCACCCAAAGCGCAATCCCTCCATTGGCATGAATATGGTGTGAAAACTAGAAATTGTTGAGAGAGAGTGCTGCCATAGAAGAATCCACATGATTTCCTGTAGCTTACACCTACAAATAAGACTCCATTAAATATCCATGAAATACCTAAGTGGACTTTCCAAACACCAACTAGGATGGGAATATTTCACCCTCGAAATTGGCTTAAGCAAGAAAACTAGTCATCCACTAGCTCTCACAATTTACAGATGAGCAAAAACTTCTTCTCATGGCTTATCCCTATATTTCATAAACATTATTAGTCTTCTAAGGTTCCAAATCCATCCATAAACTAAATCCAAGTCGAATTGGTGTGGCTGCTCATGCTATGCAATGTGGCCTCTCTCTTCACCTTCCCTCTTCTCCCAAATTCGAGTAGGAGCCTCTTGGCCTTCTCCAAATCCCAAATTTGACCTCTAAGATGCTCTATTCAGTCCTGAAATGTCAGTATGTCAGTATTTCAGCCTTTAGATCTTACATGTGTCATAACTGTCATAGAATCTCCATCATTGGTGTCATAGATGTCATAAATGTAAGGGGAATCTACCCAAGTGTCCATGAAACTCCCATTTGGCTCTTCTTCTCCCATGTAAGTTACAATTCATCCCCAATTCAACTATGAAGTATATGGACAGTTATATTAATCTCATAATCCATCCCAAAACATTATGCTTCCCATATATTCGAATTTGCAAGAGAAAGATACCATTTAACATAGGAATTCTAGCTAGTGTGGGCCCCATAGTCTCCATGTGTCTTCATGCTCCATTGCCACTTCCATTTTCTCTTGTATTTATTTAACAATATCAATTATTAAATATGTATCCCATTCTAATGTATAAACATCATTTATTATCCCCCTTATTCCAAATCTCAAAGCTTCCACCCCAACCTAAAAAACTAGTGATTTTCCTCCTTGGCAATTATTTGACTTTTAGCATCCATTTGACAACTTTGATGAATATGGAAAATGTGATTTGGCCATTGTGACCCAATGAAAAATTTGGGACATTACAAATCCTCCCTTTGTAATATTTCTTGTCCTCAAGCAATTTCAAACATGTTTGTTGAAGAATCTGCTTTCTGTATGATTCTTTGAAGTTGCCACTAAGTTGCCCACTTTGAGTCTTTGAGATTCCATGAAGATTTCAGAGAGGAACCACCATGCTTACTGCTGCACTACTCTGATCAACATCACCTTATTAAGTGGGGAATCCATCTCCCATACTTTTTGTTTCCCAAATAATTTGAAATCAATGGGACTAAAAATTATACCAGGGTCCCATTGCTTGCATTGCATTCCAATAATTAAGAGTGCTCTCCAACCCATACCATTTGGAAAGAGAATTATTGGATCGCATTTTTTTGTATGCATTCTTCCAAACATCATGAGTGCATAATATATATCATCAAAGTATATAACAACATAATAAGAATGTACATCAAGGAGGTGCCTCACCAAGAAATGATGAAAGTGCTTATACCTCCCAGTGAGTAGACTACCATTTTCCAAGTGCATACATGCTTCAAGTGACCAATCAAATCTGCTCCAATGACATAGGTGAGGATCACATGTCCTATAATTCTTCTCCCAAAGAATTTAATATGCATCAAAATAATAATCAGTTATTTGTTCTTTCTTCCAAGAAGTGAATGAAGAACCTCCACCAAAATATGAACCAGATAAGGAGCAAATAAAACACGAAGACTTCAAGTGTCTCAAAGAAGTCTCATCAATACAACCATGCATATGTATATCATCATGAAATAACAAAGGATGTTTCTGCCAATAATAATTTTACTCAATCATATCACTCTTCACCCAAGTGTTGGATTAAGTTCCTCCAACATCAAATGAACCAAGTGTTGAGCAAGAAAAACCATGAGTCTTCAAGTGACTCAAATGAACATCATAGGTGCACCCATGTAGATGTGTATAATCATAATGTAAACAAGGATTCTGCTGCAAATGTAAATAATATTTTCTCTAATAATTCCATCATCAAAAGGAGAAATAGAATTTCCATGCTCTTCATGTGGCACCATCAAAAAGAAACATTTCACCCATACTTCATTAGGATGACTGCTGCAAAATTTAGAAGTGTAGGATGTAGGAGAAAGAACCAACTCACCCAAATGATAAGTAAGTGAAAATTTTTCATAATGCTAAGTATCCATAGGGGTAGGATTATTCACCTCCCTAGAAAATGCAAAAAATTCCTCATGGGTTGGTTCCAAGGTGGTGGAATTATGCACTTCTTCAAAAATTGTGTAACCATTTTCAAGAGGTAACTGAAGTTCCTCTTCCACCATTACTAGTGATTAGATCTCATCACTATAATCCTCAAGTACACCAAGAACCTGCAATTTTTCATGTTTCTCATGATCCATCATGTCATGAGAATCCTCCAAGCAATCTACGTTATGAAAATCTGAAACATCGAAGGGAAAATAAGTGTCTTGCAACTTTTCAAGAAGTTGCTCATTTTCAATTGTGAGCTTATCAATAACGTCATTATTCTTCAAGTAGGATTCATGTAACCATTCAATAAGCTCAATGAAACTTTTTCTATCAAAAATCGAAAACTTAAAATTACCTTTGATGTTGCACATTGCTCTTTGGATCTTCTCCATGTCTTCAAGGAAGGATGGATCATCCAAGGAAGTATCTCTCCAACAAGAATTTGATACCAATGCTTGAGTGTCATGGAGTATGCTAAGGGCCTCTTGGATCTTCTTTTCATTCATCTTTAAGGACTCTTCAAGAAAATGAGGCTCTTGCAAATGAACCTCCTCATATTCTTCCTTCTTTCTTGGACCAACTTCATGAAGCTCAAGTGGTGATGGGGAAGTTGATCTTGTTTCTTCTTCAAATGCTACAAGGTCTTCATTTTCATGTTTAATGCAATTTTTGCTTGCAACAACATTTTGAAATCTGATCTCTATTTCACCAACATAGATTTGTGAGCACCCATGAGTAGGTACTCCTTCATAGTTCAAGCATCCATTAGTATATGCTCTTTGTTTCATTTCCAAGGTAGCATGTGTCTCAAAATTATCTTCAGTGTTTTCAATAAAAACTTCTTCATACTCATGTGATGTCTCTTCATTTTTTTTGGAGTCACTTGGGAGTTAATTTTTATCATCTTCATGTACTACTTCTTCTACTCCACCTATTTCAGAACTAGGTGGTTCACGGGTCTCCTCCTTTTTCTCCTTCAAACAAGCTAATGCATTTTTCTCCTTGGTTTTCTTAAAATCAATATATTTTTCCCAAATTTAGATAGCCAAAAATTCAAATCCTTTCATAATATTCTTGGTCATGTCTTCAAATATAGGTTCCATGCTTTTTATTATCTCCTCACCATCATATGAGGTTCTCTTTTCATGCCTAGTCATAGTTTCCAAAAAATTGCCTTCTTCTCCTACTTTTTTTTTCCTCTTCAATAAAAGCAATTTTGGTTTCAATATATAATTGTGGTCCCTGAATTATTTTACTCATAAATATCATACCACATTAGGTGCCAAGATCATGATCTGATACCACTGTAATGTCCCTTTTTTGAAGTTTTATTAAATGACCAATTTTTCACAATTTTGGCTCTTGACTAGTTTTGATGTCTAGACCTCCAAATTGACCCAAATGATTCCAAATTTTCTCTGAAGGTACATGAATGATAATATAAATTAAATATCATGCTCATATATGGTTTGTGACCTCCCAATTACTTTTGCAAACTTTTTTAATCTTTTGTTCAAAGTAGGAGTCTTTACTAGCAAATTGGGGCTCCAATTCCCCCTGGGTAATTGCCAGAAATGGCTTCACAAATGATCCCAAAGTCACTTGAAATTATGAAAATATGCTGGGTATGTGTAAGAGACCTTTTAAAAATATCATATGCATCATGGTTCAGTTTACACAGGCTGTTATGAATCTTTAGAAAACAACTCCCAAGTCACAATTTCAAACCTTGGGGAAAATGTACCAAATCTTCCCCCAATGCAATAAAAATGAGTAAAATGGCTTCCAATGTGTTACAGCTGCAATTGTTTTCCAAAATTTTGAAAATTTTGGACCCTCCTATTAATTTTTATCTTGCCTAGAATCATTTATATCCATGAGCTCTGTCTTTGTTTTCCCTTTACTATAAGTTTGGACTGTTTTGAGGTGAACCCTCTTCATGCTTTTCGGAAAATTGCTTATGTCTAAAACTGCTTTGGGTTGTGGAATTTAGAGTTTGGTTTTTTCCCTTTGATCTATGATTTCTTTCTTTCTTTGTTCTCGGAAGCTTATTTCTCATTTTCACCACTGTTTCAGAGGTGAAACAAACTTTCATCACCACCCAGCCGAAAGTAACTCTTTCAGTTTGATTTCTCGGAGGCCATTGAAACAATGCATCGGAGCCATATTTCCTTATGGAGCCTCCATTGCGGGAGCTGAACGATGAGTGTTCTACCGGATAGTTTGGACTTCTCCGATGTTGTGCTGTTATTGTTTTGACTTGTTTTGCAGTATCGAAGGTTGGTTGAAGTTGAGTCGGGGTTGTCTGATCTTTGTGAAGCCGCTATGTTGAAAGTGAGACAAGATTTTTGGGCCACTGCATGACCTTAGGTTTTCTGAACACTTAACGTTTCATGATGTTTCTGTGCCTTATCGAAAATTTTTTGGTTTTGATCGAAGGCTGTAGTTTGTTTGATTTCTGCCATTGCGGCTCCCGAGCAAACTAAGTTTGGGTTTCGTCGTTTCATCTTTTTATCGCGGGGCCCATATTATTTTCATCTACTACTATTGCGGCTGCGTAACGTGCTAACCTCCCGACATTGATGTCGTTCTGTTTGTCAACAGGGAACTTTACCGCCCGATGCTTTGGCATTTAGTTCTTCTGACTCTGATAGGATTAATGGTCTTGTGAAACTCGTTGTCCATCTGAAACCCACCATTGTGGCTGTAAGTAAGACTATCCAGTCAATTTTTTATTGGTTTAAGTCGTTGATATGGTTTTTCCCGCCGTCTTGTGAGTTTCTAATCCCTATGTGGGTAGTAGCAGTTTTTTTATTCCTGTTGAGGCTGTCGCAACAAGAGTGCAGTACAGGGCCTCATCTTAATGATCAATTTTATTGTTAGTGTGGTTTAAGTATTAAAGAGATGCAGTCCAAATTAATGATGAATTTTTGTTTTGACTGTAGACGGACTTAGAAGATTCTTCATATTGTCGCTGCAAGAAGATATAGCTGAAGGATAAAGCTGAGGAAAGTGGGATGAAAAGTGATAGGTAGATACATTCTGAGATCAACAGGATCTAAAAGGGACAAATGAAAGACAAAGCGGAGTCAATAGCAATAGAGGTCCGGCTTTGGAAAAGGTTCAGTAGTTACTAAGCTGGTCCTGCTATGTGAAGTACTCGTAAGACTAAAATCCGAAATGTAACGTATTGCCTAAATCATGAGCACTCACAAAATGACAAAACTGTGAGATTAAAATGGTCAGGGAAGCTGGAAGGTCAAGGGGTGGGGCAACCCAAAGGTTTTGTGGTTTTTTTATAAAGATAAGAAGTTAGAGGGAATGGAGGATTTTTCCCTAGAAAAACTTGTGAGCTATTCTGTGTAAGAGGAACTACTTCGTTTTACAATAAGAAATTGCAAATTTTGCCTATTGGAGAAGGTGTTGTGTGGAATGTTTGAATGTGATAAAATGAACAATGTTGAAGGGGAACTATTTCGTTTTCAACTGTGTTTCATTAACTGTGAGAGAATTCTAAATTTCTAAACCTATGTGCTTATCTGAATGTTCTCTAGTATATTCTGTGATAATTTCCACTATGAGTAATGGAGGTTTTAACTATTGATGAGATATCTTGTCACATATATCTTATTCATGTTTATGTGTTTGGTGCTAAGAGCAGCTATCTGTGATTTACCTTAACATGTGAACAGTATTACATTACCCATGAATTAATATTTTTCTCTCTAGAGACAACTTAGTTAGTATGTATTTTCTAGTTGTGTGTGATTTAGATGCGAGAGAGTCTAAGACAAGAGGTAAGAACTTGCGCATCACATTGTGACCACTCCTTGCATCCTTAATCAATCTGCATCTTAGATAGGCACTTGCATATCATACTTAAAATCAAAAATTACAAAAATATACACGGTGAACCGGGCTGCAACTGGTAAAATCTTTATTTTTGTTACCTGACCCATGGTAGCTGGATTGCAAACTGGACGGATTCCCTACACCAAACAGTCACGGGCTAGTTGGGAACATTGACTGGGGAGAATCCCTTGCTATTGTCACTTGCAAATTTCCAGGCCTCAACACAATGCTTAAGTACTGAACATGAGACTTGAAATAGACAATAATTACAGTCCATCCATTATACATTTATCAAAGATACATTCCTCCATTCAAAATAATAAGCATTACCATGGGAGAATCCCTTGCTATTGTCGCCTGCGAATTTCCAGGCCTCAACACAATGCTTAAGTACTAAACATGAGACTTGAAATACACATTAATTATAGTCCATCTGTTATACATTTACCAGAGATACATTCCTCCATTCAAAATAATAAGCATTACCATGGCATATATCAAAATGGAGTGGAAATGGTCATTGTTTGCTCATGAAAAGTCATTTTGACATACAACTCTTGGGAATTTCGACTTGAAAGTTTTTGAGAATGAATAAAAGAGAATATTGAACTGATTACAATCATAAATGGACAATTTAAGGCTCTCCCAATTTGAAATCATCAGCATTACAACGGTTCACAACAAGATAGTGGGGAAATGACACTATTTCTTCATTGTTCAACATTTTTACATGAATTCTTTTGGGTATTTCAACCTGAGATTATTCTGAACATGAAATACAGAGCATATAAATCAGCACAAATATAATTGTCATTATAATCTTCCCCAAAGAGATCAATAGCTCACCCAAAGCGTAATCCCTCCATTGGCATGAATATGGTGTGAAAACTGGAAATAGTTGAGAGAGAGTGTTGCCATAGAAAAATCCACATGCTTTCATGTAGCTTACACTTGCAAATATGATTCCATTAAATCTCCATGAAAGACCTGAGTGGCTTTTCCAAACACCAACTAGGATGGGAATCTTTCACCCTCGAAATTGGCTTAAGCAAGAAAACTAGTCATCCACTAGCTCTCACAATTCATAGATGAGAAAAAGCTTCTTCTCATGGATGATCCCTATATTTTATAAACATTATTAGTCTTCTAAGGTTCCAAATCCATCCATAAAATAAATCCAAGTCGAATTGGTGTGGCTGCTCATGCTATGCCATGTGGCCTCTCTCTTCACCTTCCCTCTTCTCCCAAATTCGAGTAGGAGCCTCTTGGCCTTCTCCAACTCCAAAATTTGACCTCTAAGATGATATATTTCATCTTGACATGTTACTATGTCAGTATTTCAACCTTCATATCTGACTTGTGTCATAACTGTCATAGAATCTCCATCATTGGTGTCATAGATGTCATAGATGTAAGAGGAATCTAGCCAAGTGTCCATGAAACTCCCATTTGGCTCTTCCTCTCCCATGTAAGTTAAAATTCATCCCAAATTCAACCTATGAAGTATATGGACAATTATATTAACCTCATAATCCATCCCAAAACATTAGGCTTCCCATATATTCAAATTTGCAAGAGAAAGATACCATTTAACATATGAATTCTAACTAGTGTGGGCCCCATAGTCTCCATGTGTCTTCATGCTCCATTTCCACTTCCATTTTCTCTTGTATTTATTTAAAAAGATCAATTATTAAATATTTACCCCATTTTAATTTATAAACATCATTTATTATCACCCTTATTCCAAATCTCAAAGCTTCCACCCCAACCTAGGAAACTAGTGATTTTCCTCCTTGGTAATTATTTGACTTTTAGCATCCATTTGACAATTTTCATGAATATGGAAAATGTGATTTGGCCATTGTGACCCAATGAAAAATTTGGGACATTACAAATCCTCCCTTCCCAATATTGCTTGTCCTCAAGCAATTTCAAACATGGTTGTTGAAGAACCTACTTTCTGTATGATTCTTTGAAGTTGCCACTAAGCTGCCCACTTTGAGTATTTGAGAGAGGAACCACCATGCTTGCTGCTGCACTACTCTGATTAACATCACCTTATTAAGTGGGGAATCCATCTCCCATACTGTTTGTTTCCCAAATAATTTGAAATCAATGGGACTAAAAACTATACCAGGGTCCAATTGCTTGCATTGCGCTCCAATAATTAAGAGTGCTCTCCAACCCATACCATTTGGAAAGAGAATTATTGGATCCCATTTTCTTGTATGCATTATTCCAAACATCATGAGTGCATAATATATATCATCAAAGTATATAACAACATAATAATAATTTACATCAAGGAGGTGCCTCACGAAGAAATGATGAAAGTGCTTATACCTCCCAGTGAGTAGACTACCATTTGCCAAGTGCATACATGCTTCAAGTGACCAACCAAATCTGCTCCAATGACATAGGTGAGGATCCCATGTCCTATAATTTTTTTCCCAAAGAATGTAATATGCATCAAAATAATAATCAACTATTTTTTCTTTCTTCCAAGAAGTGAATGAAGAACCTCCACCCAAATATGAACCAAATAAGGAGCAAATAAAACACGAAGACTTCAAGTGTCTCAAAGAAGTCTCATCAATAAAACCATGCATATGTATATCATCATGAAATAACAGAGGATGTTGCTGCCAATAATAATTTTCCTCAATCATATCCCTCTTCACCCAAGTGTTGGATGAAGTTCCTCCAACATCAAATGAACCAAGTGTTGAGCAAGAAAAAACATGAGTCTTCAAGTGACTCAAATGAACATCATAGGTGCACCCATGAAGATGTGTATAATCATAATGTAAACAAGGATGCTGCTGCAAATGTAAATAATATTGTTCTCTAATAATTCCATCATCAAAAGGAGAAATAGAATTTCCATGCTCTTCATGTGGCACCATAAAAAAGAAACCTTTCACCCATACTTCATTAGGATGATTGCTGCAAAATTTAGAAGTGTAGGATGTAGGAGAAAGAACCAACTCACCCAAATGATCAGTAAGTGAAAATTTTTCATAATGTGAAGTATCCATAGGGGTAGGATTTTTCACCTCCCTAGAAAATGCAAAAATTTCCTCATGGGTTGGTTCCAAGGTGGTGGAATTATGCACTTCTTCAAAAATTGTGTAACCATTTTCAAGAGGCAACTCAAGTTACTCTTCCACCATTACTAGTGATTGGATCTCATCACTATAATCCTCAATCACATCAAGAACCTGCAATTTTTCATGTTTCTCATGATCCATCATGTCATGAGAATCCTCCAAGCAATCTACCTTATGAAAATCTGAAACATCGGAGGGAAAATAAGTGTCTTGCAACTTTTCAAGAAGTTGCTTATTTTGAATTGTGAGCATATCAATAACTTCATTATTCTTCAAGTAGGATTCATGTAACCATTCAATAAGCTCAATGAAATTTTTTCTATCAAAAATCGAAGACATGAAATTACCTTTGATGTTGCACATTTCTCTTTGGATCTTCTCCATGTCTTCAAGGAAGGATTGATCCTCCAAGGAAGTAGCTCTCTAACAAGAATTCGATATCAATTCTTGAGTGTCATGGAATATGATAAGGGACTCTTGGATCATATTTTCATTCATATTTAAGGACTCTTCAAGAAAATGAGACTCTTGCAAATGAACCTCCTCATCTTCTTCCTCCTTTATTGGTCCAACTTCATGAAGCTCAAGTGGTGATGGGGAAGTTGATCTTGTTTCTTCTTCAACTGCTACAAGGTATTCATTTTCATGTTTAATGGAATTTTGGATTGCAACAACATTTTGAAATATGATCTCTATGTCACCAACATAGAGTTGTGAGCACCCATCAGTAGGTACTCCTTCATAGTTCAAGCATCCATCAGTAGATGCTCTTTGTTTCATTTCCAAGGTAGCATGTGACTCAAAATTATCTTTAGTATTTTCAATAAAAACTTCTTCATACTCATGTGATGTCTCTTCATATTTTTAGGAGTCACTTGGGAGTTAATTTTGATCATCTTCATGTAATACTTCTTCTACTCCACCTATTTCAGAACTAGGTGGTTCATGGGTCTCTTCCTTTTTCTCCTTCAAACAAGCTATTGCATTTTTCTCCTTGGTTTTCTTAAAATCAATATATTTTTCCCAACTTTGGATAGACAAAAATTTGAATCCTTTCATAATATTCTTGGTCATGTATTCAAATATATGTTCCATGCTTTTTATTATCTCCTCACCATCATATGAGGTTCTCTTTTCATGCCTAGTCATAGTTTCCAAAAAATTTGCCTTCTTCTCCTACTTTTTTTTTCCTCTTAAACAAAAGCACTTTTGGTTTCAATATATAATTGTGGTCCCTGAATTATTTTACTCATAAATATCATACCACATCAGGTGCCAATATCATGCTCTGATACCACTGTAATGTCCCTTTTTTGAAATTTTATTAAATGACCAATTTTTCACAGTTTTGGCTCTTGACTAGTTTTGATGTCTAGACCTCCAAATTGACCCAAATGCTTCCAAATTTTCTCTGAAGGTACATGAATGATAATATAAATTAAATATAATGGTCATTTATGGTTTTTGACCTCCCAATTACTTCTAAAAACTTGTTTAATCTTCTGTTCAAAGTAGGAGTCTTTACTAGCAAATTGGGGCTCTAATTCCCCTCGGGTAATTGCTAGAAATGGCTTCACAAATGATACCAAAGTCACTTGAATTTATGAAAAGAGGATGGGAATGTGTAAGAGACATTTTAAAAGTCTCATATGCATCATGTTTTAGTTTACACAAGCTGTTATGACTCTTTAGAAAACAACTCCCAAGTCACAATTTCGACCCTTGGGGAAAATGCACCAAATCTTTTCCCAATGCAATAAAAATGAGTAAAATGGATTCCAATGATTAAGTAATGAACATGAGACTTGAAATAAACATTAATTAAAGTCCATCCATCATGAATTTATCATATATACATTTCTCCATTCGAAATAATAAGCATTACCATGGCATATATCAAAATGGAGTGGAAATGGTCATTGTTTGCTCATGAAAAGTCATTTTGACATACAATTATTGGAAATTTCGAGTTGAAAGTTTATAATAATGAATAAAAGAGAATATTGAACTGATTACAATCATAAATGGACAATTAAAGGCTCTCCCAATTCAAAATCATCAGAATTACAATGGTTCACAACAAGATAGTGGGGAAATGACACTATTTCTTCATTGTTCAACATTTTTACGTGAATTATTTTGGGTATTTCGACCAGAGAGTATTCTAAACATGAAATATAGAGAATATAAATCAACAAATAATATAATTGGCATTATAATATTCCCCAAAGAGATCAATAGCTCACCCAAAGCGCAATCCCTCCATTGGCATGAATATGGAGTGAAAACTGGAAATAGTTGAGAGAGAGTGCTGCCATAGAAGAATCCACATGATTTATTGTAGCTTACACCTGCAAATAAGACTCCATTAAAGCTCCATGAAAGACCTGATTGTCCTTTCCAAACACCAACTAGGATGGGAATCTTTCACCCTTGAAATTGGCTTAAGCAAGAAAACTAATCATCCACTAGCTCTCACAATTCACAAATGATAATTTCACAAATGAGCAAAAGCTTCTTCTCATGGCTGATCCCTATATTTTATAAAAATTATTAGTATTCTAAGGTTCCAAATCCATCCATAAGACTATCCAATACATAAGACAAATTGTATTGGACATGGAATAGTGAAGAGAGGGTTATAACAGCAAAATATTCCTATGCATCTCCATGGGCAGATGCTAGCTTCGAAAAAAACAAAGTTTTTGATGAAATATGAAAACTCCAAGTACCATTGAAGAGAATTTTTTTTTATGGTTAGCTATGAACAATAAGTTATTGACATGTGACAAGTTGATGAAGAGAGGATATATGGGTCCTGAGATATGTGCATTATGTAGGGGCGAGGAAGAAAGTTGCTCACATCTTTTTATTATGTGCTCAAACACCCAGGAGGTCTGGCACTTGGTCCTTCAGGATACCATACTTAAAGGTTATTGGGGAAGTGAATCATTGGCTACGTTCTTTGAACAGTGGAAAAGCATTAATATATATTATATGGAGGTGCATGTGCCGATTTGCTGGGAGATCTAGTTATCCAGGAATAGGCTCATATTTTATGGCAAACTCATGAAACCTGGATGGATAAGTCATATTGATTTTGTAGAAATAATAGATCAATTCTATTAGCAATGATTCTAAGAAGAAGCACAGGAAATAGATCTTGCTACTAAGAATTCTCACAAGCATACACAGGAAAAATAGAGAGAAGAAAAGAGACTGAATCACATGAATGAAGAGATGAATATTGGTGTGTATCCTTCCATTGAATAATTATGAATAATAGTGTACATAAATAGTACATCCCTCATAGGAAAGTCTAATTGTATGGAAACAACTCATAAAGCCCAAAAATGCTGACTTACCAAAATATAGCAAACCCCTATAGGTGGATAAAGCACTTGCTAAATCTATCAAGGACCTCACAAGTTGGAAAAAGCATGAGTGAGTTTTCAAGGAGATGGAAATAACATGCTAATCCTAGAAAATGGAGAAAAAATAATGGAGGATGGGTTGGAAACAAAAGCTCCCAGTTTCCTAGTTGACTAGCTTTTATCTTATCCATAGAAAAGCAGGAAAAAGCAGAAAAAACAAAATCTGTTGTAAAGTCCTGTATACTAATTCTAGATCAATTCAGAATCAGAAATAAATCATTCCTAGGATATAGATGGCATGTATTGACTTTAAGGTGCAAGTGGATTCCAACTAATTAAGCTAGTGGGTGAATAATTAATTATTTTATCCTAAGTTGTGAGTGGGTTTAATATATTCCTACACCCCCCTATAAGTCTAAATTTATGATGGTATGACAAAAAATATGGATGCATATAGGGCCCAGCAACAAGGCTATGGTCACCCTTTAACAATTATTATGTCCAGAAATGTGAGGAAAGAGGAAAAACCACATGGGGAAAATCCTCCCTCAAGATAGGACAAGGCACAAAATTTGAAATATGTCTTCAACATATCTTCATCTTCAATCTAATGAGCTAACTGAATTTCTTCTGGATGAAGGACTTGCTGAAGAAATCATGAACTCCATGATCATGCGCTGGAGCGTAGAACCTGGAAGAAGGAAAAGGAGAGACTCCTTGTATCTCATCAATTGATGAAGTAGGAGCATTATCTGAATGCTTCTTTCTGCTGTCAAACTCTGATCTGCAAACATAATCTGAAATGGAAAAGAGATCTGTGCATACTCCTTTCCAAAGAGTACAAAAAATAAGGCAATTTATTTCACACCCAATTCCTTGAATAGCTGCAAAATTGTGATGTGAATCACATGTCAATCTTCCAATCTTCTGTAGGACCTGTATAGATCTAATATGAGGATGATAAAAATCTGATATATCAGAAACATTAGCATATGGAACGGCAAGGACAAAGGGTTCAATGGTTCCATGAGGATATAGGGATAGACTAGGAAATTTATGAGCAATTGGGGAAAACTGATAGGTGTAAAAATCTGAATGATGGATGGGCATAAGATCTGAACCATAAGTATTTAGAACAGATCCAAACATGTTTAATATCAGTCCATATATGACTAAGGACATGGATAACCAGCCACTTAAAGTTAGGAAAGACTTCAAATCATGTAAGATAAATATCACTGCATAAGAGACCAATGAGGAATCAACTAGTGAGATTGGGATTTGTATAGTCTTTGGATTATTCAGAGCTATCGTAGATGGTATGGATGGTGGTATTATATGTGTATCAACCTGCAAATATGCTTCTAAATCAGAATCCAAAGGATCACATATAAGCATATCAATAGACTCATGGGAATACACTGATAATGAATCCTCTGTATGAAAGGAGGAAATAATGAGATGTTCACAATCTTCAAGAAGGCTCTGAGTATTGATGCCAAGAATAAATGAGGATATGCTGAAGCACATGAGATCAAGTAAGATAAGTGGTATGACACAAATAAGGCTTGATGTGGCTAAGCAAACATCCTGGAAGTCACTGGGTTGCGCACCATCAATGAGAGAGGTATGCAAAAGGTGTGAAGAATCTGGCACATAGATCTCAGAATCTAAGATAGGAGATTGAGAGAAAAATGAATGGGTTATAGGATCATAATCAATATCAGCAGCAGCTCCATATGTTACTTCTTTTTATCAATATTATCACAAGAAGAAAAATCACCTTCAAGAGACACAGAAAAAGATGGCTCTTCAATATTTGCTTCTTCATTGAAGGAGGAAGCATTCGAATCAAGGAGGGCAGCAACAACATGAACTGTATAAGAAACTTCTTCATCATGATCAACTTCATCAGAGAATGTAGAGGCCAAGAAATCTTGAGAAAGAGAACAAGAGGAGATGCTAGGTTCGCTCCATGCTTCATCTTCAATTTCCTGCAAACCAAAAGCTTTGTCCAAAATTTTCCAAAGCTCAAATGGAAATTCAGCAGAATATATGAGATGATATATATTTGGAGACATTACCAAACACATAATTCCATAAGCTCTATCACAATTATTTAACCAATCAATCTTCTCTTCATAAGACTCAGGTTCACTCAATGCACCAATGGAGACATCAAAGAAACATTGCCTCTTCAAGTATGCACTCATCTTTGGCTTCCAATCAGCATAGTTGAAAGGAGATAGTAGAGGAAATTTTGAATCCATATTGAAGTTGTTGATATGCTCTAGTAGATACTCTCTGCAACCTGCAAAACAAACTAGGAGAAAATCTTGTAAGCTAGACAAGCTCTTCTTCAAAGAGGGATAGGAGACTGGACGCGCTCCTCAACTTTGTAGAACTTGATCAACCTTGTAGATCTGATACCATGTAGAAATAATAGATCAATTCTATGAGCAATGATGCTAAGAAGAAGCACGGGAAATAGATCTTGCTACTAAGAATTCTCACAAGCATACACGGGAAAAATAGAGAGAAGAAAAGAGACTGAATCACATGAATGAAGAGATGAATATTGGTGTGTATCCTTCCATTGAATAATTATGAATAATAGTGTACATAAATATTACATCCCTCATAGGAAAGTCGAATTGTATGGAAACAACTCATAAAGCTCAAAAAGGCCGACTTACCAAAATATAGCAAACCCCCATAGGTGGATAAAGCACTTGCTAAATCTATCAAGGACCTCACAAGTTGGCAAAAGCATGAGTGAGTTTTCAAGGATATGGAAATAAAATGCTAATCCTAGAAAATGGAGAAAAACTAATGGAGGATGGGTTGGAAACAAAAGATCCCAGTGTCCTAGTTGACTAGCTTTTATCTTATCCATAGAAAAGCAGGAAAAAGCAGAAAAAGCAGAATCTGCTGTAAAGTCCTGTATACTAATTCTAGATCAACCCAAAATCAGAAATAAATCATTCCTAGGATATAGATTCTAGATCAACCCAAAATCAGAAATAAATCATTCCTAGGATATAGATGGCATGTATTGACTTTAAGGTGCAAGTGGATGCCAACTAATTAAGCTAGTGGGTGAATAATTAATCAAATAATGATTAATTATTTTATCCTAAGTTGTGAGTGGGTTTAATATATTCCTACAGCTTTAACGACCCAAAGTATTGATAAAAAAATATGAATTTTGTAAGAAGACAAAAAATTCCTCCATATTTCAACACCAACTACTATTGGGGGTTCTTTGATGGGGCGTCACAACATAATTCTTGCAATGGAGGTGTCAGCGTTGTCATATAGCTGCATAGAAGATCATATATCACCCTGAGGCTAAACTGTGGTGTTGGAACAAACACGAAATATGAATTGATTGTTTTGTTGTTACTTCTATATTATTCTAAGATAAAAGATTTAATGATACAAAGAATCATAGGGCACTCAAAGGTAGTCATTGGATGGGAAAAGGGAGAAACACAATTGTATCCAACGCACCTTTATTTTTGGAAGCAACATGTTTTGGACCTCATTCAAAACCACCCAGGTATTTGTTTTGAGCATATTTATAGATAATTCAATACAACGATGGATACTTGATCAAAATATGTTATAAGAATACTAGAAGATCATATACATTTCAAAAGATACTGAGACGCCCTCTTGGTTGAACATGGACATATAGATATATCTTTCTCTCTAAGGCTTGTACACCACTTGGCCCACTCTGGTGCAACACACGCATGATATCATTACGGATTACTTGAACATTTTGGGTGGATGAACATATCATTGCAAGAGGAGTTTGTTCAATACATGTTGAAGAGGCGATCAATGAGTTTGATATACTTCTCCATCGATAGGGATATTTCTCCTGTTGATTGGAGATCTTATATTTTGGTCAAGGTTTCTCTTACCGACTATAATAGTCCATAATTTAGTTTTCTTTTTGGTCTTTAGACAGTTTATTATGGCAGACTATAGCCTATTATATTTCCCATGCCCACGGGACTTTAGTTATTGTATTATGGAATATGCTTTATTTTTATTATGTTTTATGGTTTGATTATTAACCATATATGGATTTAGATGATCATGTAAAGACTATTATATGTCAAGACATACTTATATTTTTAACATAAAAATATAGTTTTTTTTGTTTCTAAAAAAAGACTATAACATTTAAATGAAGTGGATAATTTAGGTATTCTATTTTGTTTAGATTCAAAAATATTCTTAATTAAGGAATTTCATGAATGAAGGTTAAATTTACAAACTTCGAAAGTTGTTCCTTTTGAAAAATAATAAATATTCTATTTTGTTTAGCTTCAAAAATATTTTTAAATCTTTTTTTTTTTTCGCCAGGTTATTTGTTGTCATTTCAAGTCCTCATTCAAAGTACAGTTCTTCCTTTCCATCAGGATCGAGGATGATCTAAAATTTTTACAATTATTTAGGTTGGGTATTCTATGATTAAATCCCTCGCACCTATATGGTTATATCAACGGGCCTAGATCGAATTTTTGGCTCCGAGAACATTTTTAAAAATATTGATCAGTGTTGAACCTTTTGGTTCACCTTTGCTAGGTCATTCACAAGTGGATCGATCGTTGGAGGGAGATCTGGCTCGATCCTTTGCTAGTGGAGTGTGTGAGAAATTTCGTTGAAGGTGCTCTCCAAGAAGTTATCAGTGCTTCTTCACTGGTTTTTTTTTTTTCAGGGATCGTAGTGGGCGAGTGTCTCTGAGAGATATGATAAATTTTTGTCAAGTATGCTCTCCAAGAAGATATCAGTGCTTCTTCGTTGGTTTTCTTTTTACTAGGGATCGTAGCTGGTGAGTTTGACTTTGAGTGATCTAAGGCTTAAGTTTGTGCATCTGGGTGATCTTTCTTTTGTATTTTTTCAGGATCTCGCAGCTTTTGGTTCAAGGTGTAGGTTTCTTTTTCAGTCTTCTGGTTGTGTGTGTTTGATTCATGGACATCGAAGAGATTTCATCCCCTCCAATTCCTCTAGAGATTGATGCCTTCAAGTGGTTTGTTGCTTCCTGTGGAAAGCGGAAGGGTGGCCCTATTGTGCAACAATTTGTGAAGATAGTAGTTAACATTCCCTCCACAAAATTGCCTGTTGAACTCCTCTATCAGACTTCCCTAAATCTTGTCGAGCATGGGATCATTGGGAAATGTATGGGTCTATGGCCTTCTTCTAAGGCAATCGACAGATGGGTACAACAAAATTGGAGGCCCTTGAGTACAGAAAGTATCTGAAATCATTTGGTTGGGAGAGGTTACTATGTTTTTGTGTTTGATTCAGCAGAAGATCGAGACCTCATTTTCTAAAATGGTCCTTACTTTATGGGCCCTCGGGTTCTTTATCTAAATAAGTGGACTCCAGAATTTGATCCTACCCAGGACATTCCTTCAGTCGTTCTCGTTTGGGTGAGGCTCCCGCACTTACCCTTACATTGCTGGAATTTAGAATCTATGGAAGCCATTGGGAATAAGTTAGGAAAATATATCGACAGAGCTGAAAGGAAAGAACAATATTTGTGTGCAAGAATATGTGTCGAAGTTGATTTAGAGAGAGGGTTTCCGAAGGAAATCAACTTAATCATGGCTGAATGGTCACATATTCAAGAGCTTGATTACGAACAACTCCCTTTCAAGTGTCTTTATTGCCATGGATATGGCCACTTTGCTCGAAATTGTAAGAAAAAATCAGAAGAAGAAGATGAAAAAGAGAAGGCGGATCATTGGACACAAATTCAGAAAGCAGGCTCTCCCAAATAGGACAACAGAATGAAAGGAAAAGAAGGAAATACATGGAAAGGAACCATTCCATTTGAGAAAAAAAAATGTCAGGCTGTGGAAAAAATCATTGTATCATCAAATCCTTTTGTTGTCTTAAGTCTATTTGAAGATCATAATCTTCCTGTTCTGGAAGAGGGTGAAGTGCAGCAAACAGATGTGTTCACAAATGAAGGTGAAGTAAACTCTGGACCACGGGAACAACCTGGAACATCAACCTTAGGTAGTCATTATGAGGCTGTAAACTTGCATGAACTTCACAACTCACCTACAGGGGTCATTTATTCTCCCTCTTATGCTGAAACTCTAAAGAAGAAATCGATTGATACTTATGGCTCTTCGAAGCAAGATTCTATTGAGAAAATCACTAAAATGGTTGGTAGGAAGTCTCGAAAGGAGGCCAAAAAAGAAGAAGAAAAGAGATTAAAAATGCAGGATAGTCAAGCTACAATTGAAATGTCAATAAGTATAAGTAAGAGGAAGAGACCCCCAAAGGGAGGCCCAACTCCCTCTTTCCCAGGTAAATAATGCAGATCACCTCATGGAACTGGGGAATCCAAAAAAAGCAGAAGCAATTAAAGATTTATTAAGAATGGAACCCTAAGATATTCTCTTGCTCCAAGAGACAAATATAGAAGAGGAATATCTTATAACATTAAGTAAATCAAAGTGGAAAAAAAAAGTAGGTAAGGCAGTCAGTGCACGGGGCACTTCAAGGGGACTTACAACCTTATGGGCTGAGGACAAGTTCCTTCTGAAAAAATTGTTTGCTATGCAACATTGGATTTATACTGAACTTCAACATTCTTCAAGTAAGATTTCAGTTTCCCTCTTTAAGATTTATGTTCCAATAAATTTTATAGAGTAAAAGCACTGTTGGAATTCTCTATCAGAATTCATAGAAATTAACACTCCCAAAAATATCATAGTGGCAGGGGATCTCAATATAATTTTAGACCCTAATGAGAAAAAAAAGAGGTGTAAGGGTTAAAGATCCTCTCCAGGAAACAATGGAGTCTTTCATATGTGCTTGTGATCTTCTTGATTTCAAACCCAATACTGGTCATTATACTTGGTCCAATAATAGAGTAGGGGCTGCCAATATTTCTGGTCGATTAGATAGATTCCTTGTCCAAAGATCTTTGATGGAGGGGAAAATATTAATTTCTTCCAAAATTCTGCCTAAGTTAACATCTTATCATCATCCCATCTCCCTGGTGATGGAAGAAGAGGAAGATCTAGGCCCCATACCATTCTAGTTCAACCCTATTTGGATAGAGAGAGAAGGCTTCTGGCAAACAGTGACACAAACTTGGTCTCAGTATGTTGAAGGACCCCCAGCTTCATTTGGGAATAGAAACTCAAGTGTACTAAGTACGCTCTGAAAAGATGGGTTAAAAAATCTCTCATTACTCCAATGAGTAGCAGGCAAGACAAAGTGCACATTTTAGCAAAGATTTAGCAAGGTATGGAGTAATCAGAAATCACCAAATCACTTATGGTTACTAAGCAAGCCACACAACTTAATTCCTTCCTTTCCTTTCATCAGGAAGAGGAGTGTCTACGATTTAAGTCCCGTAGTGTTTGGCTATAGTCGGGTGATAAAAACACTGCCTTTTTTCACAGATAATGCAGACCTGGTTTATCTAGAAATGATATCTCGAAAATTTATTCTATGGAGGGTGAAGTCATACAAGGTCAGACGCAATTACAGTAGGCTGTGAAAATTCATTTTCAGAATTTGTTTCAAGAGGATGGCATTTTGGATGAAGAAGTTAATGCTGAATTTTTGTCTAATATTCCTACTTTAGTCAGTTCAAAAATAAATGTTGGCCTAGGGAAACCTTTTTTTGAAATGGAAATAGTGGATGTAATTTGGGCAATGGAGCCGGATAAAGCTCCTGGGTTGGATGGATTCTCTATTCATTTCTACAGAGTTTCCTGGAATGTAATAAAAATGATCTTTTCCGCATGATTTCAGCCTTTCATAAAAAAGCCAAAAGTGGGAGGGTGTACCAATTCCACTTTCCTTGCTTTAATCCCTGAGGAAGTAAATCTTGTAAACTTTGAGAGATTTCGGCCTATCTCGCTTTGTAATGCCTCATACAAAATATTGGCCAAACTCTTAGCTAATAGAATTAAACCTTTGTTAGGAAATCTAATCTCTCCTCTCCAAATGGGGTTTGTTGAAGGAAGGCAACTCATAGATAATGTGATTCAAGTGCAAGAATCCCTTCACTCTAGTTTTCAAAGGAAGGAGAAAGGAATGATCATCAAGTTGGACATGAAAAATTATTTTGACCATTTTAAGATTTCCTTTCTCTATCAAGTTTTACTCTCTTTTGGTTTTAGTGCTGAATTTGTTAGTTTGATAAAAGCCTGTACTAATAGGCCCTGGATAGCGCCCCTTGTCAATGGTAGACCAATAGAAATTTTCCAAGCTTCAAGAGGACTCCAACAAGGGTGTCCTTTGTCACCTTTCCTTTATATATAGATGGTTGAATCTTTAAGTAGAAAGATTTGTTATACCAAAATCCTGTCACCATCATGTGATAAGACATTTAACATACCTACTTGCCCTGAATCCCAACTTCTGGAGTGGAAACTCATATCATTTGTCAATATTTTCATACAAATTCCCAGCACCGCGCTTGACCCTTTATCCATAAGCGGTACCCTTGTTCGCACTTCCCATCCCCTGTTGCCTATAAGCGGTGCCACCGCTTATGGCCCTTGGTCCATAAGCAGTTATTACTAGAACCACTCTGTCAATGAAGGAGAAACGCGGTAGCCTGGGTAAAAAAGGAAAAAGATAAGTTTCTCAAGGCTTCTAGATGATAAGCCCCAAGATATACCTTATCCCTATTGTTGTGGGTTAGGCTTCTGTCAGATTTGTTAGCTGGAATATTTCACCTCCTGTGAACAGCAAGGTGTTCCACCGGTCTGAATGGTTCAAATCCAGAACAAATAGAGGACAGAGGTTGAAGACTCTCCCTAGACACCGTAGATACCTGGAATGCAATTCTTTGATAGTCACCCTATGTACTTGCAATCAGCTCAACACGAAATAGATCAAAGCAACCAGAATATAATCTAAAAATCTATGCTAGTGACTAAGGAATACAACAACATACATGTGACATCAAACATCAACAATATATGTGGGATAGAAATAAACTTGCATTAAAGAAATATGAATAAGTTTACAACCAAGCCTTAGTGTTGACATGCATCTCCATGAAACCAAGCATTCTCATCCCCATAAGCTCCGACTCTAGCTCTCTCTATGCTCTCCAATGGTATGGACCAAGTGATCAATCCAACATCATAACAATACCTTAAGAGTTCTCTCCCTTCAACCATGGCCATAAGCTTGTATTTATAAGGCTAGATGGATAGGGATGGTTGAGAGATTAGTGGGTGAGGTGGCCTCTAAGATCCTAGGATGAGGTATCTCAAGCTCAACTAACCCACAACAGTAGGGATAAGGGATATCTCGAGGCTTATCATCTAGAAGCCTCGAGAAACTTCTCTTTTTCCCTTTTTACACAGGGTACTGTGTTTCTCCTTCATTGACAGAGCAGTTCTGGTAATAACCGCTTATGGACCAAGGGCCATAAGCGGTGGCACCACTTATGGGAAACAGGGGATGGGTGGTGCGAACAAGGGTACCACTTATGGATAAAGGGTCAAGTGCGGTGCTGGGAATTTGTATGAAAAAATTGACAAATGATATGAGTTTCCACTTCAGAAGCTGGGATTCAGGGCAAGTAGGTATGTCAAATGTCTTATCACATGATGGTGACAAGATTTTGGTATAACAAGCTTACAACAGAATTAGTTGCAGGCTCTATACCAGGTATAAAGGCAACAAGAGGAGTGGTTCCTATAAATCATGCCCTCTTTGCAGATGATTCCCTTCTTCCAGGAGGGGCATCCTTAAATATTGCTCGAGCCTTCAATGAAATTTTACAAAAAATTTGTTCAACTACAAGAGCTCTGATTAACAAAAGAAAGAGTGTTGTTTATGGTTGGAATGTAGATCATTGGACAATTTTTCGAATAGCTCGCTTCTTGGGATTCCTTGGTTTTTATAAGTGGGATAAGATCAAATATTTGGTCCTGCCATTAACCTTGGGACCAAGTCCTCCTTCACTTTGGCTTGAAGTGATAAGTAAAATAAAAGCAAACTATAGTTTCTTGGGATGGTCAATGGTTAACTAAGGCTGGGAAGTTGATTCTGATCAAGGTAGTCCTTTCAGCCCTCCCCATCTTCCAATATTCTTTGCTCCTTTCCCCCAAGACTATCTCAGATCATATTTCCAAGATACTTCAGGAATTTCTTTGGAATTGTGGCAAAAGTAATTAGAAAAGGCGCATCTGGTAAGCTGGGATATTCTCAAAAGACCAAATATGGAAGGTGGATTGCAAATTCGTGATACTAGAATGGCTAATCTGGATTTGGGAGGTAAAATCATTTGGCAACTGTATGCAGATAAAAACCATCTGGTAAGTAAGATATTTTGGATGAAATATCATAAGGGAGGATCTTTGGGAAATTTAAAAACTATTAATACCCCTACAAGCACAACAATTTGGAACTTATGCAGAAGAGGAATAGATAAATTTCAATAACAGCTATATAGAATTCTTGGAAATGGGAAGTAGATATTTTTATGGGATGATAAAATCTTAGGAAATTCTCCTCTCTCCACTGTTATCTCACTAACAGAGATCAAGTTATGGATGATTAATAAAGGTCTTCTTTGGCTTGTAGACATTTGTATTTGGGATAACGCTGGGAATTGGGTTGGTTGGTCTATTCTGGAGATCCCAACTCATCTTCTTTCCCAACAAAAATTACTGATTTCTTTTCTCTCAGGTCTTACACCAATTCATTGTTCTTCTAAAGATAAATGGGGTTGGGGTCGGACTAGAATTTATTCAGCTGCTCAAGGCTTCTATGTTTTGAAAAATCCTTATGTTTCTTGTCTATCAACTGCGTATTGGAAGTAGGTTTGGTCGCCTTACAGTATTCCCAAGGTGAAATTCTTCTCATGGCTGCTCATGCACAAAAGGGTATTGACTGGTGAAAATCTGACTAAACGTAGGTTTAATGGACTGTATAGGTGTTGCTTTTGCAAATCTGCCATGCAAAGTTCTGATCACTTATTCATTGACTGTGAGTACACGCAAAATGTGTGGGAGCTTGTTCTCCATGGGCTAAATGTTTTCGTTCCTTCTCATTCAGTAGTTGTCCCAATGTATATCTCTTGGAAAGAACAACCACCTAAGATAAATGGGAAAAACTTGAACTAGATTAAAATTTGGATATCAGTTCCAAAATCTATCTGGTGGAAACTGTGGTTGGACAGAAGTGACTGGATTTTTAACAACAACCCATTGACTCCTAGTGTTGTGGCAAGCAAAGTGAAAAATATTAAGGAATCAATAAGTAATTTAGTTTCAATATCCTCTTTGCCTCCAACGATATCATTTTGGCTGGGATCTTATGCATTTGAGAGAAAGACAGTCAGCATTAAACCAATGTCTACTCCTTCCTGGCGATTGAGAATGAGTGCCGCAGTCTTTGCAACATGGTGAAAGAGCAAAAATTCAGCTTCTATTTTCTTTGATGGTGCGTCTAAGGGGAATCCTAGGATAGTTGGTGCCGGTGGGTTGATTATATTCCCGGATAGAATGATTGAAACCTGTTTCAGCTGGGAAATAGGAACAAGTTCGAATAGTCAGGTAGAAAACTATAGTCTTATTAAGGTGTTCTAGATCGCAAAGGAGACTGGATATAAGTCTATTCATTTTTTTGGAGATTCATAGCTGCTGATCAAATTTCTAAACTCTGAAGATCATTTTAATAATCCTTCTTTGAATAAAACCATGCAGGGAACCCAAAATATTTTGCATGCTTTTGAAAGGGTTACTTCTTTTCATATTCTGTGAGATCTAAATAAACATGCAGACTCCTTGGAAAATAAAGCATGTCTGCTATTACAAGGAAGTCTAAGCATCAATGGAGATTCCATCACTTTCCATCCACTTCCTTAATTGAGTTTCAACAAGTAGTGATATGTCATTGTGGGAGAAATATTTTTTTTGTAATAATTTTGGTCTTCTCCAATAATACCTTATGATTTTTTTGTATATGGTTGATTAGGCAATTGCTAAATCATACCCAATTTTCTTCATAAATAAATAAAATTATTATCTGTTTGAGTTGAAAAATCAACATCAGGGCTTGAAACCATCACTACAATATACTCATTATGAGCTTAGCATGTCACTTATAGGAATATAACTTGGGTTGGGAGGATAACATTTCATCCCACAATCACTCAATATCGACCCAATTGACAAATTAAGACTAGGTGAGGCAAGGACATACATCACTCATAAGTACTAAATGAATCATTAGTATATTTGGTCTTGATATTAATATACTAGTTTCTCTGAAGAGGCACATTCTACAACCCAGTAGGGGGGAGATGTGTAACTCCTTCCGTGCTCATCCTAGAGTTGACACATGTCCTTTATAAAATATAATAAAATATATAAAAGTAACATGTTAGCCTAAATTATATTTACAATATTTAGAAATGTATACATATAAAAATACACAAACTAGATAAATTAAAACAATAAACATTGCATTACACGCTTTCTCAACATTTTCACTCTGAAAAGGGGTTTGCACTTTGAGATATTTTATCCCTCTCGACGCTACATAGATCCCCTTTTAAGATGGATCTATGTTGGTAGATATATGAAGATTCATAGTGGGTTGTACGAGGTCTATATAAAAATTACAATCATGTAATATTACCTCATCATTCACAGAATGCCAATTCACATTTCCTATAAATAGACTCAACGAATATGCCAGTGTATCACTCTCATAAGCTTGCACATTCATCATCCTTATATAAATTAGTGGAACCCTCATATATATCCTCTACAATATCCAATATATGAGTACTTTTATCTCTTTATATTGCTTTGTCAACTAATTTTAATAACTAGAAACCTCCTCATGTCATTTTGGTGCTACTTTTTCTAACACATAATATTCATTTTGAGTAATACACTGTTCATGAGAATTAATGTAAAATTATTTATAATTTAGAAATTCTACTAATTTATACTTGAACAATCATTACATAGTTGTATATGTTTATCCCCAACTATATTAGTAGTTTTAGTTTGACATTTATAGCTATGCCACTTAAAATTGCTCAAAATTGGTATTATTTAGCTTATAAAAATTGTTGTGACTAACTTTTTTAGTGACTTAGTCACAATTTTGTCATTATGTACCATTGATATCATTCTATATGGGAAATGATCTAAATCTTGCACCTCTTCTGAAAGGAAGAAAACTTGTCCAGTGTAAATGGGTTTATAGAACTAAGTATGTGTTAGATGGAAGTGTTGAAAGACATAAGGCTCGATTAGTTTCCAAAGGATTTTCTCAAGTTGAAGGGATTAACTATAATGAAACATTTTTCCCTTGTAGCCAAAATGAATTAATTTGCATTGTTCTAGCCCTTGTCACTTCATATAAATAGGAGGTCCACCAAATGGATGTCAAGTATGCCTTCTTGCATGGGGATTTGCAAGAATAAATTTTACATGAAGAACTTAATAAAGAGTAAATATACCCAACTTAATAAAAAGTAGATATGGAATCATGCAGTTGGACCCATCTACGATCATTTTGTCTAGGTTAGACATACGAAATCAAGACTTTAGTTCTAACCATGGAACCCAAGCTCTTGATTTCTTATAAAAATATATCATTGGAAGAACAAATATCTATCCTTAAAAAATTGAAGGTCAAGAACCAAGGAATTTTTTACCAACATTTTTCCTTCTTGGGACAAGATTGGTGGCTATTAACTAGGTGGTTACTACATGAGAGCCTTGACCTTAGAGACTGCCTCTTTTAGTTTAGAAATGGCTTGACTTCTTCTTGTTCTTTCTAGATACCATGGTCATAAATAGACTCTAAATTCCACCATAGTTAGGATGATTACCATGGTTTACCGGTTGAGGCCTTGCTAATAGGGGTTATTATATATCTAAACACAACTATTTATTATCTAACTAAGTTTAATTTTATGATCAATTTTGTTTGTAAGCTCATAGTTTTATAATAATCTTTATTATTTTGATATTTTCTATAAAGCTATTTATGTTAACTAAGTTTTCAAATTGTTAAGGAACTCCTTGTGACATTGCGAGTTCAAACCTCAATTGAGCCCTATGTGTTGTGCATGGGGAAGCACTGGTACTCCTAGGGACATAATGGTAGTAGACCGTAATCGACATTGTGTCACGTGAGTACGAGCCCAACCCCAATTGTGGATTCCCCTTATTACAATTTTTTTAAGGTTTTAAATGTATAATTAGTAATTTTATGGTTAATTAGCTAAATACAACTCTAATTATCCAAGAAAGGTAACTTGGACTGCAAATTAAAGTTTTAATCCCTATATATTTTAAAAAGGAGGTTTATTCTTCTCTTGTAATTGATTCATATCTACTAATCAATCAAAATCATTTACCATTTTGAGTACAACCTGGAGAAGACTCCCTCTGTTATTTCACATTTATAGGTGTAGTTCACTATTTGATGTGCAAGTGTCTCCACTCCTTTATTCTACCTCTCTTTGTTTGTCATTTGACGTTCAATTATTTCTTATTATTTGTGTAATACACATTTGTATTTTTTAAGAAGATAAGCTTTGTTGGGTTCCCCTTCTTCCCTAGATTATTTGGATGGAAAATGGTGTTAATTGCCAACCATTCTTGTGGTTGGTTACCCCAAGGGACTTGCTACTTTGGAAATTATGACCTTTCCATTTACAACATGCATTTGGTACATGATACAACATATTGATCTAACCATTATGGCTTCATGCTTGTATTTTGAAATAGTATTGTGTCAATTTGCATCTTGGGACATTGGATGTAGTATCATAGTAAGTTTCAAATCTATGTGGAATTTTTTTTATTTTACTTCTATTATTCTATTATGAGTGGCAAGTGAGTGGCAAGTGTGGGAAGGGTCATTTATGATCATGGAAGAAATATAATCTTAACTCTCTAATGTATTTTAGATATCATCACTAACAATTAAGCAAAAAGACATGCCCAATTTCTAAGTCTTGAGTCAGCTATCACATTTGGATTACAAATTGTTTTCGTCATTGGAGACTCCTTATTGATTGTATTTCAAGATAGATATCGAAAAGATTTGGTGAATCAAATAGTTGGACATCTACAAAAAAGAATAGATTGGATTCTACAATGCTTTGCCAAAATCCAGTTCTTTCACTTTCGACAAGAATGAAGCTACCTTTCTCTCCTCTGGTGTATTAAGTTAAATGTAAGCCAAACAAAAATGTTGTGGTTTCCCTAATCCTATGGTTGCTCGCAATCAAATAGATATTAATACATGCCACTACGGTTATGGATATCAAGGAAGGGATGATAAATATCTCAATTCAGTTAGATTGATGGAGCATGCAAGAATTAACGACGAGGAGACTCTTCATCAGAGCCTCTGTACATTTGTTATGTGTAAGGTTGAAGCATAAATGCAAAGCTTGTAGGTAGGCAGTTCATTGTATTTTCTATGAATTTCTCTTATCATTGCCAATAAGCTCTATGCAATTTTGAGGGAGGGAGGACTGGGGTGTGAAGAGAGACAGTTCATCGTATTTGCTATGAATTTCTCTTATCATTGCCAATAAGCTCTATGCAATTTTCAAGGGAACATGGTTAATATATATTTTGTGTTGGAATTTGGATGCCTTGTGGTGTTATTAGTCGTCTACATATGCTATTGGGTGAATGAATTTATGTATTCTCGTCCTCTTGAACAAGAACTCTTCTCTCATTGCATGGTAAAGGGTTTGATACTATTTATTTTAAAGTCGAGAGGTGTGTGGAGTCTGAAATTCTTGTTTAGAAAGGTGGGAGGTTACTCTTTGTTGACTCTTTTGGACTTGGAGGGGTCCTCTGTTATTTTCTTATATGTATATAAAAATGAACACTGAGAGTGATCTTGTGGATAAGATTCAGGATTTGTTTGTTGATATAGGGGATGTTAGAGCAATGTAAGGGATATAAAATCTACTATACGATGGATGAATATGCAGATTAAGGATGTTTTGGTAGCTGCAAATCATAATGCTTCTTGAACTAATGGTCTAGTTCAACGCATGACAAATTTTGAAGGGAACATGGTTAATCGTTTCAACGTGGTTGAAGCTAGTGCAAGGGTAAATTAAGCTTGGATAGAGGAGAGGATAGATCATCACTAGGATGAGGTCAAGTTTAATATAAAGACTTATGAAGCTCATATTAATGTTGTCATGAATATTGTTGATCATCATCAGTTCCTATTGGTTGGGAAATTATCCAGGCTTTCTGAACTCAAGGGAAGCAGAGGAAATGAAGAATATGTTGAGTGTATAGACCTAAAGAACTACTTCTAGAGTTCCCCTGCCCCTTGCTTCTTAGTTTTCATATATTTTTTCTTTATCAGAGTTGATGGATTTCCTGTTAGATGCTGACTAGATTTAACTATCTCTACACAACATTTGTGATTGATGGGTAGTGGATAGCTTGTTAACAAATACACAACAATAAAAAAAATTAACTATAACATAGGCTGGCACATCACTTTGACAGAATAAGCATACAGACAACCATCATGAAGCAAATATACATACATAACGATATATTGAATAGACACACATACTCATAAATAGATATGGGCACAGAAATTGTGTTTTTATTTCCTTCACTGTTCCTTTTTACATCAACCAGTAGCCCCAACAAAGAAAACCAACACCAAATTACATTGTAGGAAGAATTACATTGGAGATATCTCAAAAATAGGGCGTCTAGAACCTTCGATAGATGTTGGTGTGGGGATTGACTCCTTTAGGAAGTCTGATCATTTAATACAACATTCATGTTCAAAACTAACAACCGCAACTAACTCAATGAGATGGCAATGGGTTGGTGAGTTGGATCTCAATGATTCCTATTTGTCGTAATTTGGTTTCATCAACCAACATTCTCCCACTTGAAATTAAATGGAAGCAAATCTCTGGTTATTCATCCAAAACTATGGATCATGTTATTCCCAAGCCAACCAAGTTTCTACAAAGCTCTTGCTTGTCTCCTGGCAAAAATTTAGTGAGCATATCAGCAGGGTTCTCAACAGTATGAATCTTTTCCAGATTTAAACACCCTTCTTCTAACACTTGGCGAATCCAGTGATACCTTATATCAATGTGCTTGGTCCTTGACTGAAATGTTGGGTTTTTCACCAAGTGAATGGCGCTCTGACTATCACAATGCAGCACATACTTGTCTTGTTTTATTCCTAGCTCTCCTAGTAATCATTGCATCCACAACATCTCTTTGCAATCCTTTGTTGCAGCTATGTATTCTGTCTCGGTTGTGGAGAGAGATACAATTTTTTGAATCCTAGATACCCAAGACACCTCTGCACTTACAAATGTATACAAGTAACTAGTGGTGGAGTTTCAAGTGTCCACATCTCCAACCATATTTTCATCTGTAAAACCTTCAACCACAATATTAGGATTGCCAAAGCATAAACAATAATGACTAGTACCTTAAAATCCACTTTACTACTTGCCAATGTTGTTTGTTGGGATTGGCAAGAAATTTACTCACTACTCCCACGGAGTGTGCAATGTATGGGCATGTACATACCATGGCATGCATCAAGCTGCCAAATACTGAAGCATAGGACATTTTGCTCATCTCCTCCTTCTCCTTGTCATTACAAGGGCACAAATCAACACTCAATTTGAAGTGGGTTGTAATAGGTGTTCCCACGGGTTTGGCATCCTTCATCTTGAACCTGTTAATCACCTTCTCAATATACCTTTCTTGTGGTAGCCACCACCTTTTGTTCTTTGTGTCACGTATGATCCTCATTCCCATTATTTGTTGTGCTTGGCCCAAATACTTCATTGCAAATTGACTTCCCAAGTCCTTCTTCAACTTATTAGTCATACTCTTATAATGCCCAACAACTAGCATGTCATCCACATATAGATGTAAAATGATAAACCTTTCTTGGTCATACCTTTTAATGTAAACACAATGATTAGCCTCTAATCTCCTAAAACCATGTTCCAACATGAATGAATCAAACCTTTTATACCATTGGCGAGGTGCTTGTTTCATCCCATAGAGACTCTTCTTCAATTTACAAACCAAATTTTCTTGGCCTTTTGTTTCGAATCCTTCCGGATGCTTCATATAAATCCCCTCCTCCAATTCTCCATGAAGGAAGGCAGTCTTCACATGTAGTTGTTCACACTCTAAATATAAAGTAGCAACAATACCAAGATCAAATTCTAATGGATGACATTTTAACAACAGGTGAAAAATTTTCATTAAAATCAATACCTTCTTTTTGGGCAAATCCCTTCACCACCAACCTTTCCTTGTACCTCTCCTTCTTTCCTTCACCCTCATTCTTGATCTTGTACACCCACTTGTTTTGAAGAGTTTTTATTCCTTTTGGAAGCTTTACTAGCTCCAATGTTTTTTTCTCCAACAAAGAATCAATTTCTTCCTGCATGGCTTTCTTCCAATCCTTGCTATGCTCATCATCACATGCCTCTTGAAAACAATGAGGTTCACCTTCATTAGTTAACATAATATAATTTGACGTAGGATACCTTTGTGATGGCTTGTGAGGCCTAATGGACCTACAAATTGGTTGTGGTAGTATATTTTCTGGTTGGATCTATTGTAATGGACACTGCAAGGCTTCTTCTTCTCGTTGCCCATAATTTTCAGCAGGTTGTCCATCAACTTCAATTGGTTTTCCACCATTTTCTGTCTATTGTCTATTATTTTCTTGCAATGGTGGGATGTTTTCTTATTGCTCAAAAAACCTATTAGTTGATTTCTTGACCTCCATATCACATTTAGGATTCTTGAACATTTCTAACTCATTGAATATGACATTACTGCTTCTAATTTGCATTTAACCGGATCCCACAATTGATAACCAAATTTGCAATCAACATATCCAAGAAAAATACATTTCATGGATTTGTTATCTAATTTGGTTCTTTTCTCTTTGGGAATGTGTACAAATTCTTCACATCCAAAAATTTTCAAGTGAGAATAGTTTACCTTCTTTCCAGTCCAAACTTCTTCAGGAATGCCACCATTCAAGGTTGTTGTAGTTGATCGGTTGATGAGGTAACAAGCTGTCCTCACTGCTTCTGCCAAAAAATGATTCTCCAACCCAGAGTTTGACAACATGCTCCTCACCTTATCCATGATGGCGTGATTCAACCTTTCCGCAGTACCATTTTGTTGAGGAGTACCAGGGACAGTGTTCTCATGATTTATGCCAAATTTGTTGCAATAGCCCTTGAAGGAATTGGAGTAATATTCCCCACTATTATATGTCCTTAAGCACTTGTGCAGTTTGTTAGTTTCTCTCAAATACCTCATATTTTCCCTTCATAGGATAGGCCCAAACTTTTCTGGATGCATCATCTATGAAAGTAACAAAATATGAAGCCCCTCCTAGAGACTTAACATTAACAAGACCAAATGCATCGGAGTGTACCAGTTCCAATAGATTCTTTTTTCTTTCATGGCCTCCCTTCATAAATGAGACTCTATGTTGCCTACCATATATACAATGCTCACAAATATCAAGTTCATAAGATTTCAAACCTGGAAGAAGATTTTTGCCAACAAGAATTTTTAGGCCCTTTTCGCTCATGTGGCTCAAACGCTTATGGCACAAATCTGGTGAGGTTTCTTGTTTTGCAACAACAGCCACATTTGATTTTATTTTTGTTGCTCTCAATGTATACAGTGTCCCTGTTTTGAATCCTCTAGCCATGACCAAGGCTCATTTGCTAATTTTCCAGGCACTCTTTCTAAATCTAGTGAAGCAACCTTCATCATCCAATTGTCCCACTGAGATTAGGCTCATGCGCATATCTGGAACATGCCTGACTTGTTTTAACAGGATATCATGTACATCCTTTGTTTCTATTCGGACATCTCCCACTCCAACAATGTCACAAAAATTATTGTTTCCTAGATGTACTCAACCATAGTCTCCAACTTCATATGAGACAAAATTGGGTTTGCATGGGGTTACATGGTGAGATTCTCCAGAGTCTAGAATCCAATCAATGCTACTGCTATATGTGTGTAGGCATGTATCTTCCATTGAAACAGTAAATAAAACATCACTATTTGAAACTAAAATAGTGGTATCACCTTCATTTATGGCTACTAATTTTTATTTGAGTTAGCTGATTTTTTCTCATTCTATTCTTTCTTCCATATCTGACATTCTCTTTTCATGTGTCCTAGTTTTACACAATTATAGCAAGTAATTCTGCCTCTTCTTGATTTTGATCTACCCCTTGACTTGGAACGCCCTTGCCTAATTCAGCCAATTTTCCTTCCACGATCAGCCATGGTGAGAGCTTCTCCTCCCTAGTTTTTTGTCATTGATTTTCATCGCAACTCCTCATTCATTAATATGTTGCTAACATCATCAAACTTTAGGGTCCCTGCAGGAGTTGAAGTGCTTATGACAGCTATCAAATTCTCCCAGCTATCTGGCATGGAGCATATGAGTAGGATGGCTCTGATTTCATCATCCAGCACAATTTTAACAAAGGAAAGTTGACTGATAATGATGTTGAATTCATTTAGGTGCTCTGCAACTAAATCACCCTCCTTTATCTTCAAATTGTACAGCTTCTTCATCAAAAATACCTTGTTTGATGTTGTGTTTTTCTCGTTTCTTCCATAGATCTAGTGTTGTCTTCTCTCCAACCACATTGAAGTAGACATTCTTGCTAAGTATTGTCTGATTGTAGCAATGGCCTTCTTGTCAAGCTTATTCTATTCTTCATATTTCATTGATGAAGGTTTACTTGTTTCTCCTTCAATGGGCAAATAGTGATCTTTTAAGATCAATATGTCTTCCATCTGTGCTTTCCACAGAGCAAAATTAGTCCCATTTAGATTCTCCATGTCACTCACAGTTGTAGTTTCCATGTTGCTTCAAATAGCACTATTGAAACTCCCACTCTCAAATTATGGCCTCCAGAGAATCTCACAGGATTACAGGCAGAGAAAATGCACACTAGACGACCACTAATGGCCAACTTCTTCTACAGCATGGGTTGGATCTGATACAGGTTGTTGAGTGTATAGACCTACAAAAATACTTCTATAGTTCCATTGCCTCTTTCCTCTTAGTCTTCGTATCTTTTGTCTTTATGTAATGTTCCTTTTTTGAAATTTTATTAAATGACCAATTTTTCCAATTTTTCACAATTTTGGCTCTTGACTAGTTTTGATGTCTAGACCTCCAAATTGACCCAAATGCTTCCAAATTTTCTATGAAGGTACATGAATGATAATATAAATTAAATATCATGCTCATGTATGGTTTGTGACCTCCCAATTACTTATGCAAACTTGTTTAATCTTCTGTTCAAAGTAGGAGTCTTTACTAGCAAATTGGGGCTCCAATTCCCCCTGGGTAATTACTAGAAATGGCTTCACAAATGATCCCAAAGTCACTTTAATTTATGAAAATAGGATGGGTATGTGTAAGGGACCTTTTCAAAGTCTCATATGCATCATGTTTCAATTTACACAGGTTTTTATGACTCTTTAGAAAACAACTCCCAAGTCACAATTTCGATCCTTGGGGAAAATGCACCAAATCTTCTCCCAATGCAATAAAAATGAGTAAAATGGATTCCAATGATTAAGTAATAAACATGAGACTTGAAATACACATTAATTACAGTCCATACATTCTACATTTATCAGAGATACATTCCTCCATTCAAAATAATAAGCATTACCATGGCATATATCAAAATGGAGTGGAAATGGTCATTGTTTGCTCATGAAAAGTCATTTTGACATACAAATATTGGGAATTTTGACTTAAAAGTTTTTGAGAATGAAGAAAAGAGAATATTTAAATGATTAAAATCATAAATGGATAATGAAAGGCTCTCCCAATTCAAAATCATCAGCATTACAATGGTTCACAACAAGATAGTGGGGAAATGACACTATTTCTTCATTGTTCAACATTTTTACATGAATTATTTTGGGTATTTTGACCTAAGAGTATTCTAAACATGCAATAAAGAGAATATAAATCAGCACATAATATAATTGGCATTATAATATTCCCCAAAAATATCAATAGCTCACCCAAAGCGCAATCCCTCCATTGGCATGAATATGGTGTGAAAACTGGAAATAGTTGAGAGAGAGTGATGCCATAGAAGAATACACATTATTTCTTGTAGCTTACACCTGCAAATATTATTTTATTAAATCTCCATGAAATACCTGATTGGCCTTTCCAAACACCAACTAGGATGGGAATCTTTCACCCTCGTAATTGGCTTAAGCAAGAAAACTAGTCATCCACTAGCTCTCACAATTCACAAATGAGAAAAAGCTTCTTCCCATGGCTGATCCATATATTTTATAAACATTATTAGTCTTCTAAGGTTCCAAATCCATCCATAAACTAAATCCAAGTCGAATTGGTGTGGCTGCTCATGCTATGCCATGTGGCCTCTCTCTTCACCTTCCCTCTTCTCCCAAATTCGAGTAGGAGCCTCTTGGCCTTCTCCAACTCCCAAAATCGACCTCTAAGATGCTCTATTCAGTCTTGACATGTCAATATGTTAGTATGTCAGCATTAATATCTGACTTGTGTCATAACTGTCATAGAATCTCCATCATTGGTCTCATAGATGTCATAGATGTAAGAGGAATCTAGCCAAGTGTCCATGAAACTCCCATTTGGCTCTTCCTCTCCCATGTAAGTTATGATTCATCCAAAATTCAACCTATGAAGTATATTTACAATTATATTAACCTCATAATCCATCCCAAAACATTAGGCTTCCCATATATTCGAATTTGCAAGAGAAAGATACCATTTAACATAGGAATTCTAGCTAGTGTGGGCCCCATAGTCTCCATGTGTCTTCATGCTCCATTTCCACTTCTATTTTCTATTGTATTTATTTAATAAGATCAATTATTAAATATTTATCCCATTCTAATATATAAACATCATTTATTAGCCCCCTTATTCCAAATCTCAAAGCTTCCACCCCAACCTAGGAAACTAGTGATTTTCCTCCTTGCCAATTATTTGACTTTTAGCATCCATTTGACAACTTTCATGAATATAAAAAATGTGATTTGGCCATTGTGAACCAATGAAAAATTTGGGACATTACAAATCCTCCCTTCCCAATATTGCTTGTCCTCAAGAAATTTCAAACATGGTTGTTGAAGAAGCTACTTTCTGTATGATTATTTGAAGTTGCCACTAAGCTGCCCACTTTGAGTCTTTGAGATTTCATGAAGATTTCAGAGAGGAACCACCATGCTTGCTGCTACACTACTTTGATTAACATCACCTTATTAAGTGGGGAATCCATCTCCCATATTGTTTGTTTCCAAAATAATTTGAAATCAATGGGACTAAAAACTATACCAGGGTCCCATTGCTTGCATTGCACTCCAATAGTTAAGAGTGCTCTCCAACCCATACCATTTGGAAAGAGAATTCTTGGATCCCATTTTCTTGTATGCATTATTCGAAACATCATGAGTGCATAATATATATCATCAAAGTATATAACAACATAATAAGAATGTACATCAAGGAGGTGCCTCACCAAGAAATGATGAAAGTGCTTATACCTCCCAGTGAGTAGACTACCATTTGCCAAGTGTATACATGCTTCAAGTGACCAACCAAATCTGCTCCAATGACATAGGTGAGGATCCCATGTCCTATAATGCTTCTCCCAAAGAATGTAATATGCATCAAAATAATAATCAACTATTTTTTCTTTCATCCAAGAAGTGAATGAAGAACCTCCACCCAAATATGAACCAAATAAGGAGCCAATAAAACACGAAGACTTCAAGTGTCTCAAAGAAGTCTCATCAATACAACCATGGATATGTATATCATCATGAAATAGCAGAGGATGTTGCTTCCAATAATAATTTTCCTCAATCATATCCCTCTTCACCCAAGTGTTGGATGAAGTTCCTCCAACATCAAATGAACCAAGTGTTGATCAAGAAAAACCATGAGTCTTCAAGTGACTCAAATGAACATCATAGGTGCAGCCATGTAGATGTGTATAATCATAATTTAAACAAGGATGTTGTTGCAAATGTAAATAATATTGTTCTCTAATAATTCCATCATCAAAAGGAGAAATAGAATTTCCATGCTCTTCATGTGGCACCATTAAAAAGAAACCTTTCACCCATACTTCATTAGGATGACTGCTGCAAAATTTAGAAGTGTAGGATGTAGGAGAAAGAACCAACTCACCCAAATGATCAGTAAGTGAAAAATTTTCATAATGTGAAGTATCCATAGGGGTAGGATTATTCACCTCCCTAGAAAATGAAAAAATTTCCTCATGGGTTGGTTCCAAGGTGGTGGAATTATGCACTTCTTCAAAAATTGGATAACCATTTTCAAGAGGCAACTCAAGTTCCTCTTCCACCATTACTAGTGATTGGATCTCATCACTATAATCCTCAAGCACATCAAGAACCTGCAATTTTTCATTTTTCTCATGATCCATCATGTCATGAGAATCCTCCAAGCAATCTACCTTATGAAAATCTGAAACATCGGAGGGAAAACAAGTGTCTTGCAACTTTTCAAGAAGTTGCTCATTATGAATTGTGAGCTTATCAATAACTTCATTATTCTTCAAGTAGGATTCATGTAACCATTAAATACGCTCAATGACATTTTTTCTATCAAAAATCGAAGACACGAAATTACCTTTGATGTTGCACATTGCTCTTTGGATCTTCTCCATGTTTTCAAGGAAGGATGGATCCTCCAAGGAAGTAGCTCTCCAACAAGAATTCGATACCAATGCTTGAGTGTCATGGAGTATGCTAAGGGCCTCTTGGATCTTCTTTTCATTCATCTTTAAGGACCCTTCAAGAAAATGAGACTCTTGCAAATGAACCTCCTCATCTTCTTCCTTCTTTATTGGTCCAACTTCATGAAGCTCAAGTGGTGATGGGGAAGTTGATCTTGTTTCTTCTTCAACTGCTACAAGGTCTTCATTTTCATGTTTAATGGAATTTTGGCTTGTAGCAACATTTTTAAATCTGATCTCTATGTCACCAACATAGAGTTGTGAGCACCCATCAGTAGGTACTCCTTCATAGTTCAAGCATCCATCAGTAGATGCTCTTTGTTTCATTTCCAAGGTAGCATGTGACTCAAAATTATCTTCAGTATTTTCAATAAAAACTTCTTCATACTCATGTGATGTCTCTTCATATTTTTTGGAGTCACTTGGGAGTGAATTTCGATCATCTTCATGTAATACTTCTTCTACTCCACCTATTTCAGAACTAGGTTGTTCATGTGTCTCTTCCTTTTTCTCCTTCAAACAAGCTATTGCATTTTTCTCCTTGGTTTTCTTAAAATCAATATATTTTTCCCAACTTTGGATAGCCAAAAATTAAAATCCTTTCATAATATTCTTGGTCATGTCTTCAAATATAGGTTCCATGCTTTTTATTATCTCCTCACCATCATATGAGGTTCTCTTTTCATGCCTAGTCATAGTTTCCAAAAAATTGCCTTCTTCTCCTACTTTGTTTTTCCTCTTCAACAAAGGCACTTTTGGTTTCAATATATAATTGTGGTCCTTGAATTATTTTACTCATAAATATCATACCACATCAGGTTCCAAGATCATGCTCTGATACCACTGTAATGTCCCTTTTTTGAAATTTTATTAAATGACCAATTTTTCACAATTTTGGCTCTTGACTAGTTTTTATGTCTAGACCTCCAAATTGACCCAAATGCTTCCAAATTTTCTCTGAAGGTACATTACTGATAATATAAATTAAATATCATGCTCATGTATGGTTTGTGACCTCCCAATTACTTCTGAAAACTTGTTTAATCTTCTGTTCAAAGTAGGAGTCTTTACTAGCAAATTGGGGCTCTAATTCCCCCTGGGTAATTGCCAGAAATGGCTTCACAAATGATCCCAAAGTCACTTGAATTTATGAAAAGAGGATGGGTATGTGTAAGGAACATTTTCAAAGTCTCATATGCATCATGGTTCAGTTTACACAGGCTGTTATGACTCTTTAGAAAACAACTCCCAAGTCACAATTTCGACCCTTGGGGAAAATGCACCAAATCTTTTCCTAATGCAATAAAAATGAGTAAAATGGATTCCAATGCTTAAGTACTGAACATGAGACTTGAAATACACATTAATTACAGTCCATACATCATACATTTATCATAGATACATTTCTCCATTCGAAATAATAAGCATTACCATGACATATATCAAAATGGAGTGGAAATGGTCATTGTTTGCTTATGAAAAGTCATTCTGACATACAAATCTTGGGAATTTCGACTTGAAAGTTTCTGAGAATAAAGAAAAGAGAATATTGAACTGATTGCAATAAGAAATGGACAATGAAAGGCTCTCCCAATTTGAAATCATCAGCATTATAATGATTCACAACAAGATAGTGGGGAAATGACACTATTTCTTCATTGTTCAACATTTTTACATGAATTCTTTTGGGTATTTCGACCTGAGAGTATTCTGAACATGAAATACAGAGCATATACATCAACACATAATATAATTGGCATTATAATCTTTCCCAAAGAGATCAATAGCTCACCCAAAGCGCAATCCCTCCATTGGCATGAATATGGAGTGAAAACTGGAAATAGTTGAGAGAGAGTGCTGCCAGAGAAGAATCCACATGCTTTCTTGTAGCTTACACCTGCAAATAAGACTCCATTAAAGCTCCATGAAAGACCTGAGTGGCCTTTCCAAACACCAACTAGGATGGGAATCTTTCACCCTCGAAATTGGCTTAAGCAAGAAAACTAGTCGTCCACTAGCTCTCACAATTCACAAATGACAATTTCACAAATGAGCAAAAGCTTCTTCTCATGGCTGATCCCTATATTTTATAAACATTATTAGTTTTCTAAGGTTCCAAATCCACCCATAAGACTGTCCAATACATAAGACAAATTGTATTGGACATGGAATAGTGAAGAGAGGGTTATAACAGCAAAATATTCCTATGCATCTCCATGGGCAGATGCTAGCTTCAAAAAAAGCAAAGTTTTTGATGAAATATGAAAACTCCAAGTACCATTGAAGAGAAAAAAAATTATTGGTTAGCTGTGAACAATAAGTTATTGACATGTGACAAGTTGATGAAGAGAGGATATACGGGTCCTGAGATTTGTGCATTATGTAGGGGCGAGGAAGAAAGTTGCTCACATCTTTTTATTAAGTGCTCATACACCCATGAGGTCTGGCACTTGGTCCTTCGGGATACCATATTAAAGGTTATTGGGTAAGTGAATCATTGGCTACGTTCTTTGAGCAATGGAAAAGCAGTAATATATATTATATGGAGGTGCATGCGTCGATTTGCTGGGAGATCTGGTTATCCAGGAATAGGCTCATATTTTATGGCAAACTCACGCAACCTGGATGGATAAGTCATATTGCTTTAACGACCCAAAGTACTGATAAAAACAAATATGAATTTTGCAAGAAGACAAAAAATTACTCCATATTTCAACACCAACTACTATTGGGGGTTCTTTGATGGGGCGTCACAACATAATTCTTGCAATGGAGGTGTCAGCGTTGTCATATGGCTGGATAGAAGATCATATATCACCATGAAGCTAAACTGCGGTGTTGAAACAAACACGAAATATGAATTGATTGTTTTGTGGTTACTTCTATATTATTCTAAGATAAAGGATTTAATGATACAAAGAATCATGGGACACTCATAAGTAGTCATTAGATAGGAAAAGGGAAAAACACAATTATATCCAACACACCTTTATTTTTGGAAGCATTGGACCTCATTCAAAACCACCCAGGTATTTGCTTTGAGCATATATATAGATCATTCAATACAACGATGGATACTTTATCAAAATCTGTTATAAGAATACTAGAAGATCATATACATTTCAAAAGATACCAGGACACCCTCTTGGTTGAACATGGACATATAGATATATCTTTCTCTCTAATGCTTGTACACCACTTGGCCCAATCTGGCGCAACACACGCATGATATCATTACGGATTACTACTTGGATATTTTGGGTGGATGAACATATCACTGCAAGAGGAGTTTGTTCAATACATGTTGAAGAGGCGATCAATGAGTTTGATATACTTCTCCGTCGATAGAGATATTTCTCCTGTTGATTGGAGATCTTATATTTTGGTCAAGGTTTCTCTTACCGACTATAACAGTGAATAATTTATTTTTCTTTTCGGTCTTTAGACAGTTTATTATGGCAGACTATAGCCTATTATATTTCCTATGCCCACGGGACTTTAGTTATTGTATTATGGAATATGCTTTATTTTTATTATGTTTTATGGTTTGATTATTAACCATATATGGATTTAGATGATCATGTAAAGACTATTATATGTCAAGACATATATTTTTAACATAAAAATATAGTTTTTTTGTTTCGTAAAATAAAAGAGTATAACATTTAAATGAAGTGGGTAATTTAGCTATTCTATTTTGTTTAGATTTAAAAATATTTTTAATTAATTATATATAAGGGATTTCATGAATGAAGGTTAAATTTACAAACTTCGAAAGTTGTTCCTTTTGAAAAATAATAAATATTTTATTTTGTTTAGCTTCAAAATTTTTTTTTAAATTTTTTTTTTCTCGCTAGGTTATTTGTTGCCATTTCAAGTCCTGATTCAAAGTATAGTTCTTTCTTTCCATCAGGATCGAGGATGATCTAAAATTTTTACAATTATTTAGGTTGGGTATTCTATGATTAAATCCCTCGCACCTATACGGTTATATCAATGGGCCTAGATCGAATTTTTGGCTCCAAGAACATTTTTAAAAATATTGATCAGTGTTGAACCTTCTGGTTCACCTTTGTTGGGTCGTTCACAGGTGGATCGGTCGTTGGAGGGAGATCTGGCTCGATCCTTTGCTAGTGGAGTGTGTGAGAAATTTCGTTGAAGGTGCTCTCCAAGAAGTTATCAGTGCTTCTTCGTTGGTTTTCTTTTTTTCAAGGATTGTAGTGGGCGAGTGTCTCTGAGAGATATGAGAAATTTTCATCGAGTGTGCTCTCCAAGAAGATATCAGTACTTCTTCGTTGGTTTTCTTTTTACTAGGGATCGTAGCTGGTGAGTTTGACTTTGAGTGATCTAAGGCTTAAGTTTGTGCGTCTGGGTGATCTTTCTTTTGTATTTTTTCAGGATGTTGCAGCTTTTGGTTCAAGGTGTAGGTTTCTTTTCCAGTCTTCTGGTTGTGCGTGTCTGATTCATGGACATCGAAGGGATTTCGTCCCCTCCAATTCCTCCAGAGATTGATGCCTTCAAGTGGTTTGTTGCTTCTTGTGGCAAGCGGAAGGGTAGCCCTATTGTGCATCAATTTGTGAAGATAGTAGTTCACATTCCCTCCACAGAATCGCCTGTTGAACTCCTCTGTCAGAATTCCCTGAATCTTGTCGAGCATGGGATCATTGGGAAATGTATGGGTCTATGGCCTTCTTCTAAGGCAATCGACAGATGGGTACAACAAAATTGGAGGCCCTTGATTATAGAAAGTATCTGAAATCATTTGGTTGGGAGAAGTTACTATGTTTTTGTGTTTGATTCAACAAAAGATTGAGACCTCATTTTCTAAAATGGTCCTTACTTTATGGGCCCTTGGGTTCTTTATCTGAATAAGTGGACTCTAGACTTTGATCCTACCCAGGACATTCCTTCATTCGTTCCCGTTTGGGTGAGGCTCCCCCACTTACCCTTACATTGCTGGAATTTAGAATCTATGGAAGCCATTAGGAATAAGTTAGGAAAATATATCGATAGAGTTGAAAGGAAAGAACAATATTCATGTGCAAGAATATGTGTCGAAGTTGATTTAGAGAGAGGGTTTCCTAAGGAAATCAACTTAATCATGGCTGAATGGTCACATATTCAAGAGCTTGATTACGAACAAATCCCTTTCAAGTGTTTTCATTGCCATGGATATGGCCACTTTGCTCGAAATTGTAAGAAAAAATCAGAAGAAGAAGATGAAAGAGAGAAGGCGGATCATTAGACACAAATTCAGAAAGCAGTCTCTCCCAAACAGGACAACAGAATGAAAGGTAAAGAAGGAAATACATGGAAAGGAACCATTCCATTTGAGAAAAAAAAATGTCAGGCTGTGGAAAAAATCATTGTATCATCAAACCCTTTTGTTGTCTTAAGTCCATCTGAAGATCATAATCTTCTTGTTCTGGAAGAGGGTGAAGTGCAGCAAACAGATGTGTTCACAGATGAAGGTGAAGTAAACTCTGGACCACGGGAACAACCTGGAACATCAACCTTAGATAGTCCTTATGAGGCTGTAAACTTGCATGAACTTCACAACTCACCTACAGGGGTCATTTCTTCTCCCTCTTATGCTGAAACTCTAAAGAAGAAATCGATTGATACTTATGGCTCTTCGAAGCAAGATTCTATTGAGAAAATCACTAAAATGGTTGGTAGGAAGTCTTGAAAGGAGGCCAGAAAAGAAGAAGCATAGAGATTAAAAATGCAGGATAGTCAGGCTACAATTGAAATGTCAATAAGTATAAGTAAGAGGAATAGACCCCCAAAGGGAGACCCAACTCCCACTTTCTTAGGTAAATAATGCAGATAGCCTCATGGAACCGGGGAATCCAAAAAAAGCAGAAGCAGTTAAAGATTTATTAAGAACGGACCCTCAGATATTCTCTTTCTCCAAGAGACAAAGATAGAAGAGGAATATCTTATAACATTAAGTAACTCAAAGTGGAAAAAAAAAACAGGTAAGGCGGTTAGTGCACGGGCACTTCAAGGGGCCTTACAACCTTATGGTCTGAGGACAAGTTCCTTCTGAAAAAATTGTTTGTTATGCAACATTGGATTTATACTAAACTTCAACATTCTTCAAGTAAGATTTCAGTTGCCCTCTTTAATCTTTATGTTCCAGTAAATTTTATAGAGTAAAAGGACTGTTGGAATTCTCTATTAGACTTCATAGAAATCAACACTCCCAAAAATATCATAGTGGTAGGGGATCTTAATATAATTTTAGACCCTAATGAGAAAAAAAGAGGTGTAAGGGTTAAAGATCCTCTCCGGGAAACAATGGAGTCTTTGATATGTGTTTGTGATCTTCTTGATTTCAAACCCAATACTGGTCATTATACTTGGTCCAATAATAGAGTAGGGGCTGCCAATATTTCTGGTCGATTAGATAGATTTCTTGTCCAAAGATCTTTGATGGAGGGGAAAATATTAATTTCTTCCAAAATTCTGCCTAAGTTAACTTCTTATCATCATCCCATCTCCTTGGTGATGGAAGAAGAGGAAGATCTAGGCCCTGTACCGTTCTAGTTCAACCCTATTTGGATAGAAAGAGAAGGCTTCTGGGAAACAGTGACACAAACTTGGTCTCAGTATGTTGAAGGATCCCCCAACTTCATTTGGGAACAGAAACTCAAGTGTACCAAGTACGCTTTGAAAAGATGGGTTAAAAACGTCTCATTACTCCAATGAGTAGCAGGCAAGACAAAGTGCATATTTTAGCAAAGATTCAGCTAGGTATGGAGGAATCATAAATCACCAAATCACTTATGGTTACTAAGCAGGCCGCACAACTTAATTCCTTCCTTTCCTTTCGTCAGGAAGAGGAGTGTCTGCGACTTAAGTCCCGTAGTGTTTGGCTGCAATCGGGTGATAAAAACACTGCCTTTTTTCATAGATAATGCAGACCTGGTTTATCTAGAAATGATATCTCGAAAATTTATTCTATGGAGGGTGAATTCATACAAGGTCAGACACAATTACAGCAGGTAGCGAAAATTCATTTTCAGAATTTGTTTCAAGAGGATGGCATTTTGGATGAAGAAGTTAATGCTGACTTTTTGTCTAATATTCCTACTTTAGTCAGTTCAGAAATAAATGTTGGCCTAGGGAAACCTTTTTTTGAAATGGGAATAGTGGATGTCATTTGGGCAATGGAGTCAGATAAAGCTCTTGGGCTGGATGGATTCTCTTTTCTATAGAGTTTGCTGGAATGTAATAAAAATGATCTTTTCTGCATGATTTCAGCCTTTCATTAAAAAGCCAAAGTGGGAGGGTGTACCAATTCCACTTTCCTTGCTTTAATCCCTAAGGAAGTAAATCCTGTAAACTTTGAGAGATTTCGGCCTATCTCGCTTTGTAATGCCTCATACAAAATCCTGGCCAAACTCTTAGCTAATAGAATTAAGCATTTGTTAGGAAATCTAATCTCTCCTCTCCAGATGGGGTTTGTTGAAGGAAGGAAACTCATAGATAATGTGATTCAATTGCAAGAAGCCCTTCACTCTAGTTTTCAAAGGAAGGAGAAAAGAATGATCATCAAGTTGGACATGAAAAATTCTTTTGACCATGTTAAGCTTTCCTTTCTCTATCAAGTTTTACTCTCTTTTGGTTTTAGTGCTAAATTTGTTAGTTTAATAAAAGCCTGCACTAATAGGCCCTGGATAGCACCCCTTGTCAATGGTAGACCAATAGAATTTTTCCAAGCTTCAAGAGGAGTCCAACAAGTGTGTCCTTTGTCACCTTTCCTTTATATATCAATGGTTGAATCTTTAAGTAGAAAGCTTTGTTATACCAAAATCCTGTCACCATCATGTGATAAGACACTTGACATACCTACTTGCCCTGAATCCCAGCTTCTGGAGTGGAAACTCATATCATTTGTCAATATTTTCATATAAATTCCCAGCACTGCGCTTGACCCTTTATCCATAAGTGGTACCCTTGTTCGCACTGCCCATCCCCTGTTGCCTATAAGCGGTGCCACCGCTTATGGCCCTTGGTCCATAAGCGGTTATTACCAGAACCGCTCTGTCAATGAAGGAGAAACGCAGTACCCTAGGTAAAAAGGGAAAAAGAGAAGTTTCTCGAGGCTTCTAGATGATAAGCCTCAAGATATACCTTATCCCTACTGTTGTGGGTTAGGATTTTGTCAGATTTGTTAGCTAGAATATTTCACCTCCTGCGGACAGCAAGGTGTTCCACCGGTCTGAATGGTTCAGATCCAGAACAAATAGAGGACAGAGGTTGAAGACTCTCCCTAGACGCTATAGATACATGGAATGCAATGCTTTGATAGTCACCCTATGTACCTGCAATCAGCTCAACAAGAAACAAATCAAAGCAACCAGAATATAATCTACTAATGTATGTTAGTGACTAAGGAATCCAACAACATACATGTGACATCAAACATCAACAATATATGTGGGACATAAATCAACTTGCATTAAAGAAATATGAATAAGTTTTCAACCAAGCCTTAGTGTTGATATGCATCTCCATGAAACCAAGCATTATCATCCCCATAAGCTCCGAATCTAGCTCTCTCTATGCTCTCCAATGGTATGGACCAAGTGATCAATCCAACATCATAACAATACCTTAAGAGTTATCTCCCCTCAACCATGGCCATAAGCTTGTATTTATAAGGCTAGATGGATAGGGATGGTTGAGAGATTAGTGGGTGAGGTGGCCTCTAAGATCCTAGGATGAGGGGTCTCGAGCTCAACTAACCCACAACAGTAGGGATAAGGGATATCTCGAGGCTTATCATTTAGAAGCCTCAAGAAACTTCTCTTTTTCTCTTTTTACCTAGGGTACCGCGTTTCTCCTTCATTGACAGAGCGGTTCTGGTAATAACCGCTTATGGGAAATAGGGGATGGGCGATGTGAACAAGGGTACCGCTTATGGATAAAGGGTCAAGAACGGTGCTGGAATTTGTATGAAAATATTGACAAATGATATGAGTTTCCACTCCAGAAGCTGGGATTCAGGGCAAGTAGGTATGTCAAATGTCTTATCACGTGATGGTGACAGGATTTTGGTAAAACAATCTTACAACAGAATTGGTTGTAGGCTCTATACCAAGTATAAAGGCAGCAAGAGGAGTGGTTCCTATAAATAATGCCCTCTTTGCAGATGATTTCCTTCTTCCAGGAGGGGCATCCTTAAATATTGCTCGGGCCTTCAATAAAATTTTACAAAAAATTTGTTCAACTACAAGAGCTTTGATTAACAAAAGAAAGAGTGTTGTTTATGGTTGGAATGTAGATCATTGGACAATTTTTTGAATAGATCGCTTCTTGGGATTCCTTGGTTTTTATAAGTGGGATAAGATCAAATATTTGGTCCTCCCATTAACCTTGGGGACCAAGTCCTCGTTCACTTTGGCTTGAAGTGATAAGTAAAATAAAAGCAAACTATAGTTTCTTGGGATGGTCAATGGTTAACTAAGGCTGGGAAGTCGATTCTGATCAAGGCGGTCCTTTCAGCCCTCCCCATCTTCCAATCTTCTTTTCTCCTTGCTCCCAAGACTATCTCAGATCATATTTCCAAGCTACTTCGAGAATTTCTTTGGAATTGTGGAAAAGGTAATCAGAAAAGGCGCATCTGGTAAGCTGGGATATTCTCAAAAGACCAATTATGGAAGGTGGATTGCAAATTTGTGATACTAGAATGGCTAATCTGGATTTGGGAGGTAAAATCATTTGGCAACTATATGCAGATAAAAACCATCTGGTAAGTAAGATCTTTTGGATGAAATATCATAAGGGAGGATCTTTGAGAAATTTAAAAACTATTAATATCCCTAAAGGCACAACAATTTGGAACTTATGCAGAAGAGGAATAGATAAATTTCAACAACAACTATATAGAATTCCTGGAAATGGGAAGCAAATCTTTTATGGGATGATAAAATCTTAGGAAATTCTCATCTCTCCACTGTTATCTCACTAACGGAGATCAAGTTATGGATGATTAATAAAGGTCTTCTTCGGCTTGCAGACATTTGTATTTGGGATAGCGCTGGGAATTGGGTTGGTTGGTCTATTTTGGAGATCCCAACTCATCTTCTTTCCCAACAAAAATTACTGATTTCTTTTCTCTCAGGTCTTACACCAATTCATTGTTCTTCTAAAGATAAATGGGGTTGGGGTCGGACTAGAATTTATTCAACTGCTCAAATATTCTATGTTTTGCAAACTCCTTATGTTTCTTGTCTATCAATTGTGTATTGGAAGTAGGTTTGGTCGCCTTATAGTATTCCCAAGGTGAACTTCTTCTCATGGCTGCTCATGTACAAAAGGGTATTGACTGGTGAAAATCTGACTAAACGTGGGTTTAATGGACTGTATAGGTGTTGCTTTTGCAAATCTGCCACGGAAATGTCTGATCACTTATTCATTGACTGTGAGTACACGTAGAATGTGTGGGAGCTTTTTCTCCACGGGATGAATGTTTCCATTCCTTCTCATTCAGCAGTTGTCCCAACGTATATCTCTTGGAAAGAACAACCACCTAAGATAAATGGGAAAAACTTGAACTGGATTAAAATCTGGATATCAGTTCCAAAAGCTATCTGGTGGAAACTGTGGTTGGATAGAAGTGACTGGATTTTTAACAACAACCCATCGATTCCTAGTGTTGTGGCAAGCAAAGTGAAAAATATTAAGGAATCAATAAGCAATTTAGTTTCAATATCCTCTTTGCCTCCAACGATATCATTTTGGCTGGGATCTTATGCATTTGAGAGAAAGACAGTCAGCATTAAACCAATGTCTACTCCTTCCTGGCGATTGAGAATGAGTGTCGCAGTCTTTGCAACATGGTGGAAGAGCAAAAATTCAGCTTCTATTTTCTTTGATGGTGCGTCTAAGGGGAATCTTGGGATAGTTGGTGCTGGTGGGTTGATTATATTCCCGGATAGAATGATTGAAACATGTTTCAGCTGGGAAATAGGAACAAGTTCGAATAATCAGGCATAAAACTATAGTCTTATTAAGGCGTTCCAGATCGCAAAGGAGACTGGATATAAGTCTATTCATTTTTTTGGATATTCATAGCTGCCGATCAAATTGCTAAACTTTGAAGATCATTGTAATAATCCTTCTTTGAATAAAACCATGTAGGGAATCCGAAATATTTTGCATGCTTTTGAAAGGGTTACTTCTTTTCATATTCTGTGAGATCTAAATAAACATGTAGACTCCTTGGAAAATAAAGCATGTCTGCTATTACAAGGAAGTCTAAGCATCAATGGAGATTCCAGCACTTTCCATCCGCTTCCTTAATTGAGTTTCAACAAGCAGTGATATGTCATTATGGGAGAAATATTTTTTTTGTAATAATTTTGGTCTTCTCCAATAATACCTTATGCTTTTTTTGTATATGGTTGATTAGGCAATTGCTAAATCATACCCAATTTTCTTCATAAATAAATAAAATTATTATCCGTTTGAGTAGAAAAAAAAAATTAATGAATTATATATAAGGGATTTCATGAATGAAGGTTAAATTTACAATCTTCGAAAGTTGTTTCTTGTGAACAATAAATTCCCAATAGAAGGGAAATTATAACAATTTTCCATTGACGGTAAAAAAAATCTAGTGTCATTTTGTTGTTAAAAGAAGTAAGGATCGTGACTCACACAAAATTCTAGTTTCAATTTTGTATAAGAAAGAGATGTAACACCCCGGTTTTGACCCCGTTTGCATTAAACTAAATATGATGTAAATATTGTATTTAAGCATGGTGTGGTGCTAAAGGCCAAGGCCCCCGCCATCGATTTAGTGGTTTATGTTTCGGCAATTAAAATCGATGCCGATGGTATTTTGTGATATCCCGACACATTATAATTTTGGACATCATGTACATATGCAATTTAATTAAAATACCCACAACCAGCTATGTCGTTGCAACATTTAAAGAGATGGGAGCATGATTTTCGTAAGGAATAGGGGGGAATATTCAAACCTTTGAGCCAATGGGGAAAAGCCAAATGTCAAAGGGAAAACCCATCAAACTATCAACTACCCATTTTGTCTTTTTTGCCCAATCATTTATTTCTTCCAAAAATTGGTTGATTTAGTTAATGCATGGGGATGGGAAGAGTAAGTCATCAGGTTTTGAAAAATGTGTTTTGACTTCTTGGGCAAGTAAAAACCCAAAGACGTCTGCCCATTCCATCATGCATTCACGTCCTCCTCTTCCTCACGTTTTTGGAGGTCCTGTGCATTCCCATTCACGTTTTTTGGTTGTTCTTCAATTTTCCCCATGGCTAGGAAGTTGTTTTGTTATGTTCAGTGTTTGGGATCTCTCCTGGACTATTTTCTGTTGTTTCCTACTTCACACGGTTGGGGAATTTTGTTTTTTGGTATTGCACAGTCAATGGGAGGATAGATCCACGAATTTGGGGATTGAAGGGGCCGTTTTTTCCCATGTGAATCCCATAGAACGTTTCTGAAATGAATTTCTCATTCTAGGTCATTTTTCTCCATTCACCATTGTCGAATTTGGTTCCAGGACGTTTTTTTCCATGCCCAGAACTTGTATTTTTTGTGTGTGCATCCTGTGTTTTGGTCTGAACCAATTTGGAGTGGAAGAGGGAAGAATTAGCTTGATAAACCTAGTGTAGAAAGGAACCACATATAGATATCAAGAGGGGCTGGTTATTCTTTCTTGCACACCCTAAAGAGCACTGAAAGGGAAGGCATAACCTGAGGGACTGTGTAGCAGAGAAGGGGATGTTTCCTTGTGTTGGGTGTGTAGGTGTTGGGAAATCCAAGCCGGATCTTGTGTATGTGTCCATAGCTCTGTCGTGAGCTCACTAGCTTAGCAATTCGACCTTCCACCTCCTTGGCAGCCTGATAAACCCAATTGTAGTTTTGGCTTGGCTGAATTTTGATATGTCTTTGGCTATGTGTGATCCTGCTATTGTTGCCTATTTCCTTGTGGGAATCATGCCCAGCTCGGGGGTGGTAGTGGTGCTGAGAGATTGATGAGCACACTGGCCTATGGTTGGGTGGAACATTGTAGCGACATAGTTGGTTGTGGGACAAGCTTCTTCTCAAGATAAGTGCTTCTTGTGTTTAATCTCTGCAGCTATATTTCCTTATTTTAATGAATTATGATGAACATGATTAATGTGTTGAATGAAATGTATTTGCTTCTTTTCTATATTGCATTATGCATATGTAAATGTTTTATGTTCAATGCATTTTTGTTATGTTTGTGTTCATGGGGGATTCGATCCCTGCTTAAATGATAGGAGGAATGCCGCAGTCGCGTCCTCTCGGACGAAAGGGGACGCGACAAGAGAGATGTTTATTGAAAGTCGTCTCTTGCTTCTTCTTTTTTAACTATTCATTCCTCAAAAAAATGTTGTTTTTTTCTAAAAGGAAGTATAGTATTTTAATAAGGTTATGTAAAAATATTATAACTATTAGTTAGTATTAATTAAGTAAGGTTATGAAAAAAAACATAGCATTTTAAAATAAGGTTATGTAGAAGAGATTATAACTAGTATTAATTATGGAAGGTTATGTAATTTGAAAAAATGTTTAAAAAGAGTAATTTAAAATGAAGCTATATAAAAAATATTAGAAATATTTTTAAATGTATGTTATGTTTTTCATATTTTATTGCAGTGAGAGGAATGAGGTGCTTTACAGTTTAATATAGGTAGATGTTGTAACTTAATGTAATGTTACTAAAAATAAAAATAAAATAAAAAAATTATTAAAAAATTCCATTTCTGCTCATAAAATAAAATATTATGAAAAGTAATTTAAAAAATTCATGAAGTTTATAAAATTAAAAATTAAACCCCAAGGGGTTTGGCCTCTTGGCTACTCCATGTTTGTTAAGGCACGAAGGCTGTTAAGCAGATCACGTTATAAATCCCCCTATGCAAAAAGGTGGTCGCATGTGTTGTGCTCGAGGGGTCGAGTAGGCTACTCGGGGGTTATAATGGTAGCTGCAGAAATTGACCACATATCATGCGAGTACAAAACCGGCTAGTTGTTGATTCCTCTGTAAAAAAATTAAAAAATTAAACTTTAACTCGGATTTATAAAGCAAGAAGGGATCAAATTTCTTGAATTTAAGATATAAAAAGAAATACACATCAAAAAATCGAATCTCTCTCGATGCTTGATAGATCCGGGTTTAAGATAAATCTATATTGGTTTAATGTAGAAAAGGAATAGATAATAAAAAAAATTATATAAATAGACTTTGAAAAGGCTTGTGAAAATGATACATATACATCTTTTAATTATGCGAAGATAATTATTATGTTTCTCTTTCAAAAATCTTTTCTTTTTTATAATGAATTTTTATGAAAAATGGATTGACAAGAATTGAAAAAACTCGTTTTTCAATAATAAATATCTTCATTTTTATCATCAATGTCCCTAAAAAAAATTCCATATGAATATCTTCCTCTTCGTCATGATTATGACATTAAATAAACTATATTGTTTTAAAAAGAAGTAGAAACCATTGGAAGAAGTCATGAATAAGTGATAAAAGAGGTAATTCAACTTTTAATATTCTCCATTGAAAATATTCCCCACAACACTCTAACTAGCCTTTTGCTACAAGTTAATTCTCGGTGTCTTGGTTGAACCATAGTTGGACCCATAATCATCACTGGATAATGAAACAATTCGTTTAGTTCACGTTCATTCGCAAAGATTTTATCCATTCAAGTTCATGCATGTAATTGTGTTCAAGCATGGACCAAAAATGTTAGGAAGAAGAAGATGCTGATTTTTAGGGACAGTGCTTCTCAAGGGTAAGTGTATGTTGTGTATCTGAACACAACATTATGAGAAAAAAATTATGTGCATGTTTGTAAGTTCATAGTTTTGTAATGATTTTTAGTTTTTTGATATTTTGTATTAGACACTTTATACTTTATGTTAAGCAATGTTTAATGTGTTTAAATTTAATTAGTTTAATCAAAATTTAATTATTTTATAATGGCTATTTAGAATATAAGTTAGTTTTTTTTCTTTCTTTCAAGTAAATAGGGATCTTTTTCTTTTCTGGTAACAAATTCATATATATTTATCGATCAAATTATATTATTTATTTGAGTGCATTGTGAAGAAGTTTTCCTTCATTATTTAGATTTATAGATGTTATTCACTCTTATCTATGACAATGGCCCCACTTTATTCATATCTCTTTATGTGTCATTTGATCTCACTCCATATTTCTTATTGTTATTTTATTTCATATGTATTTTCTAGAATAAAAGCGAGCATATTTACACCCAAGCACATTTCTTAGAAGCACCTTATAGGCTTCATTCCCTTCCATATCTTGAATAACCCACATAGCATAAGAAGTTGCTCAGCTTGTGAGTGGGATTTTATAATTCCCATGCCTTCCTAGTTTGTTAGGCAACAACATGATGCCTAGTTAATTCTATGAATACCTGCGTCCCTATAGTTTTTGGCCCAAAGAAAACTACTCAAACCTTTTCTAACATTTGGTAGGTGCTTATAGAAGGCACCCAACAGCAAAAATAACATACATCAATGCTTGTAAACAACTTAGAGAATATAAGGAATTTGATTGCAAAGACAAAGGCTTACTAGTAATCCATTTAATGGTCTTATTTTCAACTATCTAGACCACCACTTCATATAGATTCTTTAGAGAGGCCTACAATACAAATAAAATATCAAGGAACTTGAAAATATATCTCAATATAATAGAGTACCATCCTTGTCCTTTGGGACAACCATGAATTTGTCTTTTCCTATAGCATTGAGTTTTGGCGTGAAGGTTTAATCCAGATATAACACAAAACATTTTGGGGGTAATAATTTTATGTTATAAATCTCGATCCTAAATATTGCCATCATAGATCCATCTTAACTTGGATCTATCAAGCGTTAAGAGGGATCAAATCCCTTGAGGTGCAAACCGCTTTACAATGTTAAACTTGAGGTATATATATATATATATATATATAATCAAAATGGTGAACTCTATAAAAGTAATAATCATGTTCAATGATAATATATGTGAAAGAATGCAATGAAATTTAATGATGAACTACACATATATTACATAGATATCAATCTTAATATGTCTTATTTTGCTTTTATTAAAGTCACTCCTACCCCTTTTGTCATCTTCTCATATCAAGCATATGTGAAAAAAGGTTGCGTTTGAACACCATTTGCCCTTAATTCAAGATATTGTTGTAAATGTGAGACCATTTCTCTCTTTTTTCCAATATTTCTAGTTGCTTTCTCCATTGTTAATCCTTATGGATTATGGATTATCAAACCCCAAGCAAGTTTCAATGGAAATTTTCTTCATCACTGTAGCATTTTCTTCTATGAAATTTAATGCTGAATTACATGTATATATAAGTGAATGATATCATCCAAAATATAATATCATTGAAATCAACACCTATTAAAAATACTATCAGTCGATTTGTTGGATTTCCCAGTGCACACATTTCAAATTAAATGGATGTTAGATCATAATACAAATCTCCATATAAATGCATATATCAAAATATCGTAGATCTCCCTCATTGTTAAGCAATACATCTTAACAATACAAAGAAAGAGCATTCATAGAATCAAAGCAATGCAACAAACTCTGATTACTAAATTCCCACATTAAAATATTATATGCCAATCTATAGTCAACTTAGGGTTTTTACTATTTAACTATGGTGATTATATCTACTCGGCTAACCATGATAACTGAATCAAATTGGGGTGTTCAATATTTAACTGAATGATATCATACAAAATGGTTAGAACAGATGGATCAACAATAGGTATTTTCGGCTCCAATAACGATCTGATGAATAGATCATAGATACCATTATACTCAGGTAACAATGGTGATTCTATCTACTCAACTAAATGTGGTAATTGAATCAAAGTAGGGCTTCGACTATTTAACTAAATAAGACCATACAAAATGTAATATCACTGAAATCAATGTATCTTAATGACACTATTAGATCATATTGCATTTACGAATGCACACATTTCAAATTAAAGGGATGTTACATCATAATGAAAATCTCCATCTAAAGGCATAGATCAATAGTTCATAGATGTTCCTATGTAATTGAATAATATTAGGGTTTTGATAATTTAACATTGGTGATTCTATCCACTTAGATAATTATGGAAACTAAATAAAAGCAAGGTTTCTACTATTTAATTGAATGATATCATATAAATGTCCCAAATGGATGGATCGACCATGGGGTTTTTAGCTCCAATAATGACTTGAGGATATATTCAACTACTGGATTTTGGTTGTTGAGTGTCATTTATGTTAATTACATTAGGGTTTCGTCTATTTAACTATGTTGAATCTATCTATAGTTGTAGGTAGTTCTTTAGATTATTTTTAAATTTGTACATAGAGAAGATACCCAACCAAAATTACTTCAAGGAAAAGGTTTCATGTACAAAATTTGACTACTAAATTACCACATTATAATATTAGATGCTAATATGTAGTTAAAATAATGCTTGAGTTAGATTAGGGTTTCAACTATTTAACTATTTTGATTATATCTACTCGAATAATGATGATAATTGAATTATATTAGGATTTTGACTATTTAACTATGGTGATTCTATATACTTGGATAATTGTGGTATTTGAATCAGATTAGGGTTCTGACTATTTAATTGTGGTGATTCTATCTACTTTGCTAACTACATTAACTCATTCAAATTAGGATTTCAATTATTTAACTTAATGATAACATACAAAATGTAATATCACTTAAATCAATGCATCTTAACAATACTATAAATCATATTGCATTCCCAATGCACATATTTGAAATTAGAGAGATGTTAGATCATAACGCAAATCTCCATATAAATACAAAGATCAACATATCTAAATGTCCTTCAGTGTGAGCAATGAATCTTAACAATACTAAAAAGGAACATTCCTGAAATCAAATCAAACTTAAGAGTTATATGATGCAAAATGTTATATCATTGAAATCAATGCATGTGAACAATACTATTAGATCATCTTGAATTTTCCAATGCATAGATTTCAAATCAGAGGGATATTAGATCATGATGTAAGTCTCCATCTAATGACATAGATTAGTAGATCATAAATCCCCTTTATTGTAAGCAATGTATATATCCTTCCATGACGTAATTGTACGTAGCAATTTACCCAATTATAGATTAATCCATGGTTATTACAAAACTAATATCTAACTCGTTGCTTATTATTAACTTAACAATACTTAACCGAATATATTTTCCATTATAATCATCCACATGAAAACTATTCCAATTTGGAATCATGTTGTAAATGACAACACATAAATCATACAATATGCAAAAGTTACATTAATTAATTAACTTTGAAATAAAATAGTTATTTACCGAAAACTAATATCTAACTCATTGTTCTATTATTAACTTAACAATATATTTTCCATTATAAACATTCAGACCAACTATTCCAATTTGAAATTGCGTTGTAAATGATAACACATAAATTCTACAAATAGAGAAAATGTGTATACCTTGATTAAGTATGAAGCAAAATATTGCAATTTACCCACTTATCGAATACTTTACAATTATTACAAAATTAATATCTAACTCATTGCTATATTATTAATTTAACAATACATAATCCAATATATTTTCATCAAGTATTCAAATTTGGAATTGCATGATAAATGAAAACACATAAATCCTACAAATAGGAAAAAGTTGCATTTATTAATTAATTATGAAGTAAAATAATTGCAATGTATCCAATTATTAATTAATTTGCAATTATTACAAAACTAGTATCTCTCATTGTCTTATATTTTCCATTATAATCGTATCTTGTATACCAAGTCAAGGAAAGACTAACTAATATAGGGAGATTCAATTGTCTTGTAACTATTTACAAAAATATTTATTTGATATCTAAGGATACGTGAATAGAGTTTGAAATTAAAATTTGATATATTGTAATATCCATAGTTGGTTATTCTCAATTAAATCGGAATAAACCTATAATTTCTGAAATAACCCACATATCCGTAGATATAAAATGATATATAAATTGATATATTACAATGATGGACCGCCTTAAGTATGGCTTGGGAATTGTGTATGAAAGGCCATGCCTTTTGATTCTTACTTATACTTAATTATGTTTAACTATTAATTATTTGGTTATTTACTTATTATTTTATGTTTGTTACATTGCCACTCTCTTAGCAATGCTTTGTCCTCAAAGCCTTATAATGTGGTCGCATCGTTTTGTGCAATGTTGTAGTTGACAACACAAGTCGATATGAACTCCTGAGTGTAGAGAATGACTTTTGATATGTGGACGGGTCAATCCACCCCACATTGATTTGTTGAACGTCGCACTTTCTAAGTGAACTGACATCCTGAGAATTGAGTGCACGGGTGTCAGTGATTTTTGTAGATTGTTTACAATTCTTAAGATACTGACTGCTATGGTTTGGATGTCGATAGGTAATTTTTTCAACATCATTTTCCCTTATCAAGTTTTTAGTGTCTATTTGGATTAATCTTTGTCTAGGATTCTTTTCTACTGGAATGAAATCTAGAGTGATGATCTGAACTGTGTCGGTAAGTGTGGATTTTTCCATAAATTGTATTTCTAACAACTTTGATGTTTTGATCTGTACGCCTTTTAACTTGTTTTCTAATTACTTATTTTCACTTTGAATTTTCTTAATAATTTATTCTTGCATTTTTTCTTCGTCTTTGCGTTTCTTAAGTTGTTCCTTAAGTTCTTTATTAAGATTTAGAAGGCATTGATTTTATTCTTTCTTTTCTAGAACTTTTCCTTCAATGTCTTCATTCAATTTTTTTGCCTTCTTGGTACTTTTTAACTTCTTGATTTTCATAACTAATATTTTATTATGGTTTCTTAATCGATATATTTCTTCAGTATTACTTGTTAATGTGTTATTGACTTGCGTAATTTCCAACTTGTGCACCTTTTTGTGTCGTTATTCTTCTGTTGGAAGTCTTTGTTTATGGAATTTCACAATTTCCTCATCTCTGTCGTTAACAATTTTGTTCAATCGTATTGTTTCGGATTTATACTTGTATAATTCTTAGTTTATATCCTGATTTTTTAATCTCTTATTGAAATCCTTTTCATCTTTTAATTCCTTAATTTGCGCAAATAATTTTTCTATATCAGTTTTTTGGTCGAAAATTCATTTTCTTTGAACTCCTTGTGAATCTCATGTAATTTAATCTTTATTTCCAATTTTTTATTCATGTCTCACAATTCATCATTGTATCCATGATAACACCTTAACTTTGTTTCTATTTTTTGTATTTATAGTCGCAAACTGACTTCCATGGTCTCTGACTTCTTCAATGATAGATGGCCTTTAGTTTCTTTGGCGATAGATTGTCTTTGATTCTTTCAATGACAAAATGGTCTTCATCTTTGATTTTTATTTTTATTTTTCTTGGACACTAGGTAGTCCCAAAAATGTGTAATAACCACCATTGTGGTATTTTTATTAATACTAACCCTTTAACAGTTTTGGAGATTTAAGATTTTAAATATAATAATAAGTATTATTATATTTAATAGTAATAATATATATATTTTAATAATAAATATATGTATATATAAATAATATATTGTTATTATAATTTTTTTGGAAATGAAATGATTTATGGTTTTAAACTTAAATGGTTAACAGTGATTGCAGTAGGATGGAACACGATGAGGAGCGAGGGAAATGGAGGAACGCTGAGAAAGATGGGGGTGTGTGTTTGGGCATGTGGAGGTCACAACATTTGGAGAAGTTGTGCAGGTGAGGGCGTGTGGGAAGGAAAACTGTAAGTGGGCGTAGAGAGGGGAGGTGCGAATTGCAGAGGGAAGGTGGCAGGGGCTAGATGGAGCCGGAGGCCAAGGTACCTAGGGTCTAGGGTTGCCAACTTACTACTAACTTGCAGACAATCAACTTTTACAGAGAATGGAAAGAGAATAGGAAGAAAGTCTTGACTTACTCGATTAACGACGGTTGATCCAAGCTTGATCTTCTCCTGCTCCAATCTTCTCCAAAGCCTCTAGGGATGCACCTCTTCACCTGCAAAGAGCAAATTCTGCAAGTAATATCTCATACATATATACATAAGAGGTTAGATGAAAAGCATATTAATAATATAATTGAACATATTCATTAAACAAATATACATGATATAAACACAATACAAGATTGGAAGAAGAATTATCTTTATTGACAAGCAGTGAATACGATAAGAATACAACCTAGCTTTTGACACAAGGACTCCTCTGCAACCAAAGGAATTTGAGTTTTGCTGCTCCAAGATTCTAAAGATATACCACTAGCATATCTTTGCTCTCTAAAAATTCCTTCATTAGTCCCATCCCAAGGCCTCTATTTATACTTTGGAAATAGAGAGGTTTCGAACGTTAGGATGGTTGAGATGGTTGGGATATTTATGGATTAAGGCCCAACTAATCTCATCTAATCATGATTTATATTTTTTAAGGTTGAATTAAGGTATACGTGAGTATTAATATAGGCAACTCACGTATGATATGCATGTTTCTCAAAGGGAACTCGCATATGCAAGGTATATGTGGGTTGCAATGCATATACTTGCATATGAAACACGAGTTGCAATACACATAGTCATGTATGCAACCCAAAACTCAGAATAAAAATATATAAGGTTGGTTTGAGGAAAATGCATCAAAGTTCATGCACATCTATAGTGTTTTGGCCAGTTCAATACAAATTGTCCTTTTGTGTATCGACATGATGAATGTCAGCACTCGGATGAAGAAGTGCCATTTTGGCTGATAACAAATGCCCCCTAATGTGTGAGGTCGGAGGGAAGCGATGGCCGGAATACATTATAATAATTATCTTGGAGAACTCAGAAGTCCAAGGAATCAGAGGAAGTACCTGAAACAAATAAATATCAATGTCATATACAAAATCATATCTGAGGATGCCATGTTCAATATACTGGAACACTAGATCCTTTACAATATTTTATTACATCATATGATATGGGTATAATACCACGTATATTACAAAGGTGGATCGAAGCCACAATATACAATGACGAGTCTTCAAAATCTAGAAGCTGTGTAAGTGAACATAACACAATCTTGCACAACTTAGGTTTTAGATGTGAACCTAAGGTCTTCGTCAAAATACAAAGGAACCAGTACAATCCAGGCCATGTGAATAGATCTGTTAAAGTCAAACATGGAAAGGACTCAACAGATTGTCAATCAATAGGTGAAAACTGACAACTAAAGCAAATGATTTCACCAAAGATGAAAGTGAATCGTAATGTACCATCGTCAAAACTCTAGGTCTTTGTCTTCAGGAAGTGCTAATGACAAACCATGCTGTGATAAGGAAGGAAACAAATCCTCCAACGGATCACAGGAGTGACTAGGAACGAGATAACGGAAGGTAGAAACAAGTGATATCAGATAGGATAATGATGGAATCGAGATAATAATCAAATGCAGGAATAAATCCTTGAACAATGAGCACGACACAAAGGTGACCCAAGGAAGCTTTTAACTCTGCAGATAGGAAAACTAGACTTATTTGCCATGTAGGAGACATGATCAGATTCCCCAGGCATAAATGACAAGTGGAGGAGTAAGAAACTCGAGGTGATATCTGAGCTGAAAGTATACACTAAGACATGAGTATCAAAAATTTCAGAGAGTGCTATGTTCAAGGAGGACATGCTGCCACTGACTGTAACCCAAAAAGAATACTTCCTCCTTATCTTTCCTGTTAAATTTTAACTAGTCCAGGAAAGTCAACTCAAGTCTCTCTTCATTTTTGACAAGCTTGAAGAGGAGAGGAAATAATGCTTGATAATGTCACTTATTCATGGATTTTACGAGCCTGAACTAGTACATGCTCATTGGTTTTTTCATATTTAGAGAGTCTAAAAACTCCGAAGAATACTCCAGGGGGTTCCTTTTTCGTCCAATTTAGTCTCCTAAGGCTGAAAAAGTATTAAACATACCACAAAAGAACTCTCTTAACTTTCAAGGAAGAAAAGGAACTCCTTTTCATACTTAGTTAGGGAGGTCTGAAAAGGTTAAATTACCACCTACCCAGTGCCCCTTCAAAAGCAGTATATAGCTTGAGTTTTACGAGTGTGAAGGAAAGCAAGATCACTAGGAAACATCCATTTGGTTATGAGGAATGGGGCTTACAACAGTAAAATCGATGCTTTGTTCTTGGTGTTTAACGAGCAATATGACAAAGACATAAAGTACACTCAGAATTTTTTTCATGTTTAGGTCCAGAGCACGAAAAAGAGAAAATTAAGCTCATACCAGACGCTCCTTTTCTGTAAGTTTAGTCCCTCGGGTCTGGAAAAGCGATAGACCTATGCCTGAGAATACTCTTCTCAATTCCATAGAAAAGAGAGTGATCCTTTCTCGTATTATTCCACATGGTCCAAGAAAGTGATAACCTACCACCAATGTGGATTCCCATTCACATATTCTTAACAATCCTAAATGGACAAGTTTACTCGGCAGTCAAGTCTATTTTTAGGAGTTAGACCTGGGCCTAAAGAAAATCCATAAGGGAGGGGAGCCTAATAAAGGGGATAGCTTGTAAAAAGAGACCAACATGAGGCTCAATTTGGCATGAAAAATAGCTAAGAAGGCTCCCCTAGACCTACGAAAAATGTGGCATGAGTACCAAAAGACAATCAATGTGTTCTAAACTAGGGTACTCATGGAAGGAAAGCCCTATACATGGAAGAACAATGGTATAAACAAGGTACTAATGGATAAACACCATAGTCCGTGGTCAAAGTAGTGATCCTAGGGTTAAGGCAGATTAGGATAGATGCAAAAATGCATATAAATGACCAAAATCCTACCCTATTTGAGTGAAAAACAACTTTGAGTAACCTTGGACCTGCTTCATTAGGAAAACATCACATGGTATTAGTTTGATTTTGATAAAAATTAAAAACTATAGGTTAAAAAACCCACATTCTGAAATTATTTCTATAAATAGTTCAAAAATAGAAATCAAAGTCACCATTTCATATTTTTACCCAATGTAGACAAGTTTTACCTCTGCCTTCAATCACTCAGTGTGGACAAACTAGTGGATGAATTTCAAATCCGCAAGTGCTAGGTAATTCAGCTTTTAGTGCTCTTCCATTTCATCCATTCAAATTTTCAATTCTATGCAAAATTTTAATGTTTTAAGCCAACTTTAGGAAGGTCACGTTGTAGATGCGGTATGTGACTTACACGGTCGTGTACACACGTTTTATATGTGACTTTCCCGAAAGAAACCCGTGTATGATACGCGACATGTCCAAAGGACAGTCGTGTATGTTAGTTTTTCATCACATTAAGCTAGCATTATGATCTTAGGATCTTTTCACTGAGACAATAACAAGCACAACATTAAAACATAAGCACATCACAAGAGACAAGAGACACAAAGAGATTTTCCTCAGGGAAACCATAAAGGAGAAAACCCCGCAACTTCCTCTAATATAGAATCAGCACCAAAAAAGTAAGAGATCTCCCAAAACAGCAGTAGTCTTCTGTCTTCTGTCTAGTCCCAAAATTTCCTTCTTCAGTAGTGCGCCACACTTGGGAGAGCAAGTGATGTATTTCACAAGTGATAAATAGAGAGACTCTCACTCTCTATTTATATTCATCCGTTCACTTGAATTTCCTTTTCACATGTAGGCTCAACCTAATAATTACTACTCGAGCCTACACCTTAATTAGTGTATAATAACTCAAGTGCCCCGAAACTGTGGGGACTTACCTAATGACTTGACATGACTTGTTTACATTATTAATCTTCCCGATCGGATCATCGGGGCATGATCACATGACTCAAATACATAATAGAAACATCCCAGAATAAACATCGGGTTACAATACATAAGATACATAGAAGAATACATTTCGAAGTTACATATACATCAACACTCCCTCTTAACTAGGAAGGTATTCTTTTGACACAATTTTCAGCACTGGTCTTCTTCTATGCATCAGCTGGATTATCTCGTCTTCAAGTCATATTTGTCTTCAGGTCATCATTAGATCTGGATCATCATAGAACATCATCACTGGTTTTGGATCATCTCTCGATCTGGATCATCATCACTGGACTGGATCTAGATCATCACTCGATCTGGATCATCATCACTGGACTGGATCTGGATCATCACTCGATCTGGATCACTACTGCTGGATATTCATTACTGGATCTGGATCATCACTTGATCTGAATCAACACTGGTGCTATCTCATGATTCTTCTTGTCATAGGAAGTTCTACAAAGCCAGCCCTTTTTCATGCTGGTTGTAGGCCTACCCTCATGTAGGTCTTCGCCCAACACTTATATCTGACTTGCTCGTCAGAAAGGCGCGCCCAGCACTCACATCTGATCATGTAGTAAACTACAATCCCATCAAAAAGGCCCAGCACTCACATTCACCAGCATGATAGGACACACCTACTATCATGTGTGAAATGGCTCAGCACTTACAACCACTAGCATGATAGGACACACCTACTATCATCTGTGGAAAGGCACAGCGCTCACATCCACCAGCATGGTAGGACACACCTACTACCATCTGTGGAAAGGCTCAGCACTTATAATCACCAGCATGGTAGGACACACCTACTACCATCTGTGAAAAGGCTCTGCACTTACAATCACCAGCATGGTAGGACACACCTACTACCATCTGTGAAAAGGCTCTGCACTTACAATCACCAGCATGGTAGGACACACCTACTACCATCTATGAAAAGGCACTACACATATAGTCACCAGCATGATAGGACACACCTACTATCATCTGTGAAATGGCATAACACTTACAGTCACCAGCATGATAGGACACACCTACTATCATCTGTGACAAGGCTCAGCACTTACATCCATCCAGGCGGGAACACATCCTGCTCACAATGATGGAAGGGCATGCACTCATATTTGATCATGAGGGGAACACATCCCAGCAATCATATCAGAATGGCCCCCAGTCCTCCTCAACTGAGCTACCTGGTAACTGACCAGGCGCCTCCATTCTCCTAGAGAATGGTAGTTGCCCTTACATCTGACCTGCTCGTCGAAATGGCCAACACTCACATCTGACATGGAAGGAACTTAATCCTTTAGCCATGACCAGAATGGCTCAGTCCTTACATCTGATCAAGTGGGAACACATCCCTCTATCACATCAGAATGGCTACTCAGTTTTTACACTGAGTGATCCTGGTAACTGACCAGGTGCCTCTATTCCTAGAATGGCAACTGCCCTTACATCTGTCCTACTCGACAGAATGGCCATCACTTATATCTGACATGGAAGGGAGCAACCCTCTCACCATAACAGAATGGCTCAGCCCTTACATCTGACCTGCTCGTCAGAATGGCTATGGATCTCAGCACTCATATCAGCCATGGAAGGAACCAATCCTCTCACCATGACGGAATGGCTCAGCCCTTTCATCTGACCATGGAAGGAACCAATCCTCTCACCATGTCAAAATGGCTATGGGTCTCATCACTGTCTCTGGGAGGAAGCCTCTATCTGGAGAACACCGAGTCTCTCTCTTAAGTACTTGAACTTCGGCCTAGCCAATGGCTTCGTCAATACATCAGCTATCTATTCCTCTGTCGCAACATACAGGAGCTTCACTGATCCTCTCTGCACCATATCCCTAATATAGTGATATTTGATCTCGATATGCTTCGACCTGTCATGGAACACTGGATTCTCTGACAACTTCACGCAACTCTGGTTGTCACAATGTATACAAGTAGCATCTAACTGGAGATCAAATATATCAGACAGTAGCTTCCGCAGCCATACTGCCCCACAACTAGCTGAACAAGCTGCGACATACTCTGTTTCAGCTGTACTCAGTGCCACACAGGATTGCTTCCTGCTAAACCAAGAGATCACACCTGATCCCATACTGAAGCAACATCCAGAAGTACTCTTTCTGTCGATGGCACTGCCTGGCCAATCATCTTCTGATTCGCATCGTACTTGAGCCCATAATCAACTGTACCCTTCAGGTACCTCAGAATATGCTTTGCAGCCATTAAGTGAACACTTCTCGAATCTGTCAAGTACTGGCTCAAGGTGTTCACAGCAAAGCAAATATCTAGTCTCATGTTCGTCAGGTACATCAATGACCCAATCATCTGACGATACATCATAGCATCAACCGAATTTGACGAAGCATCACTCAATAGCTTTAGGTTTGATGCCATAGGTGTGGTCATGAAGTCCATCATCCTGAACCTCTTCAGGATCTCTACTACATACTTCCCTTGTCCAAGGAATATTCCATCTGTACTCTGCCACACCTACATACCTAGAACAATAGCGCATCGACACATAACAGGAGTATCACTGGTATTCCTTCTTCAACCTTGAGCCAAAGGTTGGAATCCGCTTTACTCTCAGTAAATCCTAGAGTCATCAGTAATCTAGCCATCCTGTCGTATCATGTCGAACCTTAGGATCTTCTGTAGTCACTCCCTCTGAAGCGGAGAATCATACTCCCTCTATCTTTCGTACTCTATGCACTGAAACATTTTGTACTGGAGTGACAAGTAGTATTCATCTAGGATCACTAGATACTAAGATCCTCTATCTTGAACTTCTTCAAAATTTCATCTCGCACCCATCTGTGAGCTTGTCATCCTCTATCAACCTTGTAACAAAGGTTAAGATATTCATCAATCTCATCATGTATGTGTTTCAACTCTTACTAGCTGCAAATGTCTCTTCGTAGTCTAGGCCTTCCTTTCGTGAGAAGCCTCATGCTACGAATCTTGCTTTGTATCCCACGATGTTTCCACCTAATGCATGATGGAACTATGAACTTCTCTTCAGGTCTCGATACTATGCCCTGAAATCATTCTTCTTGAACTGGTCTTCCCTTTCTTCTTGGTGGCTGGAAGGTTCTGCATCAATGATGTCACTGCACTCATCATATTATTCTTTGTCTTTGAACTGTCGTCACTTGTTCTTCGGAACAAGTCTTCATTATTCTTTTCTTGTAGGTGATTATGTATACGATCTTTCCTACAAGTCAAATGCATTTGTATGGTTAGAAACATTTCATAAGGAATATTCATACTGGCAAGTTACTATGCATAAATATATGATCATGCAACTACTTTAGCCAATACAACATTCATCCATATCTCACTGAAACTTTCTAGATGCCTTCCATCTCTACCAGGACAACATTGATATTGTGCACTAATCCAATATGTCAGCAAAGAGGTTTCATTCTACATAAGTAGCAATGGAGAATTTGTATAGCCCCATGAGCTACTTACCCATCACATGCATATTAGTAGTATTCTGTCATTAATGCAATCATCCTATCATGCATAATACAATAACTGAAAATAAACAAATACATAACAAAATAATATAATGAAATGACAATTGAATACTTATCTTTATTTGTTTCGTGGGTATACTGCTTCTTGATCCTTCAGCTTCATCGTCTTCTTCATTCATGGTTGTATCATGGATCCTGGGTGCTTCTGCTTCTGCTTCTTCAGGTTCTTCAGTAGGTCTCTTTCTGGATTTGTTGTAAGCTGTGTCTTCATCAAATGTTACATCCCTACTGACGTCAATCTTCTTGTATCCTGGGAAGTAGATTCTGTAAGCCTTCGAGCTTTCAGAGTAACCCACAAATATGCCCTTCTTTCCTGAAGGATCTAGTTTTGTTCTCTTCTCTTTTGGAATATGTATGTACATGGGACAACCAAATATTCTGAGATGGCTGAATTCTCGTTTCTTGCCGGAGAAGACTTCTTCAGGAGTCTTGTTCTCGAGTACTCTATGTGGAGTATGGTTCTATACATACACTGCTGTTCTAGCAGCTTCATCCCAAAGATGCATAGGTAGATCTTGATCATGAAGCATAGCTCTTGCAGCTTCCATGATAGTTCTGTTCTTCCATTCTGCAACCTCATTCTGTTGTGGATTATAAGGAGTTGACAACTCCCTCTTAATCCCTGCTTCTTTGCATATCTCTTTGAATTCATTCGAAGTGAATTCTCCACCATTATCTGATCAAATGGTCTTGATCTTCTTTTCAGTATGGTTCTCGATCAAGGCTTTGAATTCCTTGAACTTGCTGAACACTTCATCTTTGCTTTTCATAAAGTAAATCCATGTCTTTCTAGAAAAAATCATCAATAAAAGAAACATAGTATGCATACCCGCTTAGTGAGTTTGATGACATTGGACTGCATACATCGGAGTGGATGATTTCTAGAATGCCTTTGGCTTTGCTTTCACTGCTAGGAAATGTCTTCTTTGTATTCTTCCCTTTCACACATCCTTTGCAAACCCCATCATGCTTTGCTTGGAATTCTGGAAGTCCTTCAACAGCTTTGCTTGCAATAGGTAGTGCTCTGTAGTGCTCATGTGCAAGCCTTCTATGCCAAAGCTCATTTGGCTCTACCGTATCATGGATCAAGGCTTGTTCTGGATGGCCCTTCAATTTGTACAAGCCTCCTTCTTATTCTCCAATCACTACCGCATCATCGATAGTCTTTCCTTTTGGCCACATGATGACTTGACCATCTATGAATGCAACCCGCATTCCTTTTGCATCAATGCTGAAATGGAGAGAAGGTTCTTCTTGAGTCCTGGAACAAACAATACTTCTTTCATTGTTAGAGACTTACCAGAGTCTAGCTTGTATGAAGATTCCCTACTACCTCTTATTGGATATTGGTAGTCATCTCCTAGTTTCACCTTGTGAGGTGATTCATGTTCTGAGAGTCTTACAAAATATTCCTTGAATCTCGTCATATGTTTGGAGGCCCCACTGTCTATAAGCCAATCATCACTACCATGAGTAATGTTACCTGTGAGGGCTGATATTAGAACATATTCATCCTCGCTTGAAGAATCTTCACTTTCATATCTGGATCTCTTTCTGGATGGTTCATCATCCTCTGCAGCATGAGCATGATGTCTTCTTTGGCCTTGACCAAGTTCTACTAACCTCGTCTCCCCCTGAAACTGGAACCTCTATATTCATGTAGGTGTCCAATCCATTTTCTTCAGAGAGATCATATACTTCCAGGATTGGAAGTTGTCAACTTCCCCAAGCTTGTCACCAAGCTGATGTGATATATTACTTTGAAATGAGAACCTCAAATGAAAATAGCAAAGGATTAGATCTTACCGATTTGAGGTGTCCGTCCTTGTTCCGGAGCTGGCTGATCTAGGGTTTGTCACAGAAACCCTAATTTTAAAAACTTTGAATCTTTCAGATATGATTGGATAGATAGATATATCTCTTCAAATGGATCTGTCCAATGTACTCCTTTTCTGAAAACGGTGGAGGGAAGCTCCCGGAACAGGAAGCCCTAATTTTCTGATTTCTTCTGCAGAAATTCTTGTTACTGTTTCTGTGATATCTACGAAATTACTGATCCTCTGGTGCTGAAATTTCTCACTGAGGTAACCTCACATGTCCTTGATCCAACACCATAGGTTTCATCAGGATTGGTTTCACCATTTTGGATTTATGATCCTTTTCCCAAGGTGACCTGTTACAGGACTGTTCAGAACAACGAAGTTATACGGAATGCCACGTGTCACTGGTTCATCTTCTAAGTCTTATCTTCAGACCACCAAAAGTAAATTCCATGTACTTTATGGAAAATCTTCAAGAATTCCATTTGGACCTATGTAACCCAAGATATTGCAGATCTCCCCAGATGTCCTGTTTAGGGATGAATTCTGGAAGAGGCTAGAACCCTAACTTGGAGAGATCATATCTCCCAGAATATAGCGAACCTGAGGCTGATTTTTGGAAAAATTGTTCATCAGGATTTTATCTTCAGCTTCTGAGACTTTTCCAATCTCGAAATATAGTGACTGTACCAAAACTTAGCAGTTTTAGTATTTAGGGTTTCTCTAGCTCGGGGTCAAACTAGGGTTTGACTTTCCCATAGATTTACCCAACCAAATTTCTTGATCCAGGTCTCTAAAATTTGGTTTTTATGAGGAGAAAAAGCCTATGCTGTTCTCACTCAAAAATTCCTCTTCTGTAGAAATCCCTAATTTCCACATCGAAACTGAAAATGCTTGAAATTGAATTTCGCATCGACAAAAAGATGCACCCTTCAATGGAGAGTCATCCTAGCATAATTTTGCTGAAAATCTGTGGAGGAAGATCCACAAAATAGGAAGCCCTAGTTCCTGTAGCTACACAATGTCTTCTTCTCATGTTAGCTCTAATACCATGTTAGTTTTTCATCACATTAAGCTAGCATTATGATCTTAGGATATTTTCACTGAGAGAATAACAAGCACAGCATTAAAACATAAGCACATCATAAGAGACAAGAGACACAAAGAGCTTTTCCTCAGGGAAACCATAAAGGAGAAAACCCCGCAACTTCCTCTAAGATAGAATCAGCACCAAAACAGTAAGAGATCTCCCAAAACAGCAGTAGTCTTCTGTCTTCTGTCTAGTCCCAAAATTTCCTTCTTCAGTAGTGCACCACACTTGCGAGAGCAAGTGATGTATTTCACAAGTGATAAATAGAGAGACTCTCACTCTCTATTTATATTCATCCGTTCACTTGAATTTCCTTTTCACATGTAGGCTCAACCTAATAATTACTACTCGAGCCTACACCTTAATTAGTGTATAATAACTCAAGTGCCCCGAAACTGTGGGGACTTACCTAATGACTTGACATGACTTGTTTACATTATTAATCTTCCCGATCGGATCATCGGGGCATGATCACATGACTCAAATACATAATAGAAACATCCCGGAATAAACATCGGGTTACAATACATAAGATACATAGAATAATACATTTTGAAGTTACATATACATCAACAGTGTATACTGCGCGACATATAAAAAGTATATCTAGGGCCAAAATCAAAGTTTTTTAATGAGTTTTAATGTTTGATGGTGGCTTCATGGATAGGATAAAACATTGAGTTGGAGTGGAGGGAGAGAGAAAATGAAACTATGGACCAAGATGCACTTTGAAGTTCCCCCACGATGCACGCATTGCAGCAAAGTGGGTTGCTAAAGTTCTTTTGTACTTCACCTATGCGATCCAATGTCTGTTTGTTGGAGTTTTTTATTAACTACTGGGATCATGATCTAGGTGCATTTGAACTACAAGGTGAGATTCTAGAAATTACACTGGAAGACATCTATTTCATTGTGAGTTTGTCACAACGGGGAGCACCTGTCAACTTCGAGGGTACAGACAGAGGTGGTGACATTCTAAGTGTTTAGGATTATATCAATACTTACTGCATGCTCGGTACTCAGAAAAGAGGTACTTGCATCCCTATTGTACATATCTGTAGATTTCCATTACAAGTGTTGGTAAGCACAGTGGTAAGGGTTGCGGGATCATCATCAATCCATCTTTCTACTCTAAACCAGATGAGAATTGTTGTGGAGTGCCTACAAGGATTTGTATTTAACTGGTGCTCGGGAGTAATCCCGATAATGAAGAAACAAATATCTGACTGCAAGAGAGGCCAATGGAAGAACTTTGGTTATTCTAGTATATTGGTGGCCTTTTTCTTTGAGAGAGTGCCCGCTCTTAGCCCTACAGTACCTTTACCATCTTTCTCTCCCTGCCAGCCTAGACTAAGTAGGTGGGGAGAAATATTCCTTCGCCAGGGCAGTGGTGGCTCAATTCAGAGTGTTTACGATGATGACTTCTACCTATGGTGGGAGCGGAAACTACCAGCACTGGAGCAGTTTCCATATGCTGGGATGGATTATCGGGGTGACAATGACCTTGTCCTCTCTCCTGGAGGAGCATGGGGAGCATCAGCTATTTGTTATTTCAAGTTTTCAAAATTTTATTAATTTTTAATCATAAAAGATATATACATATGTATAAAATTTTTAATCCTTTTAATGTTTAAAATTAAGATATTGGACCAGTCCACCATGATGGGCATCCTTGTATGCATGTATGACCAGTGGCAGGAGAGGATCAAGGTTTGATCAGGGTTCTTGAGGGGAAGCTGGCCAGGCTTACCCAAAGAGTCCCTACTTTATGCATTGAGCAAATCCCTGCCATTATGCAGGAATTAGTAGTTGGTATTCCACCCACCCAGATACGTCTTATGAGGAGGGTAGCCAGGATAGTATTAGTCTACATAGATGTCGTTGAGGCTGCTGCAGCTGAGCAAGCTGAAGAGGCCCAAGAACAGGATGACCAGGGTGGTCAAGATTAGACCTTGGGGCATTTTATGGATTACGATCCAATTTTTGTATATTTTTTTGTATATTATACAGTTATGACTAGATCTGAGGATCAAGAACTCGACCTATCTATATGGACATATATTTACATACATATCTATATATATATATATATATATATATATATATTGTTGGTTTATTTACATGTGTTTTATAATGTATCTGTTGTGTATTTTTATGAAATATGTGTTAAGTGTCAATCCAAGATATAATTCACGTATGCATCAGTTCATGAGTTTTGATTTGTTGGAATATGATTAAATGTGATAAAATAAAAATTTATTTCCAATAACCTAACTTGCATGAACTGATGTAATAAAATAGGGTTTCGCACCTGATAAGCTCGATTGGGTCGGGAAACCACCAGTTGAGAGTCAAGTCTGACTTCCAGCTGGGTGATACCACGTGACAAGGCATCCCATAAAAGCTTAAGGACGACCCTGTATTCGACCACATTATTGGTAGTAGGACCTAGGAAAGCACCTCCAGAGGCAACTAGCTATCCTAAGGGTGAGTAAATAACCCATGCAGTTGAAGCTAGGTTGCAAGTGTGACGACTAGCGCCATCTACAAAACCTAGGAACCACTCAGATGACATCTGTAAAAACCAACAGATGGTATAAGAACACAAACCAGTGAGCTATTGTACATAAAGTTAATTACAATAAAAATACAAGAAAAAGTGTTAAGCCTAGGCATAGTAATTCTTCAGGTAGAGTCCATTTCTAGGCTCAGGCAGCTTATTCCCCTCGAAATCAGTTAATTCATATGCACCTTTCTTCAGAAATTTTGACATGACATAGGGTCCTAACAACATAGAGCTGAATTTCCCTGCCCCTAGGGGTTCTTTGTCTTGGTCCTAGAGCAAGACAAGATCCCCTTCAAAAAAATACTAGGTTTGACTAACTTATCATATTGATTTTTCACCCTATTTTTATGAGCCTCGTTTGTAGTCAATGCATCTCTACGTTGCTCATCTAGATGTTCTAAGTGTAACAAACGTTCCTCTAGCTTAGTCGTATCAGGTAACACATGAATGGCAATTTTTAAAGAGAAGATTTCACATTCAACTGGGGTTACTGCTTCCACCCCATGAATGCGTTAGAAAGGAGAGAACCCCATGGTAGTTTTTACATTGGTTCGATAGGCCCAAAGTGTAGGATACAAAATGATGTGCTAATTTGATCAGGATGCGTTGATAATACGCTTGAGAATAGTCTTCAAGGTCTTATTTACTGCCTTGACTTGAACATTCGCTTGCAGGTAGAAAGAAGAGGAATGTTCTTGTTTAAACCCTAGCATAGTGGTCAATTTGGTCATCATGCTGTTTTGGAAGTGACCACCATGGTTAGTGACAATCTCTTTAGGAATACCAAAACGTGCAATAATTTGGTTGAAAACAAAAAAAGTTGTAGTTTCCTCATCAACCTTATAAGTGGGCATTGCCTCTGCCCACTTCGTAAAGTAATCCACAACGACAATGATGTATTTGTGCCCCCCGGATGAAACCGGGTTGCACGTCACGTAATCTATCCCCCACTTAGTGAAGGGGCCCACTGAAGTGATGGGAAATAACAGAGCAGGATGCGACCGCATCTTTATGGTGTAAAGCTGACAAGTATGATAGCTCTTCACAGATTCCACACAATCTTTAAAGATCGTGGGCCAGAAATAACCGGCATGTAAGATCTTCTGGGTCGTTGCTAACCCAGATAAATGACCCCCACATGCTCTGCTATGGGAATCATTTAGGACAATCTCAGCCTCTTCGTGGGTAAGACACCGATGCAAAATAGAGTCTACCCCTCTACGATATAAAGCATCTCTAATAACGAGGTATTTTTTCGCATGTAAGCGTAATTTGCGTCGTTCTTCCCGTGAAAAGGTTGCAGGACACTTAAGAGTCTGGAGATAGACAAGTATATCTCCATACCAAGGGTCAGAGGTGGAAATCAAGAAAATGTGTTCATCTAGGAATGAGTCTTCTTCAATGGCTACATCTTCTTCAACTGGAAATTCTGCAATAAGTTCTACAAAAACTAAGGATTTTTTGGATTTGGAAAATTGAAAATCCAAGTCAAATCCTTGGAGAATGAATATCCATTTATTGAATTTTCCTCCAAGTATCCGTGGAGACAAAACATATTGGAAAGGATTAACATCTGCCACTACTATTGTAGTCCTCAGTAAGATGTAGTGACGCAACCTTTGAATAGCATACACAGCTGCTAACGCCAACTTTTTGATGTGGGAGTACCTAAGTTCAGGGCTAGCTAAAGCACGACTAAGATAGTAGACGACATGCTCTTGGAGCTCATCATCCTCTCGGACTAGCACTACCCCTATGATCGACTCAGATGCAGCCAGATACAATATAAAATCATGAGAGTAATCTGGCAGACGCAATAAAGGTGCTGACAACAAAGCTTTCTTTAGTGCCTCGAATGCAAGTTGTGTGATTTCATCCCATACAAATGGGGTGTCCTACTTCAACAGGTGCATGAAACCTTTAGTGTTCTTGGCACAATTCACGATAAAATGCCAAAGAAATTTAGACTTCCCTTGCAAGATCTAAAGTTTCCTGATGGAATGAGGAGGAGGCAGATTTACAATGGCCTCTACTTTCAAAGGATCCACCTGAATACCTTTGTTAGAAATAATGAACCCGAGAAGCCTACCTGACTCGACATAGAAAACACACTTGTGGGGATTCAAGCATATTTTGTAATGTCTGCATCGTTCAAAAATTAAACGCAAGTGATATGGGTGATTGATACTCTTACAAGAATGTGCTGGTAGATCATATAGGTAAGGTTTGACAATAGACTTGATGTCCTGAAAGGAAAAATTCATTGCCTGCTGAAAGGTAGCCCCTACATTTTTCAATCCAAAAGGAATTTTCTTATACATAAATGTACCCCAAGGACAAATGAAAGTCATTTTATGTTGGTCTTCCAGCTTCATTTGAATCTAATTATACCTGGAGAAACCATCCATAAACAAAAGGACTTCACTCCCCACACAAGAATCAATGATTTGATCTATGAATGGTGTGGGGTAGTTATCATTTGGACAAGATTTGTTTAAATTACGAAAGTTAGTATAGACACATATCATTCCTTGCTTATTATCGACAGGAACAGGGTTGGATACCCATTCTGTCAAAGCAATTGGGTAAATAAAACCAGCTTTCAGTAGCTTTTCAACTTCAGCCTTAACAGCTGCCACTTTACACGGATTGACAGGTCTAAGTTTTTGTCGAACTAGTTTGGCATCAAGATAGGTTCTAATTTCATGTTCGACTATTGATGGATCTATGCCTGTCATCTCCTCATATGACCAGGAAAACACGTCACGAAACTCCTTAAATAAGGTTGTATAGATAGAAATATTCTCCAGAGAGTAGTTTGTGCCAATATATACATTTTCCACAACGTTTGGGTTCACAGAGACGTTGATAGGAATAGTAACGAAAATGTTTGCCATATTCCCCTTGGAAAATATTCCCTCCCTTCGTAAGGGATTGATTGGTATATCAGCATCACCTGCCAGTCTCATATGAAACTCTTGATTTTCAATCCTGCTTAACTTTAGAAGGAAATAGGATCTATGATGAAGATCTTCACAGATTTTATATCTTCTGCTCATAGCTTCCAAAATGGATTCGTCATAAGGAAAAACCATATCTAAGAAATCATCAGTATGCAAAGAGTTCTCTGCCCAAGCAGGTAGATAGCTTTCTTCCAGCCTCTCTGAGACTGTATGAGGAAATGAAACAGGATCAACAAAGGTGTTAACAATAGCTTGATAGGTTACTTCCACTGGCGATAAAGGCACTTCATGCTCATGACAGGAAGGAAGGACCCAAGGATTCGTTCTATCGCCAACCGTTGCAATAGACTTCCCTACACTAGTAGAACCTAAATAGTTAATCGGGGCTGGGATATCGAATGTTCCCATTAAGGATGAATACATTCCATCCCCTAATCTCTTTGAAATAGGTTTGACCTGATCAACCAATGGCACAGTGGACTCATTAGTTTCCATGCGGCCTTTCCGAGTGAAACTAAGTTGGTTAACTATAACCAACTTCCCTTTGTGTGGAAACACTACCACCTGAAGAACAGTCAATGCAATGGCAGACATGGCATAAATCCAAATTCTCCCTAGAAGAAAGTTATAATCTAATGGTGCATCTATTACCTCTACCTCAACAGAGACTGCCTTCCCTTCCAACTTTATCTCGAAAGCTGGTAGGAAACCATGTGGATGAAATGACCTTCTATCGAAATCAGTAAGTAGGGTGTTCGATGGAACTAGCTCTAGAGATCCAAGATCCTTCTAGAAAGACAAGGATATGACACATGTGGAAGCACCCTCATCAACAACTAACCTTCCAATGGTTTTTTCACCATGGATGACATCTATCGACAAGGCCACATGATATGGTAGGTGAATTTTGACATTAGAAAAATTAAACTTCTCCATTAGGTTTGATGAATCCATACTACCTAAGGTAGCTAAGAGTGCATCTCGTTGGGAGGGACAACTTTGTAACACCTCCAAAGCTGACATCGCACAAGGGGTTTGGGCTAAATCTTCAACTACTGAGTAATTGGTTGCATCCCTAACATTAGGATTGTGCAATAAATTCTTGAAGACACCTTTTGGTATCTTAGGAATAGTTTCAACAGGTTTCTCAATTGTGAGAGGGTTAGATGTTTCACCTATAGACTTACCTTTCTCATGAGCCTCTGTCTCATATTTCTTGTTTCTAGTCTAGAGTAATGTCTGGGATCGAACCATGTTGATATAATTTTGGTTAGGGGCATTAGCAGTGCCCCCTGCTACATTAGAAGCTGAAGTTGAATTCTGTCGTTAGGGAAAAGGATTTTTCAAGACAACTGGCTGTTGGCTTTTGAGCAACTTTTGAGCTTGATCCATAAGGGGACACTAGTGGGTTAGGTGATCTTCCTAGAACAACTTACAGGGAAATTTCACCTTCTTCTTCTCTTTTTCCCCCCATCAGCATTACTTGTGGGTTTTGGATTTTTTTGGTTTCCCTCACCTTTCTTCCCCTTTTTCTTTTTCCCACTAGGATGTTGATTTCCCTTTTTGGAGGATTGAGCAAAAACATTTGTGTTTTGGGGTGAGGGGGAATCCTTTTCTTCCTCTGCCATAGAGTGTTTGATGGAAAACTCATGGAGCCATTTAGCCAAAGACTCCATGGTGGGAGATTTCACTGAACCAACCACACCATCGTCATGGGGTCTAGGCTTAGGTTTTTCGACACTATGTGTTGACCACGGTGCATCAGGGATGATTTCATATAGAATCCCAAACTGAGAGTATATCGGATCCATCTGTTGGGACCTGAGGATAGCCTCTTCCTCATTAGTTACTCCCGAAGTGGATACATCCTTAGATATATATGGCAATAAGGACTTAAGGAACCATTCTAATAAAAACTCAAGAGGGATAGTGGCCTTAATGAGCCTCTTCCACCTTCTCCACTCTTGGATGTGATCCAAAATGTGAGTGGATTTGTCCTATCGAAAGGTGGACAATACGTTTGTGCAGCATCATACTGGATAGGAAGTTGGAAATGGTTAAGGAACACATTAGCTAGGTCCCAAAAACTACCAAACGCAGAAGAGGGAATTTCAATGTACCACTTTGCTATAGCACTTGTCAAAGTTCTTTGGAACAATCTCAACCCAACGGTGTCATCGTTCAGTGAGTTGGAAGAGAACCACAAGTGAAAGGTGGTGATATGAGCCCCTGGTTCTTCACCAACTTTACCTTCAAACTTTGGAATATCCGAGGGTAGCTTGGTAGGGACAGGTGGCCAGGAGGCATCATGTTTCACCGGGTCATTCATTAACGTGGAAAAATATGGCAAGTTCAAAGTTGTCAGGAAAGGAAGCTTGGGCCTAACCGAAGCTTGAAAAGTACAAGTTTGGGAATTAGAAGGACTTACCCCCTAGTTCCCAAATGTGAAGACGAGATTTCCCCTACCTATCGGTTGTGAAGTAGTCAGACTGCTTTGAAAAGGATTCCACCCATAAGCAAATGGATTATTCATATGTGGTGTCATGTATGTGGTTTGAGCAGCTCTAGTTGAAACTAGAGTTTGAAAAACAGGAGCAGGTATCTCTTTGCTAAAAAGCGAGAAAGGAGATCTCGTGAAAGGAGCCAAAACTAGTGTTTGAAAACCTTTACCATAAGGGTTAGCGTTTCCAAACTGCACCCCTACATAAGCGGGTGTGGGGCCTACATATGCAGTGGATGGGGGAATGTTCCCCCCATTCCAAGGAAAACCCTAGACAAATGAAGAGGATCCAACAGGACCACTCTAAGCAGTGTGTGCAAAAGAAGGTGAAGCAGAAGGTACACTGGGAATCCCAGTGACCACCCCACCAGAAGTGCCTACTACATTTGTGGAAGTCAGTGGTTGAACCACCCGACTAGCTGGAGTTAAAGGAGTAGTGGGTATATTTTTTCTAGGAGTACCAACCGGGGGAGGTGGAACTCCTTCAGCTGGAACAACTGAGATGGGGGTTGAAGGGATTTCTCCTGCACTAGACATTATTCTTCCCACAGGAACACCAATCACAGGTGAATTGAAAGGACGAACCTGGACGATCACAGGATTGTTTAGGTCAATAAGAGGTGAATTAAAGTTTCTCGCAAACTCATCAGCATGCAAGTCTTCTATCTCTACTGTGGTTGTATCAACCTGGTTTGTCCTAAGTTTCTGTTCACCCAGAACTTCACTAATTCCTACCGGTTCAAAAGAACCGTCTGTGTCTAATCTCCGTCTTTGATGGCGCGATGGAGGCTCCACTATGATAAACAGAGGAAATTGTTTTTAACCTTCTTAACCTTCTAAGAGGTTGGTCCTCCACGATTAAAATTTTGACTCAATAAATCACACACCCTAAGGTCGACTAAACACAAACAAACCACACAGAAATCACTACAAAAATTCCTAAAGTCACAGCAGACACAAGGGGTAAAGATGTGCTTTCCAGAATAAATCTAAGAGACAGTTACTTGGATTCCTTGTAGATGTTCTTAGGCACAAGCGGAGGAATCACCCACCACCCTCCCACACCTTCTACCAGGGTTACCTTCCAAGCCCATCCAAGGTCAACCAGAAATAGCCTTCTGGTGTACCTATGTATGAACCCTAGATGTCAAAGAGACTAAAGGCTACCTTAACTATATTAACATTATGTGGGGACAGTCGCAATCCTGGTTCATATGCATGGGCAGGGTAGCAAATCCCAAAACCCTGTCAACACCAGGCACCACATGAATTCGGGAGGGTGGTATTGACAAAAGTCCCCAAATGCAAAAAAACCTTGGTCTACACTTTGACAAGGAATCAGAGGGTTATCTCCTTAGTCCAAGCCTCCATGCAGCCTCATGCTTAACTCCTATTTGAGAGGAGATTCTGACATGGTTTACCTATTGATTGGACAACTACGTCTGAATTTAAACACCCTATCCCACAAGTCTAGCCTGAGCTATTTCAGTGTATGACCCTATAAAATAAAACTTACTAAATTTTTTTAAATTATATCGTTTATTTTAAGGGTTGTTCTTAGTCATAAGGTAAATGGCGTGAAATACTGTGATGTTATAGACTCGATAAGAAAAGTAAAATGGTGTATAAAGCAAATTGCAACTACTTAAACCAAATTTCTTTTCATTTTGCAAATACAAACTAATGAAATTGAAACTAAGTGCGAGAAAACTAAAACTTCTTTTTATAATTTTTGAAATTTTATTTGAAAAACACTGAAAATAAAACGACTAAATGCAACTAAATGCAAAAGTATAAAATGTTTTTGTTCACTTTTTCAAATTTCTTTAAAAACTATAATGCGCCTAAATGCAAATTTTGAGCAAGTTTGAATAATCAAAACATATAAAAATCAAAATGAAGTATAGAGGGCCCAAAATAACCAACTTCAATCAATCAGGAAGAAAAATTGGTAAAAACATGACTTGGAAAAAATAATGAATAAAAATCCACTATTTATACTAAAGAACAAGTGACAAACTGACACTACACAATGCAGCACAGAGTATAAAGTATCTAAAGCCCTGATCACTGACTCAGACACAAAGCACTGAACTTATAAACCAAGCAGGAGGACCAACTTCAAATCACTAGATGAAAGAAGGCTCAAACAAAGAAATCTCAAATGCTTGACAACAAGCAAAAAGTGTGGCATACAGGACTTTAGACTCACAGAGTCATGCCAACAACAGAAGGCACCTAAGCAGGCAAAAAATTCAAACAAGACAGGGACAAGCAAACCCTACCCAAATTTTATGTTGCTACAAGATATGCGCGATTGTCTTATAGAACAACCCGCATACCATACGCAACTGTCCTACAAAGCAACCCACGTATACAAGTTGTTATACGTGATTGTGTATAACAATGACCCACATTTACAACTAAAATGTTTTTCAAAGAAAAAAATAGTAAAGGTCTCTATACACACTACACTGTAAATCAAAGACAAGATAAAAAGACCACACTCAAAATCAGAGCAAAGACGGGTAAAGCACCTACAGGATGAACCCACGGCACGCTGGACTCCCCAATGGTGTTGCCAATTCTGTTGTTCAGGACATTGCACCCTTTTAACCTAGGGTCTGGGGTTACCAACTTACTACTAAATTGCAAACAATCAGCTTTTACAGAGAATGGAAAGAGAAAAGGAAGAAAGTATTGACTTGCCCGATTAATGATGGTTGATCCAAGCTTGATCTTCTCCCACTCCAATCTTCTCCAAAGCTGCTAGGGATGCACCTCTTCACCTGAAAAGAGCAAATTATTCAAGTAATATCTCATACATATATACATCAGAGGTTATATGAAAATCATATCAATAATATAATTGAACATATTCATTAAACCAATATACATGAGATAAACACAATACAAGATTGGAATAAGAATTCTCTTTATTGACAAGTAGTGAATAAGATAAGAATACAACCTAGCTTATGACACAAGGAATCCTCTGCAACCAAAGGACTTTGAGTTCTACTGCTCCAAGATTCTAAAGATATACCACCAGCATAACTTTGCTCTCTAAAAATTCCTTCATTAGCCCCATCCCAAGGCCTCTATTTATACTTTGGAAATAGAGAGATTTCGAATGTTAGGATGGTTGAGATGGTTGGGATAGTTATGGATTAAGGCCCAACTAATCTCATCTAACCATGATTTATATTTTTTAAGGTCGAATTAAGGTATACACAAGTATTAATATAGGCAACTCACGTATGATATGTGTGGTGCTCAAAGGGAACTCGCGTATGCAAGGTATATGTGGGTTGCAATGCATATGCTCGCGTATAACATGTGAGTTGCAATGCACATAGTCGTGTATGCAACCCAAAAATCAGAATAAAAATATATAAGGCTGGTTTGAGGATAATGCATCAAAGGTCATGCACATCTATAGTTTTTTGTCCACTTCAATCCAAATTGTCTTTTTGTGTACCGACATGATGAATGTGAGCACTCGGATGGAGAAGTGCCATTTTGGCTGATAACAGGAGATGGTCAGAAGGAGTGAGCATGGTGAGGAGGGAAGAACAACGAGAAGGTGTAGAGAAGTGGGGTTAGCAAGGAGTAGAAGGGAGGAAGCTGCGAGGGCTAGGGTGATGCGCAGGGAAGAAGCGAGTGTGGGGGGAACATGAGCAAGAGTGCAGTAGCAATAGGGTATGAAGGGACACAAAACAGTGTGAGATGGCACATGGGAGGGATGGAGGTGATAGTGCAGCAGTGTGGAGAATGTGAAAATGAGGAAATGATGCGGTCAATGAGGAATGATGCAGTAGAGAGATGGGTTAAGGTAAAAAAACCTCAAAGTCTCAAAGAAACTCTGAATATAGTCAAACAAGGTTTGTAATTTTTGGCTAAATGCTTAATCTAGAGCCAAGCTTTGGTACCAATGTAATATCCATAGTTTGATATTCTCAATTAACTTGGAATAAACCTATAATTTCTAAAATAACCCACATATCTGTAGATATAAAGTGATATATAAATTGATAGATTACAATGATGGATCGCCTTAAATATAGCTTGGGCATTGTGTATGAAAGGTCATGCCTTTTTATTCTTATTTATAATTAATTATGTTTAACTATTAACTATTTGATTATTTACTTATTATTTTATGTTTCTTACGTATATATTTATTTAATGTGTTTTACAATGTAGCTAATTCAAAATTGGAGCAGACATTTGCTTGGTTTCAATATA
>LPNX010567492.1:825555-843383 GCA_001517045.1 Pseudotsuga menziesii
CATTGTTACAAATGTGACATATCTCACCCACTTGGGCTATAGAAAGCGACTCTCAATGCAACCAGGGATGGAATCATTACCAAAATGACAATTTCCATCTATTCAATAATGGGATTGAGCATATGGAATCCTTTAATCAAACCTTAATCTACTTAATTTCAAACTAGATAACCCAAGGCTTCAATGAACAACACGTATGGTACATGGGATAGGGGTCAATGCTATTGGATGGAATGGAATATCCCAAGTTCTTTTGTCTTAGATTAATTCATAGAAAGGCGCATTAAAGCATCAATGATCTATAAACTATCATGGATATTCCATGGAACATTTTGTCACAAGAGATCTTATAATATTCTGCAATATCCTATTCTAGAGCATTACTTGATATTGCAAATATAATGTTACTTGCTTATTATTGAAATAAACTAAAGTTGGAATGAACGAAGCAAGAAAATTACAAACCATCCACACACTAAACACAAGATATACCATGGGAAACCCCAATATGAGAAAATACCACCTTAAAAGTGAGGCATATGCTCTGCTCTTTTCTTTAAGACTAAAAAATGCAAATACACAGAAATGGGCACTCAATATGGATTTTCCATGAACATTGTGGCTAGTATGCCTACTACATGATCTTCTAATTCTGTTATGTTTCCACAATATCCCACTCGGAGGTGCTCTACTATACTATGGAATAGTATACAAAGAATGGAACCCCTTGTTTTCCTAGCAGCCCCGTATTTGACATAGTCTTATAATCTCCTATAGTTAGGGTTATGGTTTTTGCATACCTCAAACCCTAATTATTGTTAATACTTTAGACCTTCTAAAATATTCTCTAAATTACATACATGACTAGCTCCATATGTGTGAGCAATGGAATATGATGTGGCATCCACATGATCTCATGGAGATCAACAGGATAGGCCAACTTGTTGGAGGCATAACTTTCACATAGAAATTTTGACTTAGGTAATTTTTCACCACTAGAAAGATATCAATGGGTAGAATAGAATCAATAGGTTGTGATATATGCTTGCAAATTTTTTACCCCCAAAACGACTATTTAATACCTTAAAAAGGCTCCATAATGTTCTAGACCCCAAATCACTAAAGTGGTACCTACCCATAAAATGGGCTTTGCTAGCTAATAATTCCAACTTTTCAACCCATAAAGTAGAAGATAAATGAAAAACAATGTAATGATCCCTTTCACATCAATCAACAAACAAAGCCTCGACTTGTTTAATGAAGGAAGGACCAAAACCCCAAGCTTTTAACAATGCAAGAATGAAAAGCCACTCCATGTGATCATGTGATTTCTCGAATTCAATTTTAAAGAGAAAAAAAACGTAGTCTAAGAGATAGGGCTTACTCCACACTTTCTCAAACTACAATAGCATTATTAGGGATGAAATGAACTCTAATAAATAACTGCTTGTTTCAAACAAATAATTTTGGGGAAAATATGTTTGAGTAAATGCATAGAGATTTTAAATAGAGTGTATAAGAAATATTCAAGGGATTAATTAGCCTCTAGTTTGTTTTGATCTTAGGGTCCTAGGAATATTAATAAATCTAATGAGTCCTTGGTTTATACTTTCCCCAAACATTTGTTTGATAATAACCTATTTGCATACCTATATAATATCTATCCTAACAAAATCTTGTGTCTACCTTGTAAAACTGATGATAACCCTTCTAATTTTGGGGGAATTGTCACATATTGTTTCCTTCACAACTACTTCCAACACAAATATAGTGGATATTTTCCCACATACGCTCAAATTTCTCTAAGAGGAAACACATCACCACATCCAAACACTTTTGCATGGCCAACCACCATTCCGTTGAGGACCCTTGAGATTGAGACACCATTTTTTAATAATCAACACACACTTTTTCAATTTCCACCTTGTTTGTAATTCAACAAACCATGGATTCAAGAAAAAAAAATTATCCCTTGCTTCCTTGGTGGCTAAGGTTTTGAAGAAGTCCTTTCTTGACATATCACCCATCATTATCCAGAGAATACTATCTCATAGTTGATCCCATTTATCCCATTTGACCTCATAGACCTTCAAAATGTGACAAATATTGGCAACTTGGGCTTCTGTTTCTTCACCATAGGGGATATTCTAATATAGTTGACAGTTGTACTACAACTCATCATTGATTGGTTCTTATAATTGTTTCCATGGTCTCATTATTTGGAGACATCCATGGCCATGAAAGAAGGTTGTTGTACAACATATGGCATCCGCCCATTAGGAAATCCATTTCTCTTCACCCCCTAGGTGGGGAAGAAAGTTATAATCTCTCTTGAAACAAATAATAAAATTTGGGTTTTTAAGGTCTAGGTCATTCAAAGTGAAGTAAGTCTTATGAAACTTTGTCTTCTTGACCATTCAAGAGAACAACTTGGTCTAAGATATGTTTTGATTCAAATTCACAACTTGGTCAAAGATTAAATTGGACCCCTTCCATAGATTAAAACTAATAAACCATAAGTCGACAAAGTCTCTAGATATAAATTTATTCATGTCATACAAACCGACCTAGATTTAAAGTATAATATGCATGTTTTCCCTTAAAAGGAAGTAAGAATGACATCAAGATTTTTTTGTCATACCAATATGCTAAAGTCTCCATAAATAAGACAAGGGGAATCTATTAACTCATTAACCATCCATCTCCAAAATTCCATCATATCCTTTGCATCATTAGGTGTGTAGATATTATTCACACCAAGTAAATAACTATACAATTAAAGAAACTCCCATACCATTGGAGTTGTGTGGGGTTAATGCCTCACCTGATGACAACTAAGACAAGTTGGGATGAAATCAATATAGCCATTGTCCTCCCTTCATAATGACTAGTTAATAAAGTAGAAAAGTGATAGAATCCTACATTTAAGGCCATTTCCAATTAAAAGTAATGAAGTTTAACTTCTTGCAAACAAAAAATGTCAAGCTCTTTGAGAATGACCCCAACTTTCCAAACCTTATTCTTTTTCAGAGTGGTTTGTTCGTCCCTTGACATTACAAAAGCCAAATTTTATTGTAAAAAGGGGGTTGTTGGCCCCTTAACATTACACAAGGAAAATTTCATTTGGATTCCATTGAAATGAAGTCTATATCCTCTTCATTCTCACTCTTCCCAAGCTATTAAAACACTAAACACAATCAATGTTCCAATATATTTAAAAGAAATATTCAATCATTGGTTCAAGGCATCTATCTTAGGCTTATTTTAATGTCCAATTGGTGTAACATCTACTCAATAATTTAGTAGAGGATGCAACAAGCATGCACTACTACCTCCTCAAGATGAAGAAACTAGAAAGGGTACACAATTATCTCTATTTCCAAAAAGGTTGAGGCCTACTTGTGCTCATCTCCTCAACCATGGAAATCTTTTGGGCTTAGAGTTTCAAAGCTATACATGAATTTTTATTTTGAGTGTTCTCATAAATGACTTGTTTCCACCCTTATTACTAGCATAGTGATTGGGCATGTGTGGTATAGGTGACAAGAATTGTTGAGAGGTCTGACTAAACCATTAAAGGTTAATCCTAGAGTTTGTGGTATAGACTTTGCACTAAAAATAAGTATGTAATATTTTGATTTATCTAGGAAGGTTCTTATCCTTTTATGTCCTACTTAGATAAGGGCAAACTCCATCAAAGCACTAGACAAATTGACACATAAATAAATCCTTATTAGAGTCATAGGGTTAATTTTTTGTTTGATTTGTGACATGTGAACCCACCAATGGGAATTGATATTTGCTCCAAGAAATTCCAAAATTTCATTGATAAGTCACAAAATTCAACCCAAACAAGGCAATAGAAATGAGTAGTTTCATCAACAAGGAGACCCTCAATCCATGGAGAAACAAAACTAGGGTGTTTTTAAAAACTATAGGACCATGAGAGGGAATGTCATTAAAATGAGATTCCTTATAAAAAGAAAAATAGGAATAAGATTTAGGTAGCCTCCTAGTGCTAACACATTGCCAACATATGATTTCCATACTTCTTTAACTCGAGCCGTAATAAATGCTTTGAGAAGAACCCTACCAAAAACATTTCCAAGTTATGTTTTTCCTTATAATAATTACATACATTTTTCGTATTCAAGCCCTAAAAAGTCAAGAAGGATTTCTTCAAGAATTTCAAAGTTAACTCACAGTAAATTTTGGGGAGAAACTTATGAGGTAACTTTTGCAATACCATCACACTCATTTCTATTAGAGATAGGAATTTCATTGACAACTACAACAATATGCAATAAATAGATCCAAACTCAGGCTTTAGGTTTTCCCTTTAAAGCATCTAATAACCCTATGGTAATGTTAATGGGATAGCCAATGAAATACATAAGATATACAATAGTCACTTCAAAGGCAATATTTTTTATCTTGTTATCAGTGTTATGTTACACCCTATATATTGTGACATTACATTTTTATTATTATATTGGTGTTGTTTTTATTGGTCGTCCAGGACCTCAATTGTCAAGTTTCCTACATATACCAAGGACACCTAGTTTTAGAGATCGTCTCAGCTTGTGAATTTGATATTGTAAAATATGTTTTTCCCCTCAAAGAGGTTTCTTATTCATTCTCTTTATTTCATTTGCAAAAGCTTGGAGTTACTTTTTCTTTATATTTGTATGCTAATGTCAAGATTTGATCCATAGAATTTGGTATTAGAGCCATTTTCTTTATAAAAAAATCCGGGGAAGTTTCAAACATAAAAACATTGGAAGCCTTGGGAGACATATAGAAATACCTATGGTAAAAATTTCAGGTCTTGGTTTTGTATAAGTTTGGAGTTATAGCCCGTGGAAGTTGTAGATTTGGACTAGTCCAAAAACTAGTCTCAAACAAGTGTTTTGGGTAAAATTGTTATATTTCAACTTTGTAAGCTTCAAATTGTGTTCTACCTATTGTATTAGAAAAAACATGGAACATATTTTTTATGGTAAAAATATAAAAATCAAACATGTGGTGGGTTGTACAAGTTTTCTCTCCTGAAAGGGACAAATACAACAAGTTTTAGGAAAGTTTCCATAACTTTATCTTGGCCCATTAGAATTTGGTCAAACCTATGGAATTGTAGAGAAGACATGTGACGATACTATAGGAAAAAGTTTTAGATTTGAAGGCAGCAAATTTTTAAAGATTCTCTAGGATAAAGCTTGGCTAGCAAGTCTACAAACTGGGGCTTTTAATGATATGTTATCTTGAAATTTGTGTAACTTTTATTTGGAATGTTTATTTAGGGAAATTCAAAAGGTATCATAGATATACAAAAAAATAGAGAATAAATATAGTAAATATTAGTGGGCTCACATGCCAATAGGTGGTTTAAAAATTCTACACATGCTAAGCCTCATAAGGGCTCATCTATTACACAATAAGAGCATGAAGAGGTGAAATTTAGGTTGTCCAAGCCTAATGAACTTAATAGCGAATCTTGAAACTACAATGATAATAATGGTGGGAATAATCAATATGGTAACTAGGCATTAATTCAAGAATAACCTTGAAAACATTATGGGAAGAATTTTGAAGGATATAAGTGGACTACTTACCCAAAAGTTAGCTCCTTAAGAAGAGGGTAATAAGAACAAGATGGTGGAGTCCTAATCACCTTGGGAGAAAATTATATCACACTTAAAGCACAATAAATTTGAATGAGACACCTATGATTGCTCATTAATCCAATATCCACATAATCATGGGTTCAACTCGAGACCAAGGAACTATTCCATTCCCAAGATCAATATGATTAATTTTGATTTCAATGATCCCATACCATGGATATTCCAAAAGGATAAATTGTTTGATCTAATTGTATATATTTATAAATGAGTTGATAACACATATTTTGGATATTAAGAGATCCTATTAAAAAATATCAAGCAAAGAGGTCCAATTATAGAGCATATTAAGAACTTTCAAAAGTTTATACTTAGAGTGAATAACATTTCGGAGGATAATTTGTTCGATCTCTTTATGGGAACTTTAAAATAAAAAATTCAACATGAGGTACAACTTTCCAAACCTAACTCATTGTAGAATGATTTTAGTTTGGCGAGGAAAGTCGAAAGTAAAACTATGGCTACTATAAGGTCCTTCTAAGATCACTCAACCTACAAGCTTGAGTGAGGTTAGGAGGCCTTCTAACCTCACTCAACCTGCAAGGTTGACACCTCAGTAAGTGTAGGAAGGAAAAGCAAATGGACCATGTTTCAATTGTGACAACACATATAGTAAGGGGCATAAGTGTAGTGAGAAGAAACTATTGTACATAAATTACGAAGAGGAATCAGATCAAGATATGGAATTGTCTCAAAATGTAGAGCTAGAAGATACTACTCCAACCATATATTTTCAAGCATTGGTTGGCATTAACACTTCTCAAACTCTCAATATAGAAGGAGATGTCAAAATGAAAAAAATATTAGTGTTGATTGATTTTTGTAGTACCTATGACTTCTTTAACTACAAATTAACCAAACTTATCAATTGTTTTGTATATCCGACACCATACTTTCAAGTAATGATCGCAAATGGAGGTACCCTAAAAAAGATCAACATATCAATTTACAATATTAAAAAAACAGAGCTTCAAATTAACCAAACTTATCAATTGTTTTGTATATCCAACACCATACTTTCAAGTAATGATTGCAAATGGAGGTACCCTAAAAAAGATCAACATATCAATTTACAACATTAAAAAAACAAAGCTTCCAAAAATATTGAACATTATCATATTAATTTACATCATTTTATAGCTTTAATACCATTAAGACAATGATATCATCTACTCAACAATTGTATATTTTAACATATTGACAGAGCAATAATATGCGGAAAAAAAATCCATAAACAACTAAAATTAACTAGTAATATGTCCACTATCCATGACCCATGGTTTTGCATTATCGCCTACATGTCTCCTAGATCTTGAAATGTTCACAATGGCATGAGGATTTTGTTGTGTATACTCTTATTCCATTCCTCTACTTTCAGGTTGAACTGTGAACCTGGATTGTTTTGCTATCAACATTTCCTCATAGTGATCTAGTTTTGTTATCATTTTCTCTACTTCAGCATCGTATACTCTAATATTCCCTTCTACATCATCTAAGCGACAATCCAATCCTATTTTGTGTGTCATGATATAACGAATAGCCTTGGGAACACCTTCCAACTATAAATTCATCTAGCAAAAGTTGCTCTTAATGTCCCTCATGGCATTCTTGGTGTCTCTAATTACAATAGTTAGCTCCTGCAACTTAGCTTCCCAATCTACATCTGTCTTCATTGTAGGTGCCACTCTAATTAACCCCCATGTTATTCTAGGACCCCATACTTTGTAAAGAAGGATAAAATCTTTCTCCTTATTCCCAGAATTTTACCAAAAGCTTACATCTCGCAAGACATATTATGAATATCCAACATTTACTCTAGGAGAGAGACACTCCCCCAAGGAAAAGGGGAAGGTTGTGTCCTCTACCAGCATCAATATCACCATACCAGGTCTATTATAACCAACACCAGAAATCCCCAAGATTTGAACTTTATTTTTTTTATCCCAAATTTTATGTAGCAAATTAGAGGGGAGGGAAGATATATCGAAAATTGCATTAATGACCTTGTGGCCAAGCTTCCCGTAGACTCTTCCATGCGTAGGATCAAGTGTTCCTTTATGATGAGTTTTTAGGGATTGTGTTGACAACTTGGTGCATTCATGTTTGAAAGGAATACATTAATTTCTAAGTGATTTTTTATGTAAACCATGGGGAGGATTTGAGACAGTTAGAACGAGTTGTAAGTTGGCCCCCATTTTGAACCATTTCCCCCTTTTCCAAGAGAGCAACTTTATTTTCAAGTTTATCCAAAGTGTTGTTGTTTTATCATTATGCATGAGTCACCTTGATTTCAATAATTTGTTGAAGAATCTCATTGACACATTTTTGGAGCCTCTTGGCAATTCTATCCTCTAGATCCACTCTTTTCCTAACTTTGGAGATGATCAGAAGGGAGTCACCGATGACAACAATCAGTTTAATTCCAATAGAAACAATATGATCTAGTCCAAGTTAGAGAGAATGACACTCTGCTTGGTTGTTAGTGGCACTTCATAAACCCCATTCAAGGGTTAATATTGTACTTCCCCAGGGATTGAGAAGAATCCCCTTCTCTCTTGCCTCCCCATGGAAGTTCCATATAATTAAGCATAATATTGGGGAAAATTATTGGATACTTGTTAGGCCCTATATGTTATGACATTGCATTTATATTTTTATATTATTATATTAGTATTGTTTTATTGGTCATCTAGGACTTTAATTGTAATTGTATGGGTAACTAAAATTGTAATTGTACCATTTGTCACACACACACACACCAAGGAGACTTAGTTTTAGGATCATCTCGTCTTGTGTTGTACATTTTATGCATTCTAAAGGAGGCTGACCCCTTGAAGAGGCTTCTTATTCAACTCTTTATTTCATTCTCGGGCACTGGGTTAGTATTCTTTCTACTTTTATGCTATTCTAGGAATTCAGTGCATAACATTTGGTATAAGAGACATTTTTACTATATTTTTTTTTCAAGGATGTCTCAATTAATAAAATTTTGAGGAGATGTAGAGAACATAGCGAAATATATTTGATAAAAAATTAAGGTTCTTTTTCATTATAAGTTCATAGTTATAGGCTATGGAAGTTAGGGTGTTTTGCTAGTCCAAAAAATAGTCTCAAACATCCATATTGAGTGCCACCTGTTGCATCAAAAGGAAGATAAGCCATAATGTTTGTGGTAAAAATTTCAGAAGTAAAAAAAGGAAAATCATACACATGTTAGCTCTTATAGGTTTACTCTCCTAAAAGGGTCAAAAATTTATGTGATGCTTCAGAACCAAGGTTGATCAACAAGACGACCTACAAACCAAATTTTTTAAAGGTATTTGAAATTGACACTATTTTGGTTGATTAAAAAAGTGTGATAAAAATAAAATAAAAAAATCTGGTAAGTATCAATGGGATCTAATGGAAAGAGGTGGATCAATAATTATTTCACCCACTAAATATCCCAAAAATCTCAACCATGACTCATGAAGAAAATGAATAAATATGCAACTAGATATCCAATTTGGAGGCCAAAGGTTAAGGAATTGAATGATAGGTTAGCGACACATGTTCAATTGGTAAACACAAAAAATATATCAAAAGTGAGTTGAAAAAGATGGATAGTAAAGAGGATCTCAAAAATATGGTCAGGAAAGAGGGTCTCGGATTTATGAAGGGGGTAATTATAAATGAGATAAGATATCTCTTTCCTTGTAATTCATATCCTAAAGAAGATTAGAGGGAGAACAAGAGGGATTTTTCCTAGTCATATATTGAGAAAAATGGAAAATAGTTAGAGAATAAGAGGTTCAAGTACTTGACATTTGATCATTCAACACATTGTCAAGGGTTCAACTTAGGGTCAAGGAACTACTTCATTCCCAAGATTGATATGATAAATTTAAATGATCCAATAACATGGATATTCTAGATGGACCAATTCTTTGCTTTCAACCAAGTGCCAACTTTACAAAATGTAACTATTACATCCTTGTTTTTAGAAACTAACCAATCTATATAGTACCAATGGATTTGTAGTCATAAAAGGACTTTATTATCTTGTGGTCTATATTTATGGATGAATTGATGGAATATTATGGGTTTGTGAAGAACAACACCTTCTTTATCCAATTGTGAAACTTCAAGCAAAAAGGTCTAGTTATATAGCACATTATGCAGTTTGATAAATTGAGTCTTAGATTGAAGAACATTCTAGAGGATTTTGTTAGATATCTTTATGGGAACTTTAAAGCAGTGCATTCGACATTAGCTATGTAATGTCCCTAACCCTGAATCCAAGGCCAAGGACACCTGGAAAACCAAGGGGAAGGCTGAATCAACGTAATGCAAAATGGAATAAGGGTAAATAAGGCTAGTCGAGCATGTGAAAGATCCAATAAAATAAAACATTCAAACTTTTAAAATGAAATGCATGAATACAAATGTAGATCATTCGCCAATACACATGTTATGCAAGGTAAATGCATGCGTGAAATGAAACCAGATATGAGCAAGCCATTAACATGATTTCAAACATGAAATACCAAATATATTAAAACCATTTAAACTTTAATATAATCAGATATGTAAGCCACCATAAACAATGTAAATAAAAAAATCCATAGGCTACCACAATCAACCATCTTAACAGTGTTAAAATTTAGATCTATTGACTACCACCTGCAACCATATTAACATAAACAAAACCATATATGAAGGCTTCCATATACAGCCATATAAATGATGAATAGATCATATCTAATGGCTTCCACCTAAAACCATGTAAATGACAACAAAATCATATCCATGAGCACATATATACCATAGACTGTAGTAAATAACATATAACAAAATACTCATATTAATGGAAATCAACTAGCTTCAATAGGACAATGTTCCACATAGCCATAGGCATGCCATGCTCATGCATATTTCAACATGACAGTCACCCCTGAGCTGATTCTATAGATCCATATGAGAGGTACTCTTAAAACAAAATGTATGGTGCACTCATCTAGACATTGAGAACACTGCCACACAAAAGCACTTGTATCTCAGTCAAAAGGAAACCTTTTTCAAATAAACAAAAAGAATTCCTTACTAGAAATGACGTTTCGAACATAATGGAGCATGTATCACAACCCATAAATTCTTAGAAATATCTAAACTAGAACATATGGTTGTGCCCTTCTCAACACTATGAGAATACCATAACTACACCTTTCACCATATAAACTTTCCCTTCCATCTACACCGCCTGGTGAGTTGTGACTCCCCTCACTACATAATCCATCAATATATCAACAACCTCACCTAGGATTTATGATCTATATTGTACAAAGACAAGAAATGGGAGAAGGACTCATGTTTTGTGAACATAAATCAATCTTCAATCCCCATTACAAGGTATTCAAACCTCATTACAAGGCCTTCAAATATACATGCAATACAATGCATCTCCTACTTGAGAGCATGCATTTCCCAAATAAGAGAGCATTCTACTACCTTAGAGAGATCAAAGAGAGAGGAGAAGAGTAAAAGAGAGCCAATTAAAATCCTTCTATAGCCATTCAAATTCCCAAGAGAGTGACTTGAATTCCAAGAGGGGTAACTCAAATTCACTGGGGGTTACTCAATTCATGACAGAGAGGTGAAACAAGAGGGAAGCTACACTTTTTCAAGGAGTGCAGGATAAAAATAGCCAGTAAAGGCACATGAGAGAATGAGGAGCATCACAAGAGGCTTTGAATAAACAAGGAGGGAGCACTATCCAAGATGGTCCAACCAAACATCAAACAAGATGTAATAGTACCTCCATAATCTAAAATAATCAAAAATAGAGTCCAACAAGTAATGCTAGCTAGAGCAAAACTCCTAGTCCCCAACCCCCTCGCATTTGGAGTCCATGGCCCCCCATTCTCATTAGTTGTCCATGTTGAGCTAGTTATTTATTAAATAATAATAATTATTATGGAAAATTCCATAGTCCCAACACCTTGTCCCACAATAACAAAACAAATAATAACATATGTTTGGGGCTTAAATTTTGGGGTATTACAAGGTATGTCTCTTTGAACCTAAATAATTGGAGAATGGTTTTGGTTTTGCAAGGACAATAGAAAATAAAAATATGGCGTAGTAGAGGGGGTGTTACTAACACCTATAGAGAAGGAAATGTTTCTTCCCCCAACCTTACTCAAACTACAAGGTTTATGCCTCAATAAGTGGAGGAAATAAGAACAAAGGGGCTATGTTTCAATTATGATAACAAGTATGACAAGGGGAATGATTGCAATGAAAATAAATGATTCTACAAAGATTATGAAGAGGAAGAAGATACAGAACTAGAAAAATATCACGAGGTAGATCTAGAATATACTTCTCTAACCATATGTTTCCATGAATTGGCCATCATTAGCACTCAAACTCCCAAGATAGGAGGATATATCAATAAGAAAAAGGAAACGGTGTTGATTGATTCTAGTAGTAACCATAACTTCAATAATTGCAAATTAGTCAAACTTCTATGTTACTTCGTATATCCAACATTATAAATTTCAAGTAATGATCGTAGATGGAGGTACCATAAATTTTTATGGAAGTACCATAGTATTAAGCTTACAATGGGGGAGTGTTTATTGCATAGTCCAATGATGGAAATCCAAATCGGTGGCGATAATGGTCTGCTAGGGATCCAATAGCTACAATCATTGGGAACAATGACTCTTACTTTTTAGGAATTTTTCATGAGATTATCTTCAGAAGGAAAAGGAAATTGAACTCATAGGTATTATAGGGAAACCCTCTAAAGTGATCAGATTTAACAACATCACAAAATTGCTAGAAAGGGGACAACATGGAGCGATTTCACAATTGTGCTCACTAGATGTTCAAGCATATATGCCCTCTATTCTAGTGGATCTCCAACAAGTTATTAACAATCATTCCAAAATATTTAGATAGATGCATAAAGGTATTCCACGTACTAAAATATCATGACGATGTTATTCACTTGCAACAAGAAGTGTCCCACCTAACCTTAGATCCTGGAAGTACCCATATGCATAAAAGAGTGAGATTGGAAATATGGTTTAATAAATTTTAGATGCAAGCATCATTCAACCTAGTCAAAGTGCTTTCTTTGCACCAATAGTGATAGTTCACAAAAAGGAAGTTCAATGGTGTATGTGTCCAGTTATAGAGAGATTAATAATATGGCCATTAAAGATAAGTTTCCTATTATTGTCATTGATGAATTATTAAATGAATTAAAGGGATCAATTTTCTTTACCAAGTTGAATATTTGTTTTGAATATCATCAAATCATAATCAGAAAAGAAGGCATTCCAAAAACAACCTTCGTAACACATGAAGTTCATTATGAAATTTTGCTGATGTCAATTGGCCTTACCAATGCACCTTCCACATTTCAAAGTTTTATAAGTTATATCATTAACTCGTTCCTCATAAAATTTGCGTTAGTATTTTTTGATGACATACTAATCTATAGAAAATCTTGGGAAGAGCATATACAACATGTTGGCAAGGTCTTAAGACTATTGGAGAAGCACTAACTATATGCCAAGCCCTCTAAGTGTGCCTTTGGGGTTCAGGAAGTGGAGTGTTTGGGTTGTATTGTATCTAATGAAGGTGTAAAAGTTGAACCTAACAAAATTAAGGCTTTCATGGAATTGATAATTCTTAAACCTTGAAGAATATTAGAGGATCATTAGGATATATAAAATACTACTAGAACTTCATTGATAATTTTGGTCAAATAGTAGCACCTCTAACAAGGCTATTGAAAAAGAATGCATTCTCTTGGACTCTGGAAACAACCAATATTTTGAAAAACATATAGTGGCTATGTATGCAAATTTTGTATTAGCCACGCCTGACTTCAAAAAAACCCATATTGTTGAATGTTATGCCTAGGGGGATGGTACACTAGTACATATGGCTCAACAATTCCACAAAATATTGCCATGAATAAGTTAAAATAAAAAAAATTGTGGATAAACAGATAAAAAATTTGAAAAAAAATGTTATGGCCCTCGATAATCGTCGCTATAGTGATGGACATATTTTTTTGTCGCTATAGCGACAATAGTTTGTGGTAATGGCGACGAAATCACAAATTTCCTCGTTGTAGCAATGGTAAACTAATCATCATCATAAACGGTCATCATAGTAACAGTCATTGACTTTTTGTTATTGCTGAAATTTGATCGTTGTACATTTTCGTTGGAACCGTCGTGATCATTGATCTATAAATACATGTTCTTAAGACATATTTCAACAAATTATTGCGGCTATAGTTGCAACCATTTTTCTGTTGATTGTTTGATCTGTGATTTGAAGAGTCCGGTACCAGTTTAACACATTCAATTTTTTATCTCGTTCGGTTTCCAAGTTAGTGTTTTTAAATTCTTGGTCTCCTTTAATGTGTAGGGTCATACATAAAGTGAGTCAACTATTCAATATTTTCTCCTCAATACTAATTCCTATATAGATTTGTCGCTTAGAATTTGATAGATACACATGAATATCTATTTTTAAATACCATGGGGGGACATTTACTAATTATATTTTTCACTTCCCATGTCACGTCCTTTAATTTCATGTCTCCTTTAATATATATATATATATATATATACATACCTCTTATTATTTTCTTCCAAAGTATATTTATTTGACAGTCTAATAGACTATAAGAACAAATTTAATACTATATATATATATATTGTATTAAATTTAACTATATATTGATTGAGTTGTTTTGTTCTTATAAGCTATTAGAATGTCAAATAAATATAATTTGGAAGAAAAAAATAAGAGGTATATTGAGTTTAAGGCAGCATTGGAGGAAAAGGGTGATGGAAAGTGTTATTTTCCTTGCAATGAATGCAGGGGTTTGTGAATGAGAAGGATTTTAAGAACAACAATTGAAAAACATTGTAAGGAGAAGGGCATACTGAAGGAGGGTATGAATATCGCCCCTTGGTAATATGTTATTCATTACATAATCTACTTCTTGTAATATTATTAATCATGTATTCACAAAATGTTTTATCATTTTAAATATATGTGTTGTATATTATACACTAATGTTATTACATTGTGTGTAAATATAAAGACAATGCCCCATAAATGCCGACCTCTAAAGAGTTATTTGCCACATAATAGTAGAAATACTACTTTACAAGGTGAGGAACATGGAGATCAGAATATTGAATATCGAGTTCTTAATGATCATATGAATGAAGATGATGTTATTCATACAAATGGTGAAGATGAGATAAACAGATTGCTCCAAGACATATTTGTTCCATTGGATCATGAGGACAACATCCATGATATTCATGATGTTCCCTTACTCGAGAATTCCCAAGAACCTCTTTATCAAGGCTCGACAACAAATAATCTATCTGTTACTTTGTTGTTGGTGAACTTGAAGGTTTTGAATGGTTTATCAAACACTTGTTTCACACAGCTCCTAAGGTATGTAAAGTTGAATTTTCCCCTCTATTTTTAGTTTTAATTAATTCGTAAATTAGGGATATGGAATATTTATGACTTATCTTGTTTACATTTCATTTGTTTGTCAATGTTGCAGATTGTTGGGTGAAATTGTATTACCACCATAAAATAATTTACCACGCACATGTTGAGAGGTATTCTTGATTATGGAAGAAATTGGAATGGAGTATCAAGCTATTGATGCATGTCCTAATGATCATATTATATATTATGGACAATATGCATCAGAAAACAAATTCCCACAAAGTGAAATCAATAGATATCGAACTGACCAAGTAACAAAAAAGGTGCCTCGCAAAGTTCTTTGTTATATTCCAATAATTCCATCTTTCCTATGACTATTCAGGTTCCAAAGTATAGCACAGTTTATGGATTACCATACAAAGAATAGAAGTGAAGATGGTGTTCTTCGAATGCATGCAGATGGTTCTGCGTTGAAGAACATCAAAGAAAAATGGCCAATTTTTAAAGATGAACCTTGTAATGTTAGACTTTCATTGGCAGTTGATGGTTTCAATCCATTGGCAGTGTGGCATGTTTTCGTCATAAATAATAACCTTCCTCCTTAGATGTCGATATAGGGATAGCACATAATGTTGGCAATGATTATTCCAGGTAATTTTTTGAAAGTAATTATATTATTTCATTAATTTATTTGTTTAATTGTCACATGAGAACACCTTTTATATAATGGGACACATAACTAAATAGCATTGTATGTTGAATGATCAATTAGGTAAGTACCAAGTTAAATATATGAATGTATATATTGAGCCTCTTATCGATGAGCTATTGAATTTATGGGTTGGCATCACTATGTATGACATCTCCAGACCAACAGGGCAGAAACAATTTTAGTTCAATGGAATACTTGCATGGGAGATTCATGACGCTCCGAGGTTAACACATTTTTGTGGTATGTAACTTTTTGTTGCACGTCATTAAAATTATATGTTTTTAAGGTAAATATCATGCATTTTTTTAATTAATAACCTTTTGATGCTATAACATTAATACATATAACTTGCATGTCTTCAAACAAAGGGAAAATTTACATGTCTAGTATGTGGCCCTAGGATAAAATCTCATCGTTCAAGAAGTTTAGAAAAGGAGGTGTTTGATGAGTACAGGAACTTCCTCCCTAGGAACCATAGGTATCGAACTACCGAGAAAAATAATTCAATGGTAAAAAAGAGAATGGGAAGAAACCATGAAGAATGACACCTCACCTATGGAAGTTGAAATATAATAGAAAACATCGAGGTATGCAAATTGTATATGTGGCATATATAAACATGTAATATTATAAATTTTATATTTTTACTGAATTTTATCTACCATGGGTATTGTCATGAATTATTGTTAATGTGTTTTCGTTTATGTTTAATGAATGTATTTAAGGCATGAATGGGCTTTCATAAGGAATGAATTGTTATCTCATGCAATTTAGTAGGTTTCCTTACTACGAGCACCTACAAATAGCTCATTTGTTCGATACAATGCATATTGGGAAGAATGTAAAAAAAATGATATGGTGGATATTAGATGGAAGGACTGACAAAGATAAAATTGGACAAAATTATACTGACATTGCAGAAGCCAATCATGCATTACAAAGTGTAATTATTTCCAATGTCAGATATGGGGACCAAAATATTAGTCTTCCATGGTTATTGACAGAGCAACAAAGCAACGCTATAAAAGAGGTCATTCAGAAAATAAGGTTTCCAACAGGGTTTCCGTCGAACATACAAAATATATTAACAAAAAAAGGTGATTTTGCTGGTGTTAAAACTCATGACTGGCATACATTCATTAAGGTAATTATTTATGTATATAATTTCCATTTAGTACTTCTTTTTAGTAATTGTTGTCTCTTATTTGGAAACATTAAATAATGATTTGGTTTTTTCTACAGTACGTTCTAGCTCTATCTCTCCCATATAGATTTGATGACAACATAAAACAAGTTTTATATGATCTTGGTAAATACATGAGGTAAGTAACAATTTATATGCATGAAAATGTTTTTTTCTCTTTGTTCCATAGGTTATTGACATGTCGTGTTTTACATCTTGGAACTTTATTATATATGCCTCAATCTTGTTTATCATTGTTCTTTTCTTGCATCATTTGTAGGTGGCTTTCATCTAAAGAAATCCATAAAGAAGATATTAGGTATTGGAAGAGAGAAATTCCTTGTCTAATGTGCGAAATGCAAAAGTATTTATCTCCAATATTTTTAGTGCCCAAGAACATTATCTCATACACCAAGTTGAGGAGATTGAATTGTGTGGACCTATAAACTCAAGGTCAATGTGGATGGTGGAAAGGAAATTGAAGTCATTGAAGGCTTTTGTTAGACAAAGAGCACGTCCTGAGGGTTCTATGGTGCAGCGCTATATGGTATATAGCATAGCACCATGTGTACATTAGTCAGTATCTTCCAAATTTAGAAAAAATTATCAATCTGCCTCGCATTTGGCATGCCAACTCCATCAACAAATTTGAAGGGGAGATCCTGTTGGGGAAAGGTAGAACGAGGAAAGTGAAAGGTAATTGAATGGTGTAGATTTAATTTATTATACAATTAATTTTTGAATTTCATATATATATATATATATA